>JBAIZL010000002.1:244163154-244403154 GCA_036971475.1 Prosapia bicincta
AATAAAAGTAATATTGTTAACGAACAAATACAAATAAAATAAAAAAACGATAAATTATTCAATCTAATAGACAATATTAACTCCCAAACAAACTTTAAAAACTCGCACAGTGCAGTGAATCTAAAAATAGAACATAACGGTACACCGAAGTCAACGGGAAATCCACTCAGCTCGCAGTCTACAACAACCCTGTTCAGTATGGCCGATGATAATGACAAGGCCAGTCATTGAAAATTACCTCGCATAAACACCAAGTAAGATCCTTGTTTTAGAACGTATAGTGAAAGTGATGAGTGAATACAAGAAAACAGTGTTGCAAATGTATATATATATATATATATATATATATATATATATATATATATATATACTGTATTTAGGTCACAGTAATCACAAACATCGTCTGCACCGTCACGTAATTTAGGGGGCTGCAGATAAGGCCGATACCAGTATGGGTCTTTTGATTATTGAGAATGCAACAAAACAAATTTGTCCTGATCATGAAGTGATTTATTGGGAAGTATATGAAATGTTAACGAAATCCATTGTAAGGTGTGAGAGTCGAAAAGAAGCAGAACTGATGAAATCGATAGTATTAAGGTAATTTTCACTTCTTGCAACACAAAAAAGGAAGAATTCGGTAGTATACTAATTTTTTTTAAAATTGATTTACTAGAACGTATTTTTTATTTTGTTAAGGATTTGTATGTTGTTTCTTTTTTGTAGTTATGAACAATGAGTAACACACAGTATTTATGTTTACGAAATATTCTCTGCTACTAGTGTTTTAATAGTTTTGTTTAGATTTTCTGCTGACAGAAATCATGTAAATACATCAATGAATTACATATCTATTTATGTTCTATTTGTACCTGCATTTACATGTTAATTTACCCAATTTCGTGATTTACCTTTTCTTCAACCTCGGTCCCAAACATGACTAATTAGAAAGCGTCTACTGCATGCATATATATATATATATATATATATATATATATATATATATATATATATATATATATATATGTATATATATATATATATATATATATATATATAAAGAAATTAAACAATTTACATATACAAGAATAAATTAAACTTGTATTTGTAAATTGTTGTATTTCTTTATTTATATACAAGAATACATATTAGTATATACAAATATTTAGCTTTGCAAAACGGTTTACTTGTATTCACTTATCACTTTCACTATATGTACCTAAACAAGAATCTTACTTGGTATTTATGCGAGTTAACTTTCAAAGATTGGCAGTATCTCCATCATCAAGTATCACTGACTGGGGGTTGTAGTAGTCTACTAAGTTAAATCACATAAACACCAATTAATATTCTTGTTTAAATACATATAGTGAAATTGATATATATATATATATATATATATATATATATATATATATATATTTAAATATATATATATATATATATATATATATATGTGTGTGTGTGTGTGTGTGTGTGTGTGTGTGTGTGTATGTGTGTGTGTGTGTGTGTGTGTGTGTGTGTGTGTGTGTGTGTGTGTGTGTGTGTGTGTGTGTGTGTGTGTGTGTGTGTGTGTGTGTGTGTGTGTGTGTGTGTGTGTGTGTGTGTGTGTGTGTGTGTGTGTGTGTGTGTGTGTGTGTGTGTGTGTGTGTGTGTGTGTGTGCTGATACGTATTCCTTCACGGATGGATAAATAGAATGAAGAGTTATTATCCGGACAACATCCGTTTATTCTGCAGTGTATATAATCGCAGATCCGACGTTTCGCTAGAATCTCGTATAGCATTGACGAGGTGAACCCAACAACATTTGAATTGTGAACTGATGTTGGGTTAACCTCGTCAATGCTAGGTCAGATTCTATGGAAATGCAATTATATACACTGCAGAATAAACGGAAATACTCCTGATAATAACTATTCATTTACGGATAATATACATATATATGTATATGCCATATATTTATATGCACGTGTGTGTGTGTGTGTAAAACTTTATAAAATACAAATAATAGATTTGTTATCTATTCTAGGGCAAATAAGAACTATTTTAACATTAAATTAATTAAAGTTTCACAAGTATGACTACCATTTGTGTCTCAAATTTGAAACATTTTTGATGGGTTGTGTAAAACCACTTCAAGTAGACACAATTTATTTATATTTTCTGGAAATAGTGCTCTTTTATAATCAGTATTAAGCTTAAGAAGGGTGATGGTATTTCCATCAGTAATACGTTGCGGGGTGATGGTATTTCCATCAGTAATACGTTACGGGGTGATGGTATTTCCATCAGTAATACGTTGCGTCACAGTTTTCAGGGAATAGTTTTAGTCTTCAAACTCGACGTTATTACGTCACTGGTTCAGTCAAGCATTACATGAACCGTCATTGAAATAATGGTTAGATATTTTAAAAGCGCTAAAGATTCATTTACATTGTGTACCGTGTAACTTGTCTAGCTCTAGAAGTGAATGGTTCTTTGATAAAGGTCGAGATGTGAAAAAGTGAAACACTTGGTTATATATCGAAAAAAGTGTAAAAAGAGATTCATCGGGAGAGATAGATTATATATTTATTATCTGAGAAACGAAGGGAGGGTGCCAGAGAATCGTCGTAATCTGAACATCTCAGATTAACATCAACTCACCACTGATGTCTTCAGTTGCGCTTATTTTATTTCCCCTAATTCCTGTCAACTTAATCCGAAAGATAACTTAAGGCAAAATCCAAGCTTCAAGCCTGAGAGGTTACTAGACTGCAATCCAAATTATGTAAAATAGATATTTTAATGGGAAGGCTCTAAAAATTTGTGTTTTGCTTTTTTGTTGTAAAATGGATACGACTCTCTCAGTTTAAATATGACTTCCTTTAGAAAAAATTTTTTTTTCAAATAAAATTAACAAATTAGTATTAAAGCATCTTACATATCATTATCTACTAGACGAAATACTATTTTCAGAAGAAAATTATATAAAAACAATCGTGCTATAGTTAATTATTATTTTGTTGAATTTACAAAGTCTACTAATTTGGTTAAAACAGGTTTGGACTCAGCTACTATATTGTTTGATAACTCTGGTTCCTATAAAGCTTTGTCTAGAGATGACGCAAACATAGTGCAATTGGTTCACACAGATGGCGGTGTCATTGGCACAAAGCTGGCTTTAGGCACGGCTAGTTTCTATGTCAATGGCGGTGTGCGTAGTCAGCCTGGATGTGGATTATTAGGAATTATTGGTAAGTTTATATAAATATACAATATACTTATGTTTTTCCAAAGAAAATGTGCCTAAATAAAACAATTATTTACAGAAATTGCTTGCAGCCATAACCGAGCATATATATACTTCGCAGAGGCCGTTTTATATCCCCAAACGTTTCCAGCGGTGAAATGCAATCCGCCTTCTTATTCTTCAAATATGGAAAACTGTAACTGTTCCGATTATGTGTACTTGGGATATCCTCCGGATGTAAGGTAATTTGGGAGAACCATTACTGCGGTTGTGTAAAATTAATAATTATAAATAACCAACGAAGAAACATGACAGTACAGCTGTCAATTTATTATAAATGTGCACTAATGAAAAGCTGTTTTATAGTAATAATGTATATAAATTTTAATTGGTAGAACGTAGTAAATGTGAAATTTTTAATACCATAAATGTGGGAAAAATCTTTTAACCTTATATAAATAGTTAACCCAAAACAATTAGATTTTAAAAAATGAATAATTCATGTTTACCAAATGTTTTAGAGGTCATTAATATGTTTTAAAAATATTTTCTAGTAGCCTAAAAGTTACTAACAAGTCTTGATTTACTTACAAATAATTAAATCTGGCCACGAGTAGGAGTGTGCTCGACGTTCTTATACATCTAATTATACATAACATATATAAATATTTGAATTTAGGCAACTTAATGGTTAGTTAATAAGTCGTATGTTTCTTCCAATTTAATTTAAGGTGTTAGTAAATAATCTGTAAGGCTCCTATATCCCTAACGATATACATACCCTGATTTTCTTCAGACAAATAAACAACATATTTTAAAAAAATGGTTCTTTTACAATTATTGTCGTCCACATAGAGCAATTTTAATGAATATGGTACAATTCGGATGCTTGAATTTTAGATGCTCAAATTGTTTTTATTTGGAGATTTCTTAGTATTTAATTTTTTTGCTTTATAAGCAATGTTTATTTTATACAATTAATTACAAGTACAGTAAAGTCTCGAAATTCAGAGTCTTGATATTTCGAGCTACCGTTAAATTCGAGCATATTTCTACTTCAGCCTATTTTGTCTATTTTAAAGAGAATGATAAGTCGGGCTTCCAAGAAAAGTTTCTATCAATACTTTAAGAAAAGTAACTGAGACCTGTATTTCCTAGAAAATTTTATATCAATACGGTATACAAAGTAAATGAGTCGTATAATACCAAGGAATGCTGATTTCACTACGTTATGCGAAGATAATTAGTAGTATGCGTCCAAGATATGTCTAAATTCATTTATTGCATTTTAAATTATACTATTAGGGTTCAATTAAATTCCTGCTTCTACTAATAAACAGGAACGTTTTCTTATGTAATCAAAGTTTTCGGTAATCCGAGGGGGTCTCGGTTCTATCTACTGCGAACTATCGAGACTCTACTGTATTTAGTAGCCTACTAATAAGGATCTTGAGTCAACTGAAAGTCGTCAAGGGAACGATAATAATAGTATAGTAACTATATATTGCAAAGCAATTAAATTCCTGCTTCTACTAATAAACAGGAACGTATTCTTATGTAATCAAAGTTTTTGGTAATCCGAGGGGTCTCGGTTCTATCTACTTCGAACTATCGAGTCTCTACTGTATTTAGTAGCCTATTAATAAGGAGCTTGAGTCAACTGAAAGTCGTCAAGGGAACGATAATAATAGTATAGTAACTATTTATTGCAAAGCAATTAAATTCCTGCTTCTACTAATAAACAGGAACGTATTCTTATGTAATCAAAGTTTTTGGTAATCCGAGGGGTCTCGGTTCTATCTACTTCGAACTATCGAGACTCTACTGTATTTAGTAGCCTATTAATAAGGAGCTTGAGTCAACTGAATGTCGTCAAGGGAACGATAATAATTGTATAGTAACTATTTATTGCAAAGCAATTAAATTCCTGCTTCTACTAATAAACAGGAACGTATTCTTATGTAATCAAAGTTTTTGGTAATCCGAGGGGTCTCGGTTCTATCTACTGCGAACTATCGAGACTCTACTGTATTTAGTAGCCTATTAATAAGGAGCTTGAGTCAACTGAATGTCGTCAAGGGAACGATAATAATAGTATAGTAGCTATTTATTGCAAAGCAATTAAATTCCTGCTTTTACTAATAAACAGGAACGTATTCTTATGTAATCAAAGTTTTCGGTAATCCGAGGTGTCTCGGTTCTATCTACTTCGAACTATCGAGATTCTACTGTATTTAGTAGCTTATTAATAAGGATCTTGAGTCAACTGAAAGTCGTCAAGGGAACGATAATAATAGTATAGTAACTATTTATTGCAAAGCAATTAAATTCCTGCTTTTACTAATAAACAGGAACGTATTCTTATGTAATCAAAGTTTTCGGTAATCCGAGGGGTCTCGGTTCTATCTACTGCGAACTATCGAGACTCTACTGTATTTAGTAGCCTACTAATAAGGATCTTGAGTCAACTGAAAGTCGTCAAGGGAACGATAATAATAGTATAGTAACTATTTATTGCAAAGCAATTAAATTCCTGCTTTTACTAATAAACAGGAACGTATTCTTATGTAATCAAAGTTTTCGGTAATCCGAGGGGTCTCGGTTCTATCTACTGCGAACTATCGAGACTCTACTGTATTTAGTAGCCTACTAATAAGGATCTTGAGTCAACTGAAAGTCGTCAAGGGAACGATAATAATAGTATAGTAACTATTTATTGCAAAGCAATTAAATTCCTGCTTCTACTAATAAACAGGAACGTATTCTTATGTAATCAAAGTTTTTGGTAATCCGAGGGGTCTCGGTTCTATCTACTTCGAACTATCGAGTCTCTACTGTATTTAGTAGCCTATTAATAAGGAGCTTGAGTCAACTGAAAGTCGTCAAGGGAACGATAATAATAGTATAGTAACTATTTATTGCAAAGCAATTAAATTCCTGCTTCTACTAATAAACAGGAACGTATTCTTATGTAATCAAAGTTTTTGGTAATCCGAGGGGTCTCGGTTCTATCTACTTCGAACTATCGAGACTCTACTGTATTTAGTAGCCTATTAATAAGGAGCTTGAGTCAACTGAATGTCGTCAAGGGAACGATAATAATTGTATAGTAACTATTTATTGCAAAGCAATTAAATTCCTGCTTCTACTAATAAACAGGAACGTATTCTTATGTAATCAAAGTTTTTGGTAATCCGAGGGGTCTCGGTTCTATCTACTGCGAACTATCGAGACTCTACTGTATTTAGTAGCCTATTAATAAGGAGCTTGAGTCAACTGAATGTCGTCAAGGGAACGATAATAATAGTATAGTAGCTATTTATTGCAAAGCAATTAAATTCCTGCTTTTACTAATAAACAGGAACGTATTCTTATGTAATCAAAGTTTTCGGTAATCCGAGGTGTCTCGGTTCTATCTACTTCGAACTATCGAGATTCTACTGTATTTAGTAGCTTATTAATAAGGATCTTGAGTCAACTGAAAGTCGTCAAGGGAACGATAATAATAGTATAGTAACTATTTATTGCAAAGCAATTAAATTCCTGCTTTTACTAATAAACAGGAACGTATTCTTATGTAATCAAAGTTTTCGGTAATCCGAGGGGTCTCGGTTCTATCTACTGCGAACTATCGAGACTCTACTGTATTTAGTAGCCTACTAATAAGGATCTTGAGTCAACTGAAAGTCGTCAAGGGAACGATAATAATAGTATAGTAACTATTTATTGCAAAGCAATTAAATTCCTGCTTTTACTAATAAACAGGAACGTATTCTTATGTAATCAAAGTTTTCGGTAATCCGAGGGGTCTCGGTTCTATCTACTGCGAACTATCGAGACTCTACTGTATTTAGTAGCCTATTAATAAGGATCTTGAGTCAACTGAAAGTCGTCAAGGAAACGGTAATAATAGTATAGTAACTATTTATTGCAAAGCAATTAAATTCCTGCTTTTACTAATAAACAGGAACGTATTCTTATGTAATCAAAGTTTTCGGTAATCCGAGGGGTCTCGGTTCTATCTACTTCGAACTATCGAGACTCTACTGTATTTAGTAGCCTATTAATAAGGACCTTGAGTCAACTGAAAGTCGTCAAGGGAACGATAATAATAGTATAGTAACTATTTATTGCAAAGCAATTAAATTCCTGCTTTTACTAATAAACAGGAACGTATTCTTATGTAATCAAAGTTTTCGGTAATCCGAGGGGTCTCGGTTCTATCTACTTCGAACTATCGAGACTCTACTGTATTTAGTAGCCTACTAATAAGGATCTTGAGTCAACTGTAAGTCGTCAAGGGAACGATAGTAATAGTATAGTAACTATTTATTGCAAAGCAATTAAATCCTGGTTACATGTGACTGTCTCAAAATACAATAAGTTCTATTACAAATGCTTTATGTTTGACTTAACCGTTAATGTATTAACTTTTCCTACGTTAGTAGTAAGAATTACCGGAACTTTATGTTTATGGCCGTACAAATGTTGAAGCCTCAAAAAAATAAGGCTGTTAATGGAGCTTAAATGTACGTTTATTTCACCCCTACCTCAAAAATCTTTTAGAAAAACTTCACGGAACAGGGCTGACGATACTTCGATATGAAGGTAATCGGAAAACCATAACGACGAATATGGGAAGTTAACATGTTTCCGGACTACCAATGAATGCTCAAAGCAGAAGAATCTATAGATATTTTGAAAAAAAATGAAAGAAAAACGAAGGTTTCATTTTTAATTCAGAATTATAAATAGCAAAGTCAAATTAACTAAAATAAAAACAATGTTTAAAAATTATCTTTTTGCAGACCAGCATCCTAATTCAGTTAATGAAAGTACTTCTTTAAAAACTTTAAAATACAAAACATAAATGAGATTGAAGTTACAAAATCCTGACCTACAATATAATTAGGTTCCAAACTGTTTAGGGATAAAGTTTCTTTCATTACGTATACAAATATTATGATCATCACTTACAATATTAATTATTGAAATTCTAGGTGTTTCTCCGTGTATGTTCATTAGCCATTTAAACTTCTCTATTCATAAGGTTTTACTTACGCAAAACACACGAAAAAACATCATTGATAACTAAAGGAAACAGAAAAGTGAAATAAATAAACGTATTTACATGAGCTCGTTTGAAATGTATGACAGAACTAATTAAGAGTTAATAATGTAGAATGTTACATATTTATTATCTAAATCGGAAGATATAAAACAGAGCAATGGGGTTAAGAAGCCAAGGAATACATGTTTTTCTGTGGTTACAAAAGTTTTGCATATTTACTTAGTGTTTCAATTTCAATACGCCCACACGCACGCACATAGACGCACACAAATATGAGGATAAAGAATAGTCCAAACGTACGTACCTATATGTACCTGTGGTCGATTGTTAGACAATATATTTATTTAATATGACCAGCAATAAAATATATATTTCCTATTTATTAGGAATATACTGTGGTTGAATTTAATAATAAATACACAAAAACCTCTTAACCACAAACTTTCTTTAATTTACCCTAATGTACATTTCAGTTACAAAGTAACCATCCTCAGAGGGATAACATACAGTCTTTGTATGTTATCCCTCTGAGGATGGTTACTTTGTAACTGAAATGTACATTAAGGTAAATTAAAGAAAGTTTGTGGTTAAGAGGTTTTTGTGTATTTATTATTATATATTTCCTTTGGTATACACTTCCATATTATATTTTCTAACTAAGTACAATTTGAATATAATATTTTAATTTTAAAAAAAGTAGAATGTAGGTTTATGTTCTTACTCAATAAAACTAATTAATAAATTATGTAGCTTTGTAATAAAAGTACCTACGTAGTCAATAATTCCAATTTCTTGATCAATGTAATTACATAACTAATGAAAATTTAATTATTGATGTTGTCAACTTGTTTTAATTATTTGAAGTGGATTTCACTGTTGCAGGGTAATTAGTAAATTAAACACAGGCAAATAGAATGTTCTAGATGAAAAAGCACGTTACGTGGTTTGCGAAATGTTAATGAGAACAATTATTGATTGGTAATTTTTGATTCCAAAATAACATTTTCATGATTAAACCTTATTAATATAATTTTGTTTTTATGTCTCAATGTTATAGCAGGTCTAATTATTTTGATTATATTTTTATTATATTCAACATTTATTTATTTTTTTTAAATTTTACATTTATTATTTTAATATTATGTTTCAGGGCAAGTGGAAAATATTTTATGGAGACAAACAGACAATCTCCATTTGGAAAAGGTTTTGATGGTATTAGAGTGTGCAACATTCCACTGAAAGTCAATGGTTAGCCATCTTGGAAATTTTATTACCTAATAAATCTTAGGTATTTTTAAAACACACATTCACACAAACACACACAATATTACTTAAACAATATTTACTCAAGAGAAAAAAATGTAAAAATATCAACAAACGTGTGTGTAAATATCTAGTTGATATTTGTAATATTATGAAGAACCTTTTTTTTAATGTTTGTATTACTATTTTTGAGGTATTTTAATAACATATTTTGGAAATTTCAAACAAAAACCTAATATATAATAATAGTCCTTCAAATATTATGATTTTCTAGTTAGCAAAATATTAGCTTATTTCATAAATTAAAAAATATACAGAAACTAGACCTAATAAGCAAAGATAAATAAACATTTGATTACATTTGGTGAACAAGTTAACAATTATTTCCTTGCTTGGACAATTTATTTGAAAAAATCTATTTTCCCTACATGGTATAGGGTTTCTTTAAAAATAAATCAATCTTATCCAAATTACTGAGTGGTTTTAATTAAGGTACAGTGTACGGCATAATAAACACGAGTATAAACTGTTCATGAAGCGAGCCAAGTATCGCCAACATAAACACACATTACCAGCAGCTACGTTAAAATCCTACCGTATTTTACAAAGATAAACTGCAACCGCAGAGCGGGTTGTGTAAAGCTCGTATCAGCTTTCACCAGCCTTGCATTTGCGCCTTGTTATTTGAATTATTTATCATAATATTGCAATTTAGGTTAGTTAAAGTTTCAAGACATAGGAAGCATTATTCCTGTAGAATTAGGTCTTTTCTATTTAAATTCCAAAAGATAGAATGTAATTTTAATTTTATTTATCTTGTAGATTTTACGTTTTAATTATAAAACTATGAATGTTTTATTGAGTAAATAATTTGGTTCAATTTTGAGTCAGGTACAACTATTTAATTACACAGGCAACGTTTTGATAATGGGTACGATAACGTCATCAGGCCTTCTAGGTGAATTAGGCTTGAAGACGATATCATTCCCGTTATTGAAACGTTGCCTGTGTAAATAAATAGCTGAACCTAACTTGCAAGGCATCCGCATTAATTTAAACAATAATTAATTTATGGGAACGTATTTACGATTGACATCAAAGTTTTATTTGTTCCTTTTATTTTCACTAGATATAAACTAAACACTTTTATCTTAAATAGGCAGTATTATGATTATTTGGTTTTTAAAATCATTGATGTTTTTATTTCTAAACAATTTATTGATATTAGTACCTCATTTTATTTATTGGCTTTATAATTTTTTTAAAATGTAGCGTAGTTTAAATTTTTTTATTAAATTTTATAAGTTATTATGTGTTACAAAACCTGAATGCTAATCCAAAAATGCAAATATCGTAGGTAACTTGAGTGTTAGAAACATTTCTTCTGTTTATGAAGATATGTCAGAGATGGGATTAAATATAGAATCTATTTCACTCCCACTGTAATACATAGGATAATTTAACTTAAACGTAATCAAACTTGAACTCGCAAAAACGAACTTAATGAGATATTTGAAGTACTGCCTAAAACAAGCGGCCAGCCTAATCATAACAAAGGACAAAGGAGTTTGATTAATTATATCACATTTGTATTTGTTCAGCCTCAGCAAATATTTTCTGAAACGATTATATGCTCTTTTTCGTTTAAAGATATAATTTTAACGTTATTTTAACATAGTAATTATTTTAATAGGTTCTTACTTTATCGTAGCATCGTCAAAATGTTTATTACCAGATCGATAGTAAGACAATTTTTGATAGATAGCAAACCGTATGTTTTCTTACAATTTCATTTAAGATGTTAGTAAAAGAACAGTATTTTTTCTATATCCCTAACAATATACCTGTGCCTTAGTCAACCAATGTAAAGATTTTTTTAATTTACTGCCGTCCACATACACCACAATTTTATTGACGTCCACATAAATTTGTTTGTGTGCCCAAAAATGTTTTAGTTGGTGATTCGTTTTAGTATTTATATTTGTTCTCTGTTTTAGGATTATTATTTTTATTTTGTTTATTTTATACAATTATAATCAAGTCATTCGAGTATGTATATATATATATATATATATATATATATATATATATATATATATATATTGGTGTGCTATAACATTGAAACTAGTTATTTAAATGTGTTTTGTTTTAACTAGTTACTGAGATTTAAATTTATTTGTAATATGAGAAATAATTTGGATTCCGTATCTAAGGGTGGTTTATTCAATAATATATAAATACTGAATTCGTTTGGCAAAAACACTACTGATGTTTTCAACCACGCGTTTCGCTCTTAGTCAGTGCATTATTCATTCCAAGAGTTACGTGCAAGGATATTCCACAAGCGTCTCATGTTACTGTGAATCTGTGGTGTTTGGGTACTCTATGACGTGTTATTGTGCATATAGTGGTTCTCAATTATGCTTTCAAATTAAGTGTTTGATTAGCGTGTTTTAGCGTTTAGTTGGTGGAGGTTGGTGTTTGTGTTTGTGTGTTTTCTATTCAGTGATTAAAAAAATAGATTCTTTATTAATTAACCTATATTTAAATTCTATTGAGAGCCTGTTCAACAGCCTTAAAGTAGCATATCTATACGTAAATAAGAAATACTTTTGGTAAACGATAGATTTATTTAAATGATATTTTAAAAAAACTCATAGGAGTATAAGAGCTTTCAAATTGTGTAAGCGGGATACAATAGCATATGTTAGCTACTTATGTATTGAGTGTAGCATAGCTATTTACGATATAGAGAGTTATTTGAATAAGTTAAATATAGTGTTGTTACTACTAAGATATCTTCAGCTATATTGAAGTCAACAGTTCGTTATTTCACAGTTAAAATTGCGATTGTGTTTTCTAGATAGTCGAGTTTCTTTTTTGTCATTTGTAAGTAGAGAGGATTGGAACAATGACGTAATAAATTAGTTTTAAAACTTTCATGGCATTTTATTCACTTCACATTTAGGAAAGTTACTGTTTTCAGATCTAGGCTAAATAGTGCAAAGCGTTTCGAGTACGTTAACTATAAAAGCGTGCACAATATGTTCAAGTAATGAAACACACGTTTCTACTCTATGTGTTTATTGGTCGTAAAATGTACAGCATATTATGCTTGATAAAGATACTTTATTATTTTATTTAGTGGAATTATTGAAATAATTGTCTATCTATACTTCTTTGTATTTAATATACTATTTGGAGAATATTGTTTAAATTTTAAATTGTTAGTAAAATAATTCTTATCCATCCACCCAAATTCAAATACTTTTTTTTTAAATTTGTAGTGGATGACATTTTATGTTATTAGAGTGTTTTCCAAATATTAACTTATTAATTATTGTAATTATTAGTTTATTTTTATATGTGCCACGTTAGAAAAGCAGTTCTACTACATAACATTTACCCTAAAATCAGCTGTTTTAGTAAATTATATGGTGTTACATATATTAAGCCTAATGGGCCTAATTAAATATTATGCATACCTTGCTCCTTTTGTAAAATGTTTTTCTCCACACATGCCACGAGAATTATTTATTAAGTTTATTTACTGAACTAATAGAACAATAACGGTACACCACTCCTTGTGACAACGGAAATTCTAAACAACTCACAGTCTGCTACAACTCCCGGTCAGTGATGGCCGATGATGGTGATACTACCAATCTTTTAAAGTTAACTCACATAAATACCAAGTAAGATACTTGTTTAAGTACATATAGTGAAATTGATAAGTGAATACAAGAAAACAGTGTTGCAAAGCTAAATATATATATATATATATATATATATATATATATATATATATATATATATATATATATATATATATATATATATATATGGAGACTTTCAACTATAGTTTTTCTAACATTCCTTGGTGCTCTCTAAGGCCTGACTGTAGTAGATGATGTGATTGTCCCAGGATCATAAAGTATGAAACACCCTTACGGCCAGAGCCTTATGAGGGGATATATCTTGGATATATCACATTACCTAAATTTTTTATTTTGACAATGTTATGCTGAGTATAAAAATATCATTTTTAATTTAAAATTTAATTAATGATTCATTATTTGAAAAAATTATACTTTGAGTTGTAGGGGATGAATAAAAGTATTCTAATAAAGATAAATATTTGGAGAAGATAACACACACACACACACACACATATATATATATATATATATATATATATATATATATATATATATTAAAAGAGCGTTTGAAATAATTGAGTGTAAAACGTAACCAGAATTCGATAAAATGGCAACAAATATGAATAGTGTATCTGTGTTTTTTCTTTATAATAATACAACATACTCCTTTCTTATGTTGTATATTGTGAAATGGTTATATTTAATATTTATTAGTGCTTGATACAATGATTAGAAAAATTGGTGTTAACGTGAATAGCTTATCTCTTTGCATTAGAAGTAATTAGTCAAATTCCATTAGTGTGGGGTGTTGAATAAAGTTGGGACAAAGCATGAGTACAGTTACAATAGTCGATTCTAAACATTAAAAAAAAAGTTTGGTTTTTCTCCAACGTTTTCAATGTACTTTAATAATGCTTTTTGTTTATATGTGAAACAAATTACCCAACATTTGAAGTCAAATTAGGGATTCATTTCAAATAAGAAAAATAAATGGGTCCAAATAATTAAACGATATCATATTTGTTTTTAAATTAAATGTTTGTTATATACAATCATAAAGAAAGATAGCGATACTTTTGAGACATCTTTCAAGCAAAGATATGAAAAATTCCGAAACACTTTGGAGGTCTTATCACTAACTTCCGTTAGGTTCATTAACTAACGAGCAAGGTAACACACAAAGAAAGATAAAATGCAGCACAACCGTGAAATGTAAGTCATTCAACTTTGTCCAATTTCTTACACTGTATTCACCTTACACATACTTTACAGACTAAATTGAATTTTAAAATATCATGTAATGAATAGCACTTTTATGAAGTAAGTATTTATTGTAACTAATAGGCTATTTATATACGTAGACTATACATTTTATAATATATTATATATAAATATGTATATATATATATATATATATATATATATATATATATATATATATATATATATATATATACATATATTATCATATGTATAACATTCTTTAAAACTTTCGAGGACATTGTTTATAAAGTTTTCTGTAGATGTAGAGCCCATTTTAACATTTAAATAAAAAAAACTTTCCGTCAAATATATATATATATATATAATGTAAATTATTCGCTCTTCAACTGTTGTTGGATTCACCTCGTCAATGCTAAATGAAATTCTAGGGAAGAGTCGGTACTGCGATTTTATGCACTCCAGAATGAACAAATTGCACTCCGAATAGTAAATATTCATCATATATATATATATATATATATATATATATATATATATTCTCATTCATTTTAATTTCAAAATTTACTACTATAGCGAAATTTTATTTATTTTAAAACTTGATTTTTATGTATTTTCTAAAAACAAAAGTTATTTCATTTACAAAGTTTTGAAATAGATAACAGGTTTTATTTGTAAAACGTATGTGTTTCACGTGAAATATTATCATCTTTTTCTGCCTCTCTCTCTCTCCCCTCATCTCTGGTTTGTCTTACTAGACATGATGTTGCTACTGTTTACCAACGAAAAGCTTTGAATATAAATTATTAAATATTCTTGTATTTGAATAACCTATGTTGTTTTAAATTAATAAACAAAAAACGTATTATATATATATATATATATATATATATATATATATATATATATATAAGTAGTCTACATATATATAATCGACTACCTATGAACAAGATAGACATATTTTATTCAGAAATTATTTACATTTTACCCTCATCACATAGTTAGGAAAACATTAATACGAGAACAAGTAATAGAACTATCTGTTGCCTGAAAGTCGACTATCTTATACAAACATAATTACTTAAAACAAGCAAAGTTATAAACAGTTTTTATTTTAATTTATTAAATGGTCAATAAAACTTCTACTTTTTTAAAGGGTTTCTTTTTAGATCATATACGGATTAAAGTATCCTTTTTCTCGTTGTAAATCTCTGATTTCATTTATTCGTACACTACTGGATAATGAGATAAAATGTACACTACGGGATAAAGAGATGCTGGGTTCTAAGCATCTGTTAACAGGACAAGAGTAGGATTAGAGAAAATCTGCAATGCCAAGGCCACTCTTTGTAATATAATAAATGCCTCGTATCATTAAAAAAAAAACAATTATAAAAGAAAAGAACAAATAAAAACCTGTAGCTTTGCAAGTTAAATAACAATGAGGTGTTTATTACTTTAAGACATAGTTACATTGTACTACAATGTAGAGTAGTGAGTGATAAACAATTACTGGCTTTGTCGAAAAATAGATTTGGAATTTCATACTTTATTCTTGAAATAATTTGTCAAGTTAATATATTGTAGCGTTTCCAGAGCAGTATAGTGT
Source organism: Prosapia bicincta (assembly GCA_036971475.1). NCBI lineage: Eukaryota > Metazoa > Arthropoda > Insecta > Hemiptera > Cercopidae > Prosapia > Prosapia bicincta. Next base: position 244,179,211 of record JBAIZL010000002.1, read on the forward strand.
GAAACACGTTAACGTGCACTTAACCTTGAGAGATTGCAGTAGGCGAGACGGGAGGTAGAGGTTCGGTTTAAATACCTTCTACAAACCTGATAAGGACTGTCAAAACACTGAATTGCTTGAGAGGGTTAATGTTAGATGAATACGATGATAAATAATTTTCGGTATGAAAAAACAAATATTCTTAAAATATGTTCAGACATATTGAGGATATCGAACATTCCCATAGCTAATATATGTTTTCAGAAGTGGTAGTACACCAAATGCCAAAATTTGTGTATTTTTCATAACACGATATTATTGTAGATGCTTCTTCCTCTTGCTGTAATGGAAATACTAAAATAATCTTTAATAATAAGTATAGCATCCTAAAAACAACATATGGTTCACTACCAGTGGCCACATTTTGTTCTTAGCACTTTTTCCACCTTATTTAAAACTGTAAGTGGGAACATTACACATATCATCAGCAATACTAAAAATGCATGTTTAAAACTTTATGATTTTCAAACTCTCTTCTCTGATAAAACTAGTATCTGGATAAATTTATCTGATAACAAAGTTGCATTAACTCTATGACATCTTGAGGACGAATGTGTTGAGCTTTGTTCACCTAAAAAGTGGTGAGCAGTTTTTCTATAATCCCTTGATACGTTCTACGGCCCTATTGCAGTTTAGCAGGGCTTCACAACCTTACTTCAGTTGCGCTTGCGTTTTTAAATTATTATCATAGATTACCCCTTGGATTATATTCTGATCCAGACGCAATAGTAAAATTTTGGGGTAACAATAAGAGACAAATAAAACATTCCCTCGTACTAGTATTATATTTTGTGAATATATTTTAGCATTATATTAAAGTTTTAGGAGAAAATATGTTCGTAATTATTTTTTCTAAATATTCTACTTATTCATCAATTTTCAATTCTTAGAACAAAGTTTATGGAAATATTACAACACCTTCGGCCTATATATTTTAGTACATTTCGTTCTGCCTTTCCTAACATTGTTATATTTTCTACTGTTGACCTGTTTCGGAATGACTCAAAACCTAAATCGTTTACCCAAACTTTGAGTTCTCAAATTAAATTGTCGTCCAATCAAGAGGATCTCCTATTTTTACTGTGTTCAAAGCTATTTGAACCAGAGGACCACTTCCCTTTTACATTTCTACCGGAAGTGGTCTTCTGGTTCTAATAGCTTTGAAAATAGTACAAAAGAAATAAGCCTTGAATGAGGACGAGAATTTAGTCGTCGAAACGTACAGGAATTTTTAATAAATCAATGTTTCTTGATTCACTTATCAGTCGAGTTTTTATTCAACAAAACGTTTGTGAGTCTACGCCTCATATTTTTAAGGACAGGGTTCGACTGTGTATTTATTTGTTCGTGTATTATATTTTTGCTTTTTTAGCTTTACTTTATAAATTTCTATAATTTAAAAAATATTTAAACCTTTATTAATATAGTATATTTTATTTACATGACCTTATATAATCTTTATATAGGGTTTCAAATTTACATCTTGTTTTATAGTTACTGTGTCTAGTTGTTTTATTACTTGCACATTACTGGGAGTCTATGTTTTGCTGCAGATTTTTTTGAAATTCGATTCCAAAGAAGCCAAGTGCAGTCTCATAACTGGTTTAAGACAACAAGAGCGTCAGCGCCTTGATAGATAGACGTTCATATTCACCGTTGAGGTTCAATTAATCGGTTATGAGAAGTTTTGACTTGAAAGATGATTTCGTTCTAGTGATAGTACACATTACAATCAGACTTTCTTTTTGTGCAATATCTCTCTGTTCTTATTCAAAATTCTCTTCAGAAAAAAGGATTTTGATTTCAGTGAATACGTTCATCAAATTTTGTACAGTAACTCACAAATGATGTCTATGATGACGTCAATTTGTGACGTAAAGCTCAAGCAGTAGCTAACCTAACTACTGTGGATGCATTTTGTTTGGTTACGTGTTATAAATCAAATACCAGAAATATCCTACAAATTCAATTAAAAAATGAAAATTTAAGAACACTAAACAAGTTTTGGATTAATGTTGTTGAACAATTATAGAAAATTTTCGCATCCACCTAATTAATTACGCAAAATCTATTCTAACACCTACCGTACCAAAGAATAAGTTATTGGATATCAAACTTATACCCATTACATATTATACATCTACATAACTATAGATAATATAGGATATTATAGAATGAAAATATACGTAAGTAAACATTTACAATTACCTTTTACATTTTGTATAGAAAAATCTACCCTAACTGGCTACTTCTAGATTATTTTAACATAGGTATATAGTAATGTTGTATAAAATTACAACCAAATTTATCCTAATAGGTATATTTTAAAATAGAATAGGTATATAGTAATGTTGTATAAAATTATAACCAAATCTATCCTAACTTCATAGTTATATTTCTATATAGGTGTATAGTTATGTTTTATAAAATTACCACCATATCTATCCCAACAAATTAGGTATATGACAATATATATGTATATAGTAAAGTATATATGTATATGTAAATTGTATATATATACAATTACAACCAAGTGTTTTTCTAACTTTATAGGTATATTTTAATATAGGTTTATAGTAATGTTGTATAAAATCATAACCATATCTACCCCAACTTCATAGTGCAACGTCCCCCCACCTCTCTTCTTTTTAACCGTCCCTACCACCGCAGCTCTACGCGGTCGTTTGTTGTTTAAATCCTTTCTTGCAGAATACTAAAATTTAATTGTTTACAAGAAAAACATATTTATAACAACCAAAAATCTGCCTATCACCCTGCTGGTAAAACCGTGCTAAACTCCCAGAGTTAAGTGTATGTTTCCTGCTCGTAGGGCCAAACCCATAACAAGCCTATTCCTGACTACTTTTTAAAATACATATAAACACTCCTAAATAAGTTTATCAATTGTGTATGGTCTAAGTATAGTCACACATGTCAAATTAATAGTCAGCTGGAAAGTAACACATTTAGAATAATACACATAATAAACACAGAGTCTTACCACCTGATGATGATCTGCAGAAACAGCAAGGGAACGTGCAAAATATGATTGTGTTTAAAAATACCTATCTTAAAAGGCTCCTGTGTCATCTTAAACACAATCTGCCAGTAGATAAATCTCTGGACTTTTACACAAAAAACCAACTAATCTTTAGACTAGCTCATGAAATTAGTAGAGAGAAACTCTTTAAAACATTAGGCTTTATCTATTGCCATTTAATGAAATTTAATTAAATTTGTTTACTGATTTGATAATCATTTTTATATTAGTTGGAAAAAGCTAAACAGTTTTTATTGGTTATTTGACACAGGATGGAATGCAAATAATGTTGATTTTTATGACATATTTAACTCTATTTATTGAAATAAAAAAGAAAATTTATCCTTCAAAGTATTACACAATTATATTAGCAAAACAATTCACTGAGTTACTTCTTGTTTCTTATGCTTTAAAAAATTATACTTTGCATATAGATTGATTACATAGACATAAACATAAAATTGTTTTTCAAATTACACATAATATTTTATCTCCTATATGGAATTGGTAAATTCATATTTTATGACCTTTAATTTTTAAATTTATAATATTCGAAAATTTCTCATTTCCTTTAAATAAACGGCATATGGCCAAAAACCTTTTGTAATTTTAATATTCATTATTTTAGATATTCTGAACACATAAATTCATTTACTTAGCATACAATTTATTAAAATTTTATAAAGAGTGAAGTCATTGCTTTAAGCTTGCAGATTTGTTTGAATTTAATAAAATTAACTAACTAAATTTGACGTGACTGATATCGAATAAAGAAAATGACTTGCCAAAGATGTTCCTGCCGGTCCTCGGGGTCCCTCGTCTGGATTCCCTGGTCCTTGAGCACCGGAAGTCGCCATCCCTGGTTCGTCGGTGGTGGTTTCCCTCTATTCGAGCGTCCTGGAGGCTGAGTCTGGAGCCTTCATCCTTTGGTGGTCCTGGATGTCGAAAGCACTGAGGTTATGGTCCATCTGGCCTGCTGACGGTTTCTACTCGCGGTCCAGCATAGCGTCCCGCGGCACCTCGTGTTAAAAAATTATTACAGACTGTCTCTAAAGGCTTAGAGACCAAGTATATATAGCGGTGAATTTAACCTACCGCACCCCGCCTGCAAAGTTTGCTATCGCTCGATTTATTCCTTGTACAGGCAAGTCGGGCAACGAATCTGTTTTAGCTTGCATAGTTTGATAATTAATTTTAGAACACTGAAAAATGTCTATTTTATTTAAACGGCTGTAACTTTTTTGTTTCTTAAGTTTTTTGAATTCTGTTTTCTCTAATGTTCATTCTAGGTTATTGTGGTTCTTTTAAAATGTCGATGAAAGTTCTACGTGGTTTGGTTCGAAAAATAGCTTTTTTAGGCACTTAGAATTTTTTCGCTTCACTCTCGATGTTCAAATTTAGTTAGTTATTACAAATTTATTTTATAACATTCTTTAATGTGGCTTAACTATTCTATTTACTGTTTTATTTAATTTTTCCCTCTTTATTAATTGTATAATTCCCTATTTGATTATTTTAAAAACAGCTTTATTTCTAAAAAAACAGGAAATTACTTATTTCCCACTTGCGACGGTCCCCAGCCCGTTGCAATAGGTATATGACAATATATATGTATATAGTAATGTTGTATACAGTTACAACCAAGTGTTTTTCTAGCTTTATAAGTATATTTTAATATAGGTTTATAGTAATGTTGTATAAAATTATAACCATATCTATCCCAACTTCATAAGTGCATGACAATATATATGTATATAGTAATATTGTATACAGTTACAACCAAGTGTTTTTCTAACTTTATAAGTATTTTAATATAGGTTTATAGTAATGTTGTATAAAATTACAACCATATCTACCCCAACGTCATAGGTATATGACAATATATATGTATATAGTAATGTTGTACAGTATACAATTACAACCAATTTTTTTCTAACTTTATAGGTATATTTTAATATAGGTATATAGTAATGTTGTATAAAATTACAAAATTACAAACAAATCAATTCTAACTGGATAGGTTGTAGGTATATTGTAATGTAGGTGTTAAGTAATATTGTATAAAATAGTGCAATAATTCCTAAACAATTATCTAAAAATAAACCTCCAAGTTTGAAAAATAAAAATATATTTGTATTTACTTCCAAGGTGGGTGTTAACTGCTTTATGATTTGATATTTAAAATTAATTTTGATCTTGTTCAGAATATTAGTGTACTTTTGTAAATGTTTTTGTAAATGTCTATTTATGTCTTTTAACACCCCATACTCTCTATAGTTTTGTGTTCAATATATTATCAAAGTACCTTTACAAAATAGTATCTTTCAATTTACTAATATTCTACCTAAATTTCGTATCTATACATAATTTACCCTCCCTTGCTAATTCCTATTCTTGCTAGGTATGTATTACGTTTTGATTCTTCTGCTTTTCCCAGGAACTATGTATATTGAGTGCGATGAGTTTACGAATTAAATACCACAAAATGTTCTGAATCTATGTTTTCAAAACTAAAAAGTAGTATTAATTAAATATATACACCGTCCATAAAAAAAATCAAATGACTTGAAACATATAAAACTTAGAAGTAAAAATATTTGTCAAATTTGGTTAACATTTTCTTCCTCAAACATCATTGACTTCAAACAATAATATATATTGCATGCAATGTATATATGAAATTGGATTTGCGAAGCATTCTGAACCCAATCAATCGAAGTCTACTTTATAAATATCCTGAGAAGAAAGTGGCGTTAATAACTTGAGTATTTCCGTTAATACGAACAAATGACGCACTGTTGGACATAAGCATGACAAATGATCTAAGTTTTAGAACTGCCACTTTGTAATAAATGGTTGCTTCAATAAATTACAAGAATGTCAATATTCATAATAAAATTTAACTTTTTGCAAACACATTTCGTACTGCTTTTTTTAATAAAAAAAGACATTTTACTTAAATGAATACCGTTTTTAATAACAAAAAGATGCTATCAAAACGTATATTATGAGAATATTAAGCTAATATTACTTACAATTTTTTTTCACTGAGCAAACATTTGAGTTTCATACGAACATAAATAAATTTTTGCGATATAAATGAAGATTTGCCGACAAGATACTTGTCACAAAGTAATAAAACGCTCAAAGACGTATTTCATTATAAATTGCCTTGAAACGTTAACCTGATTCACGTTTAAATTGAGATTATACTTGTCTTTCGAAAAAATTGTAAAAAACCATGTTAAATCTTCAAAAAATTGTAACCTTTAATACAATACACCCCCCTGGTAGTTCTTTTATTCTAAAACCAAGAATTTGAAAAATACAAATAACTCCCATAATTTGCCCCTCTTTATGCCTGTCCGTTTATTAGTAATTTGAAATTATTACAAAAGGGTAATAGATGAAAAAACCTCCTAGCAAAAAGTTTTTAAAAAATTGTGTACATAGGGCCTTTAACTTAAAAAAAAAATAGGCATAATATATACAAACATAATTTAAGTCAATTCCTAATTAGGTCAACAAAGAAAATATTTATTTGAGTTACGTGTTAATCAGTATTTCTAGTAAATATAAATAAAGTAACGTAATGTGTGCGTTAAAACAGCTGTTCTATCACATAAAATCAGCTGTGTTATGATATCATATGTTATTACCTACTTTAGGCAAAACGGAACAAACTAACGATATTGCATATCTCGCCCCTTTGGTGAAAGGTTTTTTCTCGCATATAAGAGTAAAATAATTCATTATTAAATTTATCCAATAATAATAATAATAATATATGTATAAAAATAAATTTAATAATTTTATATATAATATGAATATTATTATATTATTCAATATATAATATTAAATAATATATACATACATATATATATATATATATATATATATATATATATATATATATAATAAATAATAATATATTCAATACACTTAATTAGACAAAACTCTATTAAAATCAAGTATCATTCACTACAAGAGCCTAAATAAATGTAGGCCTATTTGAAATTGAGTGGATGAATAAAAATCATTTTATATATGACTTAAAATTTGAACAAAATAAATAGAAGAAGAGTGAGAACCAATAGAAGGAAATGAAAAAAGAGACAGTATAAAAGGTGTATACGTAATTAAGTTTACCCTGTGTGGTAAAATAATAGACATATTCCTAACACATTTAGATAATAACATGAAGTATTAAAATAAAAGAGTGTAATTTAAATTGTAATCCATATTCCAATTACACTTATCACACTTTAGTACAAGATATCAGAAAAAATATAATAATATAAAGGGGCAACATTCGCTCAAATATAAAAATGAAATTTGGAAAAACTTTAAATTAGAAACACCAAAAATAGCATACACATTATAATCCATTCCTAATTCTGAACATAAATGTAATTAAATACCAAATATAAATACCCATTGATGATTTTTAAAATCCTAACAAACTATAATATTTATCCAATGTAGGATAAGTGTGCGGCAAAAATAATATACAAAATATAATTTTAAAAAAATAAATTGAATAGGAAACTGACAAAAAAACAAAAAATAATGTCGTATAAAAACTTTATTACAGTATAACGAGATATAGAAACAGTAATTTTATTATTATTTTTTTTATTAAATAGATCCTTTTGCAAATTTTAGAAGATAACAATCCAAATAAAAATACACTAAAGAAAAGATAAATCATTGCTTTAAAATTAAAATTTTTAAAAATCTAGATTCGAATTTCGTGGTAAGTTCAACATTAGTGCTTACATTTTAGGTGGTTGCTCACGACAGATGTATAAATATATTCCTATTTCGAATTGAATTAACGGTTGCAGTTGGAAGAAGGGTTCACTTAATATTTATTCTGCTTCCTAAGACACTAACAATCTTTGTTGAAGGTATGCTGAAATAAAATTATTGTAGAATGATTTTTGCATATATCTTTGAATTATTTGTTTTTAAATAAATAATTTATGTCTAATGATATTGATATAAACTGTAAACTCAGCAAACGTAAACTCATTTACTCTTTAAAATTAGTTATGTTGATGCTCCTCACTATAAAATAAACACGTAGTTACCATTGAGTTATTAAGAATTCGATTACTCTCTTTATATTGAGCATAAAAAATTCCAATTTATATGAAATCATTCAATATTAGTTACTATTAAAAAATATTGGTAGCTTATGTTTTGTTACAATATCTAATAAATAAATTATTAAATCTAAATGATGTATCTTTCACGTAACATGAGTACATAACTAGTAAAATTATAGTAAGATATTTGTAGCAAAAAGTTTTTTTTTTAAACAATTCTTAGCTCAGTAAAACAAATTTTGTTGCACTTACTTATTAAATAACTAGTGTTAGCACTGCTGCGCCCGAAATCATACATTTTGCAATGAGAAAAGCAAATCAAACATCTAAATATCCATATTTCATTTACTGCAATGCTAGAGGATAGACAATGTTTTTCTTCATTTTATTAGCCGTATAAACATACAAACTTTAGGTGTTCCAACACGGAAAACGAAACATATAATTATTTAAACATATAAAATTGTCCATGTGCATTGTTAATGGTTATTGGGAAAGCAAGTCACAAAGGAAATTGTAGTCGTTTAAAATCAATAGGTAGATCTGACGATATCATGGTATTCATGGAATTAAGGCCATCTCTCCCTTTGAAGTTATTACTTCTGATTTCTGCCACGTCAAGTTGGGTGTCAGTTTTGCTGTTATTCTTGTTCAGTTGCACAGCTTTGGTTAACTCGAATATCGCAAGAGTATTATCGGCGAACCCACTTTTAATATCAATAAGTGTGAAGCAATAATTGTGTATAGAACTTAGAAATTTTAAACCGTTTAAAATAATCATTATTGTGTTTTTAGTCTTACACAATGTTTATAACTTTTTAAAATTAATTTTAGTAACGCTAGTATAGATTTACATTTCAACATTAGACTTGTGGAACTGTACACTGAGCCTTCCTAAGTCTTTGGGGCGGCACCCTATTGATTGATTTACACTAAACCTCACACGAACCATCCTGGGAATATGTTAAACAATCCTTCCAAATTTCATTAGCTCCTGTTCATCGGTTTAGAAGTTCATAAAACATATACATTCACACAAAAAACTCATAAATCGGTTTTTGAAACATCCTAAGCCTCTGGGGTGGAGCCCTGTTATTGGATCTATCCAAACCTCAAAACAACCATCCTCGAAATGTGTTAAAAAATCCTCTTAAATTTCATTACCTTCGGTTGAGCGGTATTGGCCTCTATAAGATACATACATACATCAAACATCTTTTTTTGAGCCATCATAACGCTCTGGAGCGGAGATTTGTGGATAAACCTACACCAAATTTCACAGGAACGATCCTAGGAATATGTCAAGCAAATCCTCAAAGTTTCATCAACTTTTGTGCAGGAGTTTAGGCGTCTATAACATATATATATACACACAAACCTTAATTTATATATGTAGATTACAATTAATATAAACAAAGTAACATAACCTATGCGTCAAAATACCTGTTCTACCAAATAACCTATAACATAAAATCGTCTGTTGTATGAAATTTTTTCGTCACTTATTTTAAGCGAAATATGACAAAATTCCTTTATTGCATACCTTGTGCCTTTCCTGAAAATGTTTTTCACCCTCATAAAACTAAAATTATTACATTAAATTTATTTACTGAGTTACTATTAAAAAAAACTCTATTAACAACAATTTACACCCACTACAGGTAGAAAAAATGTATTTGAACTACAGTTATTGAATAAACGTATTTTAATTTCGATTTAAAATTTGAGTAATAAATGAATATATATATATATATATATATATATATATACACACACACATATATATATATGTATATATGTGTGTGTGTGTGTGTGTGTGTGTGTTAAATATGATAATACGTTTTCTTGAAATATAGTTGACGAATAAAAATAATTGAAATACAAGAATGTTTTTAATTCAAATATTTTTCATAGCTTTTTTCCCAATAAAACAAGTATTAGCATCTTAGGAAAAACAACGAAATGAGAAAATGTTTACAAAAATTAAATCATATGTACTACAAATCCACCTTATGTTTACTGGTATATATCCTTCTATGAATGTTTTGCCACGGCATCATTGACCTTGTAAACAGTTTGTTGTTTTGATTTCAATTGAATTTGATCATTCAAATGAAGATTATAATTTTCACAATATTACAAATGTAATAATATTAGACACAGATTTCCTGAAATTATAAACAAGAAATTATTTAAAGGAATACATAAAGGGGTAAAATGAATATATATGAAAAGTTTTAAATTTATAATCATAACGGTGAAGACTAATGATTTATTTAAAATTACTCTTGTATTTTAAATATATTTATTCATCATATAAATGTATGTATGAACCCCATGCATTGTAAAACCACTGATAAGACCACCATACAACTTTGGGAAATTGTTAACTATATTCCTGGGAAGGTCGCTAGCATATTAAGTCAAAGGGGGTACACAGGAGGCACGTGACACTCCCCCTCCCAAACCAGCAGAAAAATATTAACCTATGAAACGGCGCTACTTTTCCAGCATAACATTTTCCTTTATACATAAAACGTTATCTCAACATGTCATTTTTAAGTCCCAAAATAACCATAATATGATTGGTAACTCTATTTTATCGTAAACCATTTCATTGAATTCATTCCAAATGATGATTGCTAAACAACATTTAAGAAATTAAAATTATTTTCCAACACATTTCAAATATTATACAAAAACTATTGTATATCTGAATGCACATCAATCATAGCACTGAATCAAGAATGTTTATTGTCACACTTTTCTCGATCGACTCCTATAAATTCAGATATTAATTTATTGATAAAATAACCAATTACTTTAGCTAATGTTAACACGCCACTCATTGAATTTTAGGCGATACGAAGTTAGGGTCACCTAGTTAATTATACACACACACACACACATACAAATTTATATATATATATATATATATATATATATATATATATAAAATTAATAAACATTCTTATTTGAATAACTTATGTTGTTTATATATAAATATATATATATATTTTTTTTTTTCTTTTTCAACTACATAGGTTATTCAAATACAATAATATTTATTAATTTATATTCAAAGCTTTTCGTTGGTAAACAGTACCACCTTCATCAGTAGCTTATGAAATGAAAAATTTTTTAAAAAAAATACAGTTAATAAAACACATAAGAAACAATATTCAGAATTTAAAGATTTAAAACAAAAATTACAAAATAATAATCTTATTACAGTAAAGGCAGATAAAAGTAATGCTATTGTCATTATTGATAAAAATGAGCACATAATAAAAAAACAGAAAATGATAATATATATATATATATATATATATATATATATATATATATATATATATATATATGATAATCAATTTTGTCAAATATATAAAGATCGTAGGAATAGATTTCAAAATAAAATTTAAAAAAATGGTAAAATCTTCATATAAATTATTCAATAAGAATAATATTAGCAACTATATAAACGATAAAAAGCTGATGATGTTGGTACTGTTTACCAACGAAAAGCTTTGAATATAAATTAATAAATATTGTTGTATTTGAATAACCAATGTTGTTTTAAATTATTAAACAAAAAGAAACGTATTTTATATTTATATAATAAGGGAGAGTGTGAACTTAAAGTTTTAAAAATATGATTGTAGATATAAAAAAGTTTGTTAAACAATTTATTTACACAAATACTTACGTTATTAGACTCTATATTAACAACTTAAAATCCGAACCTAAACGTTTATTTGAATACCATTATGTCAATTTTTAATAAAATATAATGTTCTACGTACTAAGTCAAAAAATGACGAATTTTCCCCGTTTTTAAACATAATATCCTACCTTTCATTTTTCTATTATTTAATTATTTTACAATGTAATAAATGTATGATATATTTGTGTAACTTTGTATATAGAATAAGAGTTAGTATTATTGTGGTGAAAGCATTGAGACACTTTTTTGTTGTTTACGGGTTGTGGACGTAGGCCTGTAACATTGGGTGTTATTTGAGTCCATCCCTTAAATTGGATTTTCCAGCACTCCAAGATAGCCTCCTGACCCTGTATTATCCTCTTAAGGAATTAGGGAGGAGGTAATGTTTTTCTGAAGTATAGTACTTCTTGGCTAATCTTTCTAGTTTGAAATATACACGGCTTATACAATTCATTATATTAGTTCACACTTTCTCTATGTATATCTTGTTTAAAATGTCAGTCGAATAAAGTAATTTTATTCATTTACTCAAATTTAAATAAATTTTCTTAAACTTGGAGTGGATAACACTTGATGTTAATACAGTTTTTTCAGATAGTAAATCATTGAATAAATTTATTAATGAATTATTTTAGCTTTGTATAGGAGAAAAAAAATTCACAAACAGAGAAAGGTATGCAATATCGTTAAATCGTCCAATTTTGCTTGAAATAGTTGATAACATATCATATCATAAAAAAGCTGATTTTATAAATTAGGTTATGTTGTAGAACAGCTGTTTCAAAACATACGTTACTTTATATTCTTTGTAAATCTTTAATGAAAAGTAACTAAAATCAAATATTTTGTTGACTTTAAGAGGATTTTAAAACCATTTTGTTCATATTAATTTTATATAATAGATGAAGAATGCTTACTAAATTACTCAGATCTAATAATTTATCGTATTGAACAATATATATCCAACTGGATATATTTCAATTCCAAAAGAATAAAATAATAACCAATGAAATTAATTAGAAAGTATCGAAAACATATTTTCTTGACCATTTTATGTTCCAAAACAACACTAAAGCATGAAAAAAATGTATCTGTTGTTTATACAACTTTATCCCTTGAAAATAGCTTAGTTTTATGCATTTATTTGGCCACTAGGAGAACTCAAGGATAAAAATATTATCCAGCGATATTATAGGTGGTGATAGAATTGAAGTAGAAACGACATAAAAATGTATATAAAATAGCGTTACTTTATTTTTAAAGGAGAACCAATAAGAAGTTTACGTCTTTGGACTCAATAAAGCCTTACTTCTTTACACTCATATAATGGCTACTTTTATTAAATAATAATCTTTTCGTTTATAAAAATTCCACAATATAAACATTTCACTACACAATATATGCCTTATTACATTTCAAAAATATAATTAAATACAGCGAGAGTTAAACAAGAAATAAGTTAACTATAAAAGTTGGTTAAAGGAAAATGTTGAAATTATTTACTTGAATTTTAAAGTTTTTTTTTTAAATTTTGCTGCGTCTAAGTTGAGTCATATCTATCAGGATATTGGTGAAGGTGTAGGAACTGTTCCAGAGAGCTACACCTACTTGACATTAAAGTACAATTATTATTGCTTTAATCAAAAGGTATGCCAAATGGTTAACTATGATCCTGTCATCAAGATGTATGGTTTTTGTGCTGGTGGAGGTGCTCAAAGTGAAACCTTCCTCGTCACGCTCATCTTGAGGCATCTCAATGTAGATATCTCAATCTATTTATTAGGAATATACTGTGGTTGAATTTAGTAATAAATACACAAAAACCTCTTAATCACAAATTTTCTTTATTTTACGTTTATGTACATATACCAAGTAACCATCCTTAGAGGGATAACATACAAAGATTGTTAAACTTTAGTCTTTGTATGTTATCCCTCTGAAGATGGTTACTTGGTAACTGAAATGTACATAAGGGTAAAATAAAGAAAGTTTGTTGTTAAGAGGTTCTTGTGTATATATTATCTTAATGTAGTATTCCTATTGTAATCGTCTCAATGTAGTCATCTCAATATAGTTTTCTCAATGTATCGTATATATATATATTTATTTATTTATTTATATATAATTTGTTTCCTTAAACACTTAAACATTTATCACTAATGTAGTAATTCTAGTTGGACATTGAAGGGGAACTATGGTTGGGGTAGTATTTACAATATTCAATACACAGTCTTAGTAAAATATCAACTAAACGACTGTCTGTTTCAGTTCTTCAAGAATGCGATGGTCACAGTTTTTGTCTTTTCGCCTTTAAAAGGAAAAAACACAGCTGTTCAAGTTTAAAATTTTGTCTTAGTAATTTAGTATCTTCCATATATTCTCTTTAATTTAGCTTTTTATTAACTCACACCCACCTTATATTTTTTGCACCAAAATTTTCAATCGTTAATAAAATGCGTTTTTATTCATCCAAACAGGGTCAATTACATTTATCAACCTCTAGTAGATGACAATTGATGTTAACACAGTTTTTTTTTAAATATGTTTGCAATAATTAAACAATTCAGGCGATCTAGGTCGGTTTCGAACTAAGTATCTTGGTGTTGAAGGTCCAGTTCTTTCGGCTCTGACTTAAAATTCTTATCACTCTAATCTGGTTGTCGCCGAAAGCTCCATTGTACAACCTTAAATTGTTGCCATGGTTACTAAACAAATTCATAAATAATGTTTAAGGATTAAAAATGAATGAGAATAATAACATAAACAAACAAACCGGATTAACGTTATCGAATTTTATTTCGCAAATGGACAGTACGGAAAGCAAAGCAAAAAAAAGAAAATACAATACTACACACACACACATACACACACACATATATATATATATATATATATATATATATATATATATATATATATATAAAACCATAGGTTTTCAAAAACGTTTTGAGGCTACAAACTATACACTTTTTGAAACACTTGGAAATCACTGGGATTCAATAGTGCTCGTTAAAAAAAAAAAAAAACTATCATTAGAATCTCCAATAAGCAAGCTATTGAAAAGTCGAAATTGAAGGGAAACGTCGGGTATAAACCCTCTTCAAAACGTTCCTCTGATTCGTTCCTCTGAAGAGAACAATACCTCCCTTGCTGATAGGATAGATTGTTGTAGTGTAATTAAACACTTTAGAAATTAGTGCAGTCAGAATCATAGAAATAGGAATTAACTGCTATAAACAGGGTTTGTAAATGTACTCCTTTTGTTTAAAATCCGTTTTAAAAAAAAATAATAACATTTTTTCCATTACTAGGTACATATATGGGTTGTTATTATTTATAGGCCTATTATAATAATATTTAAAAATACTTTTTTTAAAAACAGGTAAATAATTAGGGTTTAATAGTTCTCATTATTTTATTTCAATTATAAGTAAGTATTTTTTTAAAAAATAAAACAGTAAGTATCCTTTAAAAACGTCGTTCATTGTTATGTATAACTAATATTTTATTATGCTACTGGTAAAAGTGTTTCAGTTACAAAACTGTTTAATCAAGTCTAGAACTTTTGTCTTTGTTAGAAGAAGTTGGAAGTAACAATGGAAAAGTGTTTTACTGTTGCTAATAAATTTAGAGTCAGACACAAACGTTTTATGCGATCAGGAAAATATACCTGCCTGATGTATAGCAATTGCTAAAGTTAGAATGTAAGCTCGTTTTGTTATAATAAAGGTTTCTTGAAATAATTACTTCAACAGGTGTTTCTCGTGTATATAATATTTTTGGTATATATTTTGTTTTTATGCATGCTCTAATGGTTACAAAACTCTATATTGGCCTCTTTTAAAAATATATCAAATGATGTAAATCAGAAACTGGATAATAAACAAAGTAATATAAAACAATGATAATTAAGGCCACATTAAAATATCAAAGACATAGAATATCAAAACAATGCATTCGAAATTTATACATTCCCCACATTACAAAATTAATCAAATAAATTTATACTTGATTGGAAACAATTTAGTGGGTTGAAAGTGAAAATCTATTTACATAAGTAGTATACATATTTTTTAATATTATTGAAACCCACTGCCCCAAATCAATGTTTAATAAAAATAATTATAGTGCATATTTCGTTGTTTCCTATCACGTTGAGTATTTATTAATTTAAAATATACAAATTATAATATAGAATAAATATACACAGTAAAATTCTTCTAACGGAAATGATGTACGAATTTGGTTAGCATAGATATATAAAGTAAGATGACACTAATATCAAATAAAGGTCCTATCATGCAAAAAAACAGTTGAACAACAAATATGAATGGGACAAATATAGAACACTATAATGGATGCCTAGATCGAGAACACTACATAGAGAAGACTAAATTGAGAGGAATACATTGAGACGATTACATTGGGACGAATACGTCGTAACAATACATTGAACAGACTATATTGAGATGACTAAATTGAGAGGAATACATTGAGACGATTACATTGGGACGAATACGTCGTAACAATACATTGAAAAGACTATATTGAGATGACTAAATTGAGAGGAGAACATTGAGACGATTACATTGGGACGAATACGACGTAACAATACATTGAAAAGACTATATTGAGATGACTAAATTGAGAGGAGAACATTGAGACGATTACATTGGGACGAATACGACTTAACAATACATTGAAAAGACTATATTGAGATGGCTAAATTGAGAGGAGAACATTGAGACGATTACATTGCGACGAATACGTCGTAACAATACATTGAAAAGACTATATTGAGATGGACTAAATTGGGAGGAATACATGGAGACGATTATATTGCGACGAATACGTCGTAACAATACATTGAAAAGACTATATTGAGAGGAATACATTGAGACGATTACATTGGGACGACTACGTCGTAACGTTACATTGAAAAGACTATATTGAGAGGAATACATTGAGACGATTACATCGGGACGACTACGTCGTAACGTTACATTGAGAAGATTATATTGAGATGACTAAATGGCGACGATTACATTGGGACGACTACGTCGTAATGATACATTGAGACGACTACGTTGATAAGATAAAATTGTGAAAACTATATTAGGACGAAGAACTTTTTCCTTTTAAACGTGAAATGCCAAAAACTGTTATCATCGGATTCTTGAAGAACTGGACCATAGTTGATATTTTACTAAGACTGTGTATTGAATAATGCAAATACTAATCCTGCCATAGTGCCCCTTCAATGTTCAACTAGAATTGCCTCATTAGCGGTATATGTTTGAGTGTTTTAAGAAACAAATTATATATATATATATATATATAAAGAACAAAAGTCAAAATACATATGGATGTTGGTACTGTTAGCCAACGAAAAGCTTTGAATTGTAAATTCAAATATAATTCTTGTATTTGTATTTTGACTTTTGTTCTTTATTAATACACAAGAAAACATATTGCGATATTTATATATATATATATATATATATATATATATATATATATATATATGAGTGTGTGTTGCAACGGGCTGGGGACCGTCGCAATGGGAAATAAGTAATTTCCTGTTTTTCAGAAATAAAGCTGTTTTTAAAATAATCAAGTAGGGAATTATACAATTAATAAAGAGGGAAAAATTAAATAAAACAGTAAATAGAATAGTTAAGCCACATTAAAGAATGTTATAAAATAAATTTGTAATAACTAACTAAATTTGAACATCGAGAATGAAGCGAAAAAATTGTAAGTGCCTAAAAAAAAAGCTATTTTTCGAACCAAACCACGTAGAACTTTCATCGACATTTCAAAAGAACCACAATAACCTAGAATGAACATTAGAGAAAACAGAATTCAAAAAACTTAAGAAACAAAAAAGTTACAGCCGTTTAAATAAAATAGACATTTTTCAGTGTTCTAAAATTAATTATCAAACTATGCAAGCTAAAACAGATTCGTTGCCCGACTTGCCTGTACAAGGAATAAATCGAGCGATAGCAAACTTTGCAGGCGGGGTGCGGTAGGTTAAATTCACCGCTATATATACTTGGTCTCTAAGCCTTTAGAGACAGTCTGTAATAATTTTTTAACACGAGGTGCCGCGGGACGCTATGCTGGACCGCGAGTAGAAACCGTCAGCAGGCCAGATGGACCATAACCTCAGCGCTTTCGACATCCAGGACCACCAAAGGATGAAGGCTCCAGACTCAGCCTCCAGGACGCTCGAATAGAGGGAAACCACCACCGATGAACCAGGGATGGCGACTTCCGGTGCTCAAGGACCAGGGAATCCAGACGAGGGACCCCGAGGACCGGCAGGAACATCTTTGGCAAGTCATTTTCTTTATTCGATACCGTCACGTCAAATTTAGTTAGTTAATTTTATTAAATTCAAACAAATCTGCAAGCTTAAAACAATGACTTCACTTTTTATAAAATTTTAATAAATTGTATGCTAAGTAAATAAATTTATGTGTTCAGAATATTTAAAATAACAGATATTAAAATTACAAAAGGTTTTTGGCTATAAGCCGTTTATTTAAAGGAAATGAGAAATTCTCGAATATTATAAACTTAAAAATTAAAGGTCATAAAATATGAATTTACCAATTCCATATAGGAGATAAAATATTATTATGTGTAATTTGAAAAATAATTTTATGTTTATGTAAATGTAATCAATCTATATGCAAAGTATAATTTTTTAAAGCATAAGAAACAAGAAGTAACTCAGTGAATTGTTTTGCTAATATAGTTGTGTAATACTTTAAAGGATAAATTTTCTTTTTTATTTCAATAAATAGAGTTAAATATGTCATAAAAATCAACATTATTTGCATTCTATCCTGTGTCAAATAACCAATAAAAACTGTTTAGCTTTTTCCAACTAATATAAAAATGATTATCAAATCAGTAAACAAATTTAATTAAATTTCATTAAATGGCAATAGATAAAGCCTAATGTTTTAAAGAGTTTCTCTCTACTAATTTCATGAGCTAGTCTAAAGATTAGTTGGCTTTTTGTAATAAAAGTCCAGAGATTTATCTACTGGCAGATTGTGTTTAAGAGGACACAGGAGCTTTTTAAAATAGGTATTTTTAAACACAATCATATTTTGCACGTTCCCTTGCTGTTTCTGCAGATCATCATCAGGTGGTAAGACTCTGTGTTTATTATGTGTATTATTCTAAATGTGTTTTTTCCAGCTGACTATTAATTTGACATGTGTGACTATACTTAGACCATACACAATTGATAAACTTATTTAGGAGTGTTTATATGTATTTTAAAAAGTAGTCAGCGGGAATAGGCTTGTGGTGGGCTTGGCCCTACGAGCAGGAAACATACACTTAACTCTGGGAGTTTAGCACGGTTTTACCAGCAGGGTGATAGGCAGATTTTTGGTTGTTTATAAATATGTTTTTCTTGTAAACAATTAAATTTTAGTATTCTGCAAGAAAGGATTTAAACAACACAACAAAACGACCGCGTAGTGCTGCGGTTGTAGGGACGGTAGAGGAGAGGTGGGGGGACGTTGCAGAATTGGCGCCCGAACGGTAGGGACTTTGAACAGGTTCCCTATATCAAAATTCAATAGTTAAATAATAGAAATAAATCGAGATAGTTTAAATAAATGAAGTCAAAATGTTTTAAATAATGTAATTAAATTTTTAATAATATAAATTGAACGAATCTAAGAGCGTACGAATAAAAATAAAATAAATAAATTTGAATAAAGATTTAGTCGAAAGTGCGGGTAGGAACCATTTGGCCTAAACCAAATCGAAAAGAAAGGAATAAGTACATAAATAAATAATTGAATATTAAATAGTAAATCAAAATGTCAAAACCCGAGATAGATAAATTGATGGCCTATTTCAAGGCAAAGGAGGAAAAAACAAAGAAGAGCGAGAGAAAGAGAAGGCGGAAGCGAAACGATTGAGGGAGGAAGCAGAACAAGGGGCGAAGGAGAGAGAGGACAAAGAAAAACAATGGAGAGAGGAAGAGAAACAATTGAGAGAGAAAGAGTGGGAGGAAGCAAAACAGAGAGAGAAGGAGAGAGAAGACAGAGAAAAACAAAAGGAGAAGGAGAGAGAAGACAGAGAAAAACAAAAGGAGAAGGAGAGAGAGGACAGAGAAAAACAATGGAGGGAGGAAGAGAAAATGGAAAGACGACATTTATGGGAGGCTTTTCAGTCAAAATTCGAAGACTATCAAAAAGAAAATGAGACTAAGACAAGTCATATATATGAAAAGTTAAGCGAACATGAGACAGAAATAGAGAGACTGAAAACTAAAACGGAAACAAAAACGGCTAAATTAAACGAGAAAGTACAGGATATCCAAGAGGACATTAAAACGGTAAAGCAACAAGTCGCAAAGGTAAAGCAAACCGCTGGAGCGGGAATAGTAACACAAGTTTGCTTACCAAGGGTAATAGACAGGAACGGGGAGGCTACGTACCGTAGGATTGAGTTCTGGGGGAATGACAAGGAAGATCCAATGACATTCCTAGGGGAAATAGAAGATCTATTTTCTGAAATAGACAATACTATGGACGAGACTGCAAAATTAAGGATAGTAGAACGATATTTGAAAGGGGCAGCGGATGCATGGTGGAAAGCCATAAAGAACAATACAGAAACTTATTCTGAATTCAGGCAGGAATTCACGGAGCATTTCTGGAGTTATCGCCAGCAGGATCGGGTACGCAGACAAATAAATCAAGGGCGTTACCATAATAATGGACCATACTCTATGGCAGAGTATTTTATTATGATGGTAAACAGGGCGAAAAACTTAGACCCGATAATCCCAGAGAACCATCTAATTTTCATGTTAATGAAACACTTTGGGAGTAACGTTCAGCTAGCTAGTGTGGGGAACTCCACAAGTAACATCAAACAAGCGATAGTTTTCCTACAACAGCTAGACAGCGTTACTGACAACGGTAATGGTAATGGGATCGCTCAAAGAAGTCAACAGAGGCAGGTTGCTCCAAACCAACAACCTAACCCTAACCTAAGGTCCCATGGTGATACCGCAAAATACCAAGAGACCAAGTATCCTAAAAACCCTCATCCTAAATCGCCTATCCCCGGACCAAGCGACCACAAGCCAAAAAACTAAATATAAGGATCTCTGGCAACAATCAGGGAGATAAGTTAACCAGGTTAGAGATCCGAAGCAAAAAGAAGTCAAAAATAATTCAGAGCGAGAGACCGAAGGAAAAGCCGGTTTACCATCATAATAAGATCAGCCTAGACGGTTTTTCCATGTCTATTAGGGACGATTTGTTAGAGGAAAGAATTGACTCGGTTATAACACTAGAGAATAGAGACCAGTGTCCAGTGATAGAGTGTGGAATTAAAGACCATAAGTTAATTGCACAAGTTGATACAGGTGCCCAAATGTCTGTGATTAAAACAGAAAAATACATAGCCCTAAAACAAAGCGGGAATTTATTCTATGAGCTACCTATAGCTAACGTAGCGATAGTCACAGCATTAGGGTCAACCTGTAAACGAGTCAAGTTACAAACGATGCTACCTCTAACATTAAACGGACACACAAAGGAATTTGTTTTCTTGATTGTGGACAATCTACGGGTTGACCTCATCTTGGGAGCAAATACTTTGTGTGCGTTAAAAGCCCGGATAAACATGGAGAGATCGTTCATGACGTACGAGATTGATGGATATCTGCTGCACCAGGAGTTTCTTGTATCGAATAATAATAAAAATAATATAAAACAAGAGATAGGATGTAATAAAATTAATAAAATAACAAACAAAAATACTAACAAAAATGTAATATGTTCTGACGTTACAAGCGGGGAACAGGAAATAAATATAATAGGCTCGCCTGATATAGACGGGTCAATTAACGACGGCAAATTAACACCTGTAGAGCCGACATTGGAGGGCCCGATAGTGAATAGCGTGCAGAAGGGGCTGTTCACGGGCAAGGATCAGGAAGATGGGTCCTTGTGCGAGTTAGGTGATGACAAACTAAAAAATAAACAAACACTAAACAAAAATATGACTAAAAATGTAATAAGTTCCACCGATACAAGCGGGGAACAAAAAATAAAATTAAAACAATTGTCAACGAATAAAGTTAAGAACGAGATTACCAAAAATTTAAATAACAAATTGTGCGAAAATTCGAGGAAGAGAGAATTATTGAACTGTGAAAGAACGGAATCAAGTAAGCTAACGGGATTAAACAAAGCAAAAAATGGGTTAACCAAACCTACAACAAACAAATTAAATAATGACGAGGGAGGATTCAACGAATTAAATAAAAATGGCTACAAGCCGAAACAAATAAAATTAATTCCAACAAGTTAGGGAAAGACCTAATTGTCGGGAAACAAATCCGTTAGACTTAACAAGAATTCCAAAGCACTTTAATTCTAATCAATCTTGCTTGAAAACGAAGTACAAATTGTTTGCTAAAAATAAATTTAAAAGTAAATCTCACCAGTATCACAATTATCAAAGTAAACCAAGTAACAATAAATCAAAAACAAAAATAAAATACAGGAATTACGCACAATGGCGTAACGCGAAGCGCAAGAAAGAAAACCAGAACGCGTAAAACATATCTAAAAATAAATACGATTAAGTTGGAAAATACAAATAATCATGGCATATTAAACAAACAAGAAATGTTGAAATTACAAGAATTGATAAACAGTTATTCAGACGTGTTTAATGAAAGGTTTTATGAATAAGTAAAAAATATCTTAAAACTAAATGCTATTAAGAAAGGCAGTACCAATAATAACCGCTGTGCTTTAAATAAACAAGAATTGTCTAGGTTGAAATAATTCATAATAAAGTATTGAGATGTTTTGAATGAAATACCCAGCGAGTCGAACAAATGTAAACAAGGGCTCAAGGTTAGGGCAATCACCGGTGTTTGTAAACACGGCCGCAAGGAAATATCCGGTGGACGGCGGAGAACGAGTTTATAAAAACATTCCTTGCAACAAAATAAGCCGGACGTACCAAAATAGTAGAGGGCAAAAAAGCCTAAATGTATTTAAAACAGGACAAAGTCAATAAGATGTTCTACGGAATTTCCAAAATGTTTAATGGGAAATGTTTACGGGATAAGAAGCAAAATCAGCAACAATAACTTGATTTGTTACAGTTAATCAAATCAACTGTGTCAACAATTATAAAATATCTTGTAATGTATTCTGTAAAATTGTATATGATGTTAAAAACATTAAGAAGTTTTATGACGGGTAAAGGGTTCTAGAATGTGAACTTTACACTGATCATAATCCAGAAAATACGGAAATGCCAAATTAGAATATTGCTGCAATAATAGAACCAGTACGCGAGCGATAAGCTAAGTTAGGCAGGAATTAAATTGTCAGAATGATTCATAAACTGATTTAAAGTAGAAACAAGAATAAGCAGTAGTTGAATAAGGCTAAATCTAGACATTAAGATTAGCTACTTATTTGTAAAGGGACGAATGTTAAAATCTAAAACAAACTATTTAATAACTGAACCAACATTACAAAAGTATTATTCAGGAAGTTTTTGTGTACTGAGCAAACATTGGCGAGCTACATTCACTGCGTAAATCAAACAAGCGGGTTAAATCAAGCAACAATCAGGAAGATAGCAGGCGAATTTTAATAACTTGTACAACAAATACGGTGTCAAACCTTGCAAAATCAAACAAGATATTTGTGTGCATGAAATAGTGGGTCGTTAGATCAGACTTTCACTGGACAATATAAAACAAGAAAACTTGTGTACTGACGATCAAGGTCGAAAATAGAGACTTTGCATTGAAATCAGAAGCAATCGAAATTTATCAAGTGGACTTCGATAATCTAGACACATGCCAGTTTTATAAACTGTACAATCTAAAGATAGAGAATTTAAAAAGCAAGGTTCGTTCCGTTTTAATATGATAAGTAGAATTGTTGTTGTACTCTATTAGAATGTTTACAAGCCAGCTCATTGACCTTGTCAGGTAGATTGGAATGTGGAATCCACGTAATAGTTAGCCGGTACGACAAGGAAAGGTTTATCGGAAAATAAACAAATTAAACTTGATAAACTGTACTTCCACAGCTGACACGATAATACGTAATATTTAAGATATAAAAGGAATATGTCTAAAATATAGTATTGTAGGATTAGTTAGGTTTTTAATTGCAAGTCATTGTTTTTAAAGCCATAACTAGTATAAATGAAATTGACGTGGTAAATAGATAAAGGAAATGACAGCCATTAGTGTGGTGAATAATGTGTAATTTGACAAAATAAAAGTTAGTGTAAACAAAAGTGACTAATAAATTGCTAATTGACTTGTGTTTGAAGTGTTTCAGGGTGAAAACTTCTCAAGAGACAAGAGAGTAATAATAAGAAAATTTTGTAATAGAATAAGATAGTTTAAGTAAGAGTAAGATAAGGAATTGGTAAAAAATATTTTAACAAAGTAAAACATTTTTAACCTCTCAGACGGGGAAATTGCAACGGGCTGGGGACCGTCGCAAGTGGGAAATAAGTAATTTCCTGTTTTTTAGAAATAAAGCTGTTTTTAAAATAATCAAATAGGGAATTATACAATTAATAAAGAGGGAAAAATTAAATAAAACAGTAAATAGAATAGTTAAGCCACATTAAAGAATGTTATAAAATAAATTTGTAATAACTAACTAAATTTGAACATCGAGAGTGAAGCGAAAAAATTCTAAGTGCCTAAAAAAGCTATTTTTCGAACCAAACCACGTAGAACTTTCATCGACATTTTAAAAGAACCACAATAACCTAGAATGAACATTAGAGAAAACAGAATTCAAAAAACTTAAGAAACAAAAAAGTTACAGCCGTTTAAATAAAATAGACATTTTTCAGTGTTCTAAAATTAATTATCAAACTATGCAAGCTAAAACAGATTCGTTGCCCGACTTGCCTGTACAAGGAATAAATCGAGCGATAGCAAACTTTGCAGGCGGGGTGCGGTAGGTTAAATTCACCGCTATATATACTTGGTCTCTAAGCCTTTAGAGACAGTCTGTAATAATTTTTTAACACGAGGTGCCGCGGGACGCTATGCTGGACCGCGAGTAGAAACCGTCAGCAGGCCAGATGGACCATAACCTCAGCGCTTTCGACATCCAGGACCACCAAAGGATGAAGGCTCCAGACTCAGCCTCCAGGACGCTCGAATAGAGGGAAACCACCACCGATGAACCAGGGATGGCGACTTCCGGTGCTCAAGGACCAGGGAATCCAGACGAGGGACCCCGAGGACCGGCAGGAACATCTTTGGCAAGTCATTTTCTTTATTCGATACCGTCACGTCAAATTTAGTTAGTTAATTTTATTAAATTCAAACAAATCTGCAAGCTTAAAACAATGACTTCACTTTTTATAAAATTTTAATAAATTGTATGCTAAGTAAATAAATTTATGTGTTCAGAATATTTAAAATAACAGATATTAAAATTACAAAAGGTTTTTGGCTATAAGCCGTTTATTTAAAGGAAATGAGAAATTCTCGAATATTATAAACTTAAAAATTAAAGGTCATAAAATATGAATTTACCAATTCCATATAGGAGATAAAATATTATTATGTGTAATTTGAAAAATAATTTTATGTTTATGTAAATGTAATCAATCTATATGCAAAGTATAATTTTTTAAAGCATAAGAAACAAGAAGTAACTCAGTGAATTGTTTTGCTAATATAATTGTGTAATACTTTAAAGGATAAATTTTCTTTTCTATTTCAATAAATAGAGTTAAATATGTCATAAAAATCAACATTATTTGCATTCCATCCTGTGTCAAATAACCAATAAAAACTGTTTAGCTTTTTCCAACTAATATAAAAATGATTATCAAATCAGTAAACAAATTTAATTAAATTTCATTAAATGGCAATAGATAAAGCCTAATGTTTTAAAGAGTTTCTCTCTACTAATTTCATGAGCTAGTCTAAAGATTAGTTGGCTTTTTGTAATAAAAGTCCAGAGATTTATCTACTGGCAGATTGTGTTTAGGAGGA
The DNA here is from genome assembly GCA_036971475.1 of Prosapia bicincta. Classification (NCBI taxonomy): domain Eukaryota; kingdom Metazoa; phylum Arthropoda; class Insecta; order Hemiptera; family Cercopidae; genus Prosapia; species Prosapia bicincta. The sequence continues at coordinate 244,205,187 of JBAIZL010000002.1, forward strand.
CACAGGAGCCTTTTAAAATAGGTATTTTTAAACACAATCATATTTTGCACGTTCCCTTGCTGTTTCTGCAGATCATCATCAGGTGGTAAGACTCTGTGTTTATTATGTGTATTATTCTAAATGTGTTTTTTCCAGCTGACTATTAATTTGACATGTGTGACTATACTTAGACCATACACAATTGATAAACTTATTTAGGAGTGTTTATATGTATTTTAAAAAGTAGTCAGCGGGAATAGGCTTGTGGTGGGCTTGGCCCTACGAGCAGGAAACATACACTTAACTCTGGGAGTTTAGCACGGTTTTACCAGCAGGGTGATAGGCAGATTTTTGGTTGTTTATAAATATGTTTTTCTTGTAAACAATTAAATTTTAGTATTCTGCAAGAAAGGATTTAAACAACACAACAAAACGACCGCGTAGTGCTGCGGTTGTAGGGACGGTTGAGGAGAGGTGGAGGGACGTTGCAGTGTGTGTGTGCGTGAGTGGGTGTTGTGTGTGTGTGTGTGTGTGTGTGTGTGTGTCTGTGTTTGTGTGTGTGTGTGTGTGTAAATGATTACGTTTAACTAAAAGCTTATATAAAAACAAATTCCATAACTTGCCTTTCAACTTCAAATAAATTAGAATGCTATCATTCAACAATTGAACTTTCAGACATAAGAGGTTCCATGTTTTGAGAGAGATACTAAACTTTAGCGAGGTTAAAACTTTGTTTCCTAAGTGGTAGTTACATAGCATTTGGAAAAGGAAACTTTCCTCTGCAACAAGAACGAACTCTAAGATAAAGTCTTTTACTTTTGTATGTAATTATATTGAGAACGAAAAAAAATGGAAGAGTTTGTAACATATACAGAACATATTAGGAAATCTATTTTTAATTATTGTCGCGTTGGTGGAAATTCAGCATACATTTATTGCTTCTTTTGAGTTTCTACCTGTTTGTAACTTGGAAAATCTGTGGTGTAATTTTTATAAAGTGAATAAATAAAACCTACGAAACCACAAAAACGATTCGCTTATATTCATATTTAGAATAAATTACTACAAAAATCCATTCCTTAATACGATTCTTATAATACTAATCTGAAGATGACTCCTTTGCAATCGAAATATACATCATGACATAAATACAACTATTTTGTTGTGTAGTAGTTTTTATCTATTATAAGAGTAAAATATTAGTCAATATGATATATGACTTTAAATATTGGACCCTACACGCGTGATCTGTGAAACCGCGATTTGAGCATTCATTATGTCTATCTTAATTCTACGTAAAATATCAGTACTTTTGACCCTGCTACGAATAGTAAATAATTTCGTTCTATTATTAGTAGTATAGGTGCATCGTCTTACGATTAGGAAACTTTTGAATATTAATAATAAACCACCATTGAGTTCTCTATTTTTCATTTGTAGCAACCATTATTATATCTGGTTGTTTATGGTTTTCACTCCTAAGATTTGATTCATTGCTTCTTAGGCAGGATCTGTCTATTTTTATATTATTTTCTGATTCTTATATCTTCTCTATTTTTAATTAAATCGTCACTTTACTTACTTTTCGATAAAAACTTACTTTTCGATACTATCGTACTTTTCGATAAATCATATTTATGACGTTTTGATTTATTGCGAAATATTTTCACCTTTACTAGGAATGAACTATTAATTTATTTGATAAACCTTTTTGAGCAAAACTCATACTGTTTTAAAGTCTACACTTTTTTATAATATATTAATTACATTTTATAGTAAACATTTATTTAATTCCTTCTATATTTTATACTTTCTTTATTCAAATATATATATATATATATATATATATATATATATATATATATATATATATATATATATATGGTTAACATTTTCAATCGTTAATAAAATACATTTTATTTACCCACTCAAGACCATAATTCTAAACATGCAGAGGATGACACTTGATGTGAATACAGTTAATAAAATAATAATTTAATAATTAAATTAAATGAAATATTTCTAGTTCGATATGAGAGAAAAATCTTTCACATAAGGATTAGGAATCCAATATAGTTATTTCGACTCATTTCGTTTAAATAGGTGATAACATGTGATTTCACAAAACATTGTGTTAGAACAGCTGTTTCACGGTAAAGGTTATGTTACTTTATTTATATTAATTAATTGTAAATCTTTAATATATAGTAGCTAAAATCATATTAGTCTCTGTTGATTTAAGCATAAGTTCATTATTATGAAAATTTCTTTATAAGACTTCTTTCATTTGTTTATTTCAAACTATTATAATCTAAAACGATATATAAGCCCTATATTTTTTTATCAGACGCATATATAGACATCACAGCCTTATATCTTCTATCTTATAGAAGCTTTTGTTTTGATTGTCCGTTGTCCTTTGATATTTCAACGTTCCCATATCAAAATTGCTATTTTCTTTCTATTAGGAATATACTATTAATTCGTGTAACGTATGCCGTCGTTTCTGTGTTCATTACTTTTGGTTTCTACATCGCCAGAAATTCGTTTCAAAAGAATCACATCCCGTTGGTATTTTCTAGTTTTGTCCCAACATTTTTGTAGAATATCGTGATACTGAGTTATAAAGCATAATATAATTTCTTTTGTTTCTAGTTACTAAATAATTTTACCAAGCGAAACTTTATTATAGTTTGTTATTACATGTCTGTCTTTATTTATTAGTTATCTAGTTTTCTTGCTGTTAGTTTCAGTCTCGTCAACAATAATTTCCAAATATTATTTATTCTCTTCAACTCTTTAGTCTCAGGTTTTGGTTTTCTTACCATTAATAACTTCAATGACTTGTCCATATTGAATGTGCTTGAACCTGCTTCTCAGTATGTATTACATTTTCTTAATGTGTATCTCAAATGTTTGGCGTTATCGTAACGCCATGGTCCTGAACAACAACATAAAAACAATATATATTCTATCATTACTTAATGGCATTCCTTAATTCAGTTTTTGTTTTCCCCATTTTTTGCCTAAGGCGACACGCAGCACCCTTGTCGCAGACTTTATTGACCACAAATTCTTCTTACTTCATAATCCCGATTTTTGGCTACTCTTACTGCATTTTGTTTACATAAATTCATCGTGACTTCAAGTAGTTTGTTCATTAGGGCTCTATTGCAAATGTATAAAGACAAAATTCATTTCCCTATCTTTCCTAAATTTTACAAAGTAAACAAATTGTTTCAAAGTAACACTATTTCTACTCACAACGTTAAAAATTATAACAATTAAATCTAAATCTCACTACACAATAGTTTATTAAGACAAAGCACTATTTTATTAAAACAGACTAGTTTCGACGACTATGTCGCCTTCATCACTGCTTGGCTACGCATGAGTGATGTAACATCGTCGTCGAGACTAGTCTGTTTGTTTTAATAAACTAATGTGTAGTTAGATTTAGAGTTAACTGTCACATTTTCACCGTTATGTGTTGTTCGCAATAGATAAGCTCTAACTAACCTAATTGTCCTATCATTGACTTTAAAAAATCGATATAATACAAACATTTTAAACACTACTCAAATACTCTCAAATTATTTCAGGCATATATACTGAAGACGCAATTTATATTGTCAAATGATTTTTACTTACAGTTTAACAATGGATACTGTATTAAAAGAGACCGTATCTTACCAATATTTTGCTCGTTTGGTTAAAATAAAATGTTATATTTCAAATTATAAGTATTCATCAAAAGCTACATGCAGTAATTTTAAATTGTTTATAATCACGCAAAGCAATGTCTTTCAGACGTATGAAGGTATTATTTCCGGTTGAAAAAAACGTCATTTAATAAAAAGCAAAAATATATATAATAACTTTATTACACAATTTTATTACATTTTAGTGGCTGCAAAAAAGTAACAAAATACTTGGATCTCAGCAAGAACAGATTTGACTGCATTAAGAGTGACAGCCATCTCGCCCGAGAACGAAGCTTTTATTACTCTTTTACTAAGCTGTCGTAAAGTATTTACGACTTGAAATTTTGTTGTCAGTTTGATTTTATATTAATCAAGTTATAACAAAATATTATAATGGTATAGTATTATTATTTCAAATATCTTCTCATTTATCTTAGAATAACAACTCATATTAGAATATTTATTCATTTTTCTATTTTCCACAAATAATATATATTCTTATAACTGATATGTTATTTAAACTGATTCACCATTAAACTGTAGACTTTTTCAATGAGATGTGTTTGATCGTAAATATCTTTAGTAAATAATTAAAATAAAGTTGTTTCAAAATTGTCAAAGCAAATAGTCTATTGTTATCAAAACAGACGTTTTTATTTAAATTTATGTTTACGTTATCGTAAATTATTCCTATGGTTTTCGCTACTTGTCTTACTCTACTATACGCTACACAATAGGTGTGCCACATTGTTTACTTCCTATATACTACAAAGGTAAAATTCCAAATATTTAACTCAAAAATATTTAAGGGGTATTTGGGTTTTCTTCCTCGTGTCATTTACCATGATTTTAAGGAAAGCCCTACAAGCAGTCAACAATCAATAATCCTCTCGGAAATTTCATGGTTCTTAGCCCCCCCCTTAATAGAGAACTTACAGATGTAAATAAATTCTTTACATCGAGAAAACCCCCAACACTTATACCCTTGTTCGTTGTGGTCTTCAACGAGCCCCACAAAGCTTTTTCTACCAATAGACTGGCCCTATAAACATGTTTATCCTCATGTACTGGACACAGCTTCACAGGTCTGTCCTTTAGATAGACATCCACCTTCGGTTTGGAGGATTGCCAAGGGAATGATGTGAGAATGAATAGCTTCAAGTACTTTACCTGAGTATAAAGTTGTTTCTCCCCTTTAATGGATGATAATGACAATAGTTTTGAGCCACTGGGCGTACAACCCTAGAGTTTTCCTATAATTGGTCCAATGATTTAGTCCTGCTGTGATATTTCTGTAGTAATACTACAGAAAGCCGAAAATATTAAAAAAAGGTTCGCAATCACATTTCCTATCTTTTTTACAATATTTGTTAAAAGTTTGCTCCAACTCGCCCATACACGCTAGAGTTATAAGTGAAACTTCAGTATTCTTGGCGAACATAAAATTTCCCTTGATGTCTACTTAAACCTTAAACAATCTAGCAATAACAGTCGGGTGTTATTTTCTGAAAAACAATATCTACAAAATTATGACTTAAACCTCATCTATAGGTTTTAATAGATTTTGGTTCTCTTTAAACGCTTTCCAAAAAGTTCGATTTTTTTTTTTTTATTATATCTACATTAAAAACCTTCCCAGAATGTTATCAGACTTCTAAACCTTATCACGGGAGTATAATCTCCCATATTGTAGATGGAATAATTTTAGTCTCTATATATATTTGTAACCGAATCGTGAGACAAACCATTCTGCTGCCTCCAATACAATACACATATATAAGCAAGAAATGATAGTTATCATCAATATTAGCTCTAAAACTATTTTATTTCGTTATAAAAAGTAATAACTGTTGGTTTAAAAAACTCTTTATTAAAAAAATCCAATCTCAAATAAAAAAAGTTGGTATTTTGATTGTTTACAGTTTACAAAATTTGCTTTATAATTGTCTTGTGATCATAAATAACAACTAATAATTTTCGTTGAAGTTTCATTTCTCTTAATAAATTCTAGATTATGAGTGAGTCAGGTGTATATCTATCCTTAATTATGGTCCACCATTTCCTTAAGAACCCCAATCATAATGACCTTGCTGTCAACAAAAGCTCATTATATGAACTGTCTATTTTTATAATTTAATAGTATATAAATAAATAAATGAATATATATATATATATATATATATATATATATATATATATATATATATATATATTCATTGGTACTTGAATGAATGCATTTTATTTTCTTACATATTTACATGTCACTGAGCGTTTAAATGGCTGTTTTTATGTTTTGACAATCAGCACTGTCTATATAAACATCTAAATATAACAGAACCAGATTTATATGCATCGATTTTGAAAACTCACGCGATAAATGTTTTCGAAATTCCAAAGGTAACGATTATTAATTGTTCCCACTACCACACTGCAACATGATAAATGTTTAAATACAAATCAAAGCTGTCACGGAGGAATATCCTGGCTACAACAGACCACGACGTTATTGTAAAACGTGATTTAGGGCCACAATTTGCTCCCAAAACTGAAACCACTTCAAACTTCACTTTAAGACTACCTAAAATGAATATATGTTTTAGAAATAAAGATAATTTTAAATAACAAATGAGAAATTCTATGAAATACAAAGAAAAAATGTACTTGGGCAAACAAACATTGTTTTATACGTTATTGCTTTTCATTATTATACACTTTAGGAAATTTCTTTATAATGTGAAATAAATAAATTGTTTTTCGTTGTTATATTTGTGTAAAATATGCGCTTTTAGGGATTCTATATTTATAACTAAACTTTATTAATATTTAAAATAGCATTTAAGCAGGCGAGTGACTATACAATTAAACTTTATGCATTGAATCAATCATGAAGAGGCAAGTAAGCAGGAAGGTAATACAAAACGATGGTCTTGAGCCAACTCGATTAATGCTTATTTTGTGACGTCAGAGACATCCAGCAAAACCACACAGTTTTTTGTTTCATTTACCAATGCAAATCCGCATTTGACTATCATTGACCACATAAATATTTAAACAAACAAGTTTGGTATAAACTTCGAAAATACATTTCAAAAATTCTCCTAATGTGGTTCGGGTATCTAGTGCCGCTATGAAGCGTGCCCAATTGAGTCAAAATTTACATAATTTTCAGTTTCTTCTACAACCGTATATCACAAAGAATGTACCAGTCGTTGTGACCTTGAATTCAAACTAATACTATCACCACGAAACGGATCCGATCTTTGTTTCTGATGACTTCCATGGATACAACCGTGTTTAGAACTTGCCCGACGGATTCAATACTATTGCGCACTGGTTCGCGTTGTTGTTGTTGTGTGTGTGTGTGTGTATGTGTGTGTGTGTGTGTTTCTTGGCGCTAATCTCGCGTCCAGCCCCTGTTACAACACCCTCAGGCGCGTATGTTTTACGGTCTACATTGACTTTGAAATCTTGTTTCTAATGTGATTTTAAATGTTTGCTTTTATTTTTTTAAATGGTTGGAAAAATTCTAGAAATTTTATTACTGATTTACCACAAGTTAAAAATAAGATTTTTTAAACATTTTGTAGTCTTAACATGATTTGTAATTAATTTGAAATTTAAAAAATGAAATATTTAAATTCACTCTTGACAAATTTATCTCAAAGATTTATTTTATTTTCTCTTAACAAAAGCAGTTTTTACTTAAAATAAAGATAAATAGTTTATAATGGTTATCAAATATTCCTGTTGTTTTGATTATAGTTCAATAAATATTTTTCTAACACAAATTTATAAAATTTACAACTTTGAATAGAATATGAGAAATATTTATAATAAATGTCCATTAATCATGGACATTTTGTTTCATGTCCATTATTTTATTTTTAGTAGTAAGCGCAAGTTTACTTCCAAATGATATAAATTTCAATTTAAATGTCTGCTCCAAAATATAAATCTAAAAGATTCGTACAACAATTTTATAGGATTTTCGTTATTAGATATTTATAATACTGGTTGTAGTATAATAATTTTATTAGGTATAAAATAAACGATATTAACCGAGTTGAAGCGATTTTAATTTAAATTTCCTTATTTAAATTTTCATTTCCTTTTTTCTCGTTGAAATTAAATATATAATTGTATTAATGACATTGGATTTTCTTTGTCTTAACTTATTAAATTTGACCTTGTAACAATTTGATAAACTTTAATCTTGGCATTAGTAATTTAAATTTTGAAAAATTTATATTTAATCTCCACCATTTAGAATCTCTTCCAATAAAACGTCAGTTGCTTCTATATTTTTCATTGAAATGAAAAATCAATATAATAATAATGATATTTTTAATCAATTAAATCTGTATTAATAGTTTTGAAACTTGTATTTAAATTATTAAATAGCTATTTTGTTATTAAAATTTTGACTTGCCCCAAAAATCTTTACTGCACCTCGCTTCACTACTCCAAAGGTTGGTTCCCTGGAGTCTGGAAAGTTTTAGCGGAAGTAAATGAACAATTTTAAGGCCGTCATTAAAACTGTTTAGTTAAATTAAAAACAATTTTTATTGGAATCCTGGCGGTTGAAGAGCTGACTACCTCCACTTCCATCTTGGGCTATGGATTATGGTCTAGCCTCGGAACGGCATCTCGCAGTCCATGGTTCTAGATGTCCCGAAGGAAACGTCCGTCTTCTCCAAGTACTGAATGACCTTTCTCCTTTTTTTGCTCATGAAACGTGGTTCCTCCTCTTTCGTTTTGTTAGCTAAAACCAGACCATTGGTCCGGCTTTGATTACCTATTCTGATAGCAAACAGGTTTGGCCCGCTACTTTCACTTCCACTATTGCGTTTTAAAAACTTTATTTTAAATAATTTTACCGATTTTGCCTTCTTTTGTAAAATCTGTATATTTTGAGACGGTTTTTGGCCGTCTCAGTGTGTGTGTGTGTGTGTTGTAACAGTTGAGCCCTTTTTCCTGGGGTAAGTATTTATCAGGGCTTTATTAAAAATGTGTGATAATTACTTATTAACAAATTAATTAACCTTACTTACCAGGGGCTCCTAGTTCTCCGTTTCAGCCAGGCATAATAATATCTTTCTGTAAACCATCTTCTGATATCTTCGGAAGGTAGAACTAGGTTACTTGAAATGAAAATTGAAAGTTTGTAACGTTCTAGGTTACTTGTGAAATAAGAATTATTATATATATATATTGAAACGTTTTAACCCTTTTTTCCTGGGGTAGGTTTTTATCTTTATTGAAAAAAGTGTATTAATTACTAATTAACAAATTAATTAACCTTACTTACCAGGGCTTAGTTCTAACGTCATAGCTCAGGCAGATACTGTCTGTCTATGGCGGTCTTCTTATCTTGAAGGTAGAACAAGGTTACTTGAAATGATAATTTAAAGCTTTAAAATACAATGTTATAAAATTTATTAATCAGTGACAAATTACAGTAGAACAAAAGACAGCAATGTGTCGAGTAATTATCTTTTAATTACTGCTAATTATTCCATACATTTTAATTACTTATTAACTTTTAAAATTTATATATATCGAGAAGGTATTAACTTAAGATTTCCAATTAAATTTTTAGAAATGAATATTCAATACACTAACTCGTACGATATTTTACATTTTGACCTGCTAGGGGCGCTACTGTCTATGCTAGCTTCACAATGTGCTAGCATAGACATTTTTGTGCACCAATAAAACAAAAAATTTCTTTTATATTGGGAAGATATAATTATGAAATATATAAATTAAATATATAAATGAATTTATATGTTACACCTTATTTTTAAGAGTGTGTGTGTGTTTTTTTTTTTTTTTTGTTGAGACGGCCATAAACCGTGGTGCTAATAGGGCTGGTAGAAATATACATTACGCCAATACAATGCATATAAAATTAATCAAATACAAGTCTTAGAGCTATATTGGAAATTATTGTTTAATATTGCTACGGGAGGCTAATTTTATATACCTTCAAAGTATCCAGTCAGGGCAGATTTTGTTTGTAATTTTGTACGTTTAACCCAACGTACACATGTAAGGTTAGAATAGAGATCCCGTGACGAAGTATTACTCTGCGGAAGTAGACCTTTAATTACGTATTTTCTTATAAAATTACAATCATATATCCTTACTGGACACTTTACAGATATATTTTAATATAGGAATATAGTATTGTATAAAATTACAACCAAATCTATCGTAAATGGATACTTTATAGGTAGGCGTATATTTAAATATATGTATATGTAGGACAGCGCTTTTGATACGCAGACGTACTATTTCTCATTACTCCACAATGCATTTCTTACCCAACTTTAATTTTATCAAAAATTTATTTATTTCCCTGAGAAACTGTTATCATTATTTTTTTTGTAACCCTGATGATTTTCTGCGTCGTCCGGTATAATGTTCCCTTATCGAACACGTAAGAAAGAGAAATAAATACCTGATATTGAAGATGGACATTTTTAGGGTCCCTGGTTTTCCCATACGCTTATTTTTATTTAGAAATTCCGTCAGGGCAGCACCCCACTGGACATGGAAACTTTATTAACGATAGGTGTGATATAAATAAGCTATAGTTTGATATTTTTATTAGGATTTAATTTCAGTAAATTACTTTCAATCCAAATACAAATACAAATGAAATCAATACAAATATTTGTCAACCACGTACGAAGGACAGGTACTCTTCTGGTTTTTAATAATTAAACGTTTAGCTATTCAGAAATAATACTAATTCAGAATATATACTACAGTGATGATTGCATGAGATTTCCGTAACACTTTTCGGCCACATTTTAATTTCCTTTGTAGTTTATCTTCTGAATGCTAATATTGAATTGGAGTACAGTAGCATACGAAAGTTTAGTTTGAATCGTAGGGGTAGTTTTACCTGCCACAAAAGTTTCCAGAGAATAGAACCCCCTCGTTTCGGTTTCACTTTGCTAAGCTGAAAATTCAAAATTGACGGTTGAATTCGTAGGGCAGTTTTCCTAGAAAGCTAAGAAATTCAATTACTATAAACAATTTTTCAAATGAGCAATTATTATATACGAAAACAATAATTATATATAGGATTTATATTTCCCTATAGATTCCTTATATTAGCTCACACTCTATATCTTGTACTAATTTTAAATCGTAAATACAATATGTTTTTATGCATCCAATCAAGTTCAAACACATTTTATTTAACCTATATTAGATAACAATTGATGTCAGTAAAGTCTTTTTCAAATATTTATTCAATATTTAAATTATACAAATTTGTGGGACTATCAGGATTCGAACAGGATATTCAAAGTCTAGTGAACTTTGGCACTCAATTGGTACCTCAATCGTACAACCTTAAAATGTTATAATGGTTACCACAAAATATAATAAATAGTGCTGTGAGTTAAAAATGAATGAAAGGAATAAAACAAACAAACTGGAAATAAGCAAACAATGATAAAATGTTTCTTTCTCGACCTCAGTAGGAATTTACAATAAAAAAATTTATATTACTTGTTTATATTTTATAAAACAAACTCACAATAACGAATAACAATATTAAATAAAACCTAATTATATAACAAAATCGTAAACCATTAATATACCAACATGAATGCAACCTATGAGTAACATTGATTAAATTAAGGTCTTTTAGAATGAATATAATTAATCTTTTAACAGATTATAACATATAAAAATATATTTATTTTACACCTTTATATAAAGAAAAATTACGATTTTAACATAAATTAAAGGTAGTATAATAAAACGTAAGAATTGCTTCAGTTACATCAATCAATATTTTCATCTCCTGCCAAATATTGGCGCTGAATAAGCCACTATAATACCTGAGCTTGTGATTTACTATTTAAAGTCGCCTTGATTTATTGTCCAGACATTAATAATGACTGAATATTCGCAAGTAACTACACAATGCTTCGTATTATGCTACGTTATCAGTGATGAATCTATTGGTCAGTATTTTAAGTTTAAAACGTTTTAACAAAGACAAAATACAACTAGCAATATATATTGCAAAAAGTGCTTTATAAACAAGATCAAAAAAGTTGTTAAATATTTGTATATTTTCAAACTCATCTGCAGTTATATTTATTTCAGTACATTTATCTGCATTTGCCCATAATAATATTTTTCCTTGTTGACTCGTTTCGGAGTAACTCTATTTTCAAAACTTAAATTGTACTGTTCGCTCAAATATTGAGTTCGACTTTATATACTATTATCCAAGCTCCGACCACTTACAGATCTCACTATCCATTCCGAAACGCGTCATCAAAGGAAAATATTGAAAACTTAGGAGAGGCAACCAAATGTACTGAAATATACTTAAATATTCCTAATAGAAATCAAGATAACTATATTAGGAATATTCTACATTGTTCTACTTTTTTACGTTTAGACATACAATATTATTTAACTACAAAATACTTTCTCCAAAGTTTAATCGTATTATCTTGTATTTTTACACGTTCTTTACAAAACTTCATTGAAAGATTTAAATAATTTTAGAGGATTAGTAAAGTTTAAATAAGGCTATAAGTCTACTTTACTTGTTACTATTTTACTTTATTACTTGTTACTTGTAATATTAACACAATGTTATATAAAGTTGTATGATAATTAATTAACAAAGTTAGTAAGATGTATAAATATGTAAATCTGAAACTAAAGCTATTCAAAATTTCGAAAATCTATGTTGATATATTTAAAGTAGTTGTAAAGATGTATAAATGTACGAAGACATATTAAATTCGACTTTTTTCAATCTTTCAGTATATCACACACATATTTTCTTATAAATAGGCTAAATAGGTTATATAAAAACATTTATTATAATCAATCCTACTGAGATCGACAAGGAAAAAATTTATACTAGTTACTTTTTTATTGTATAATTAATATTGATATAAATATGTATATGCATATTACAAATCTACAATATTAAGTGGCAAAATAAAAATGTCCGTGACGTTCATCCATTTTCCTCTTCATACAGTATATGGTGATGGACTATTATTTTTGTTTATAAAATTTATTCTATTTTGTATTATTTATTCCCTTTTTTCGTTTCAAAATTATGAAGCTGATGGGGGTCCATAATTCACACTCTATCTATTTCTTATAATGGTTTATTATTAAAAAGAACTTTTATAATTGCATACACACCTTCAAGTAATAGATTGTTAGCTGTGGGACAGTTGACTCAGTGCCATAGTGTTGGATTTTAATCATGTAGCTATTTATGTATTTTGTGTTTTTTAAGTATAACTATTTAAATAACTATTTGAAAAAACCTTAACAACATGACAAATATAACATCAATTGTCATGCACTATTGGTTAAAAGAAATTTATTTAAACTAGTTTGTATTAACGAAAACGTATTTAATCAACGAATAACTTTGTACAATATATACATCTATATATATATATATATATATATATATATATATATATATATATATATATATATATATATATATATATATATATAAATATCGCAATATGTTTTCTTGTGTATTAATAAAGAACAAAAGTCAAAATACAAATACAAGAATTATATTTGAATTTACAATTCAAAGCTTTCGTTGGCTAACAGTACAAACATCATCAAGAATATTAAACAATTCCTGAATTGTTTAATATTCCTGATGATGTTGGTACTGTTAGCCAACGAAAAGCTTTGAATTGTAAATTCAAATATAATTCTTGTATTTGTATTTTGACTGTTGTTCTTTATATATATATATATATATATATATTCATAGAGAGTGTAAGCTATTAGAAGGAATTGAAAAAAAGATGTGGGAAAACATGATCTACAACAAATGTTTCAGTTGGAATCAGGGAGAATTTAATTTTAAAAAAATTGGAAATTTTTCAGCTTATTTACAGCATGGGGATTGGGTTACAAAGGATCATGACGATGTTACAACCTATCAGTATGAGTGAACATGCTTTTTAGGACAGTTTTAGGATATTAAAACGTCTTGCATAGATATATAACAAATGGAAATAGAATTTTGCAATCGCAGCATATAATGACGTTTTTTCTTTGGTAATAGTATACTGTTTACAAATACTAATATATCTACACTTCAAAATCAATTAAATAAAATACTGACGAAAAATCAAGCGAACAAAAACCATATTGTTTACAACTAATTTACACCTTTTAAAAAGTATATATTAAGTTATAAAAAATAAATAAATAGACTACGACTTACAATTAATATAAATTCGATTCATAGCTTCTACACTATTTATAAATTAGATTAAATAATATATAGATAAAAATAATGTGCAAAAATAAAATGTTAAAAACAATTATGTAGTTAAATATCACAACAAATTGAACATACTTCTAATTATGAGATAGCGTATAATAAGAAAGAAAAGATAAGGGAAGGAGAAGAAGGACTGACGACAATTCGGTTTTATTAGGTCCAAATCCATAAAAACCTCATAGTTACCTCCTAAAATAAAACACTAACAACGTTTTATGACCCTAAGGTTTCTGCTTTATCTTCAATCGAGTTCTTTCTGATATATTCTATTGGCATGACTCTACAACTATATAATACTCGTTTATTTACTTTAGGCAACCCGTATTACGTTAGCTAGGGAAGTAAATTATGTTATGTAACATTATATTTAAGAGGGAGTTAGGTGAAGAACTACTTATGAAGACAGCATAGATTCTTACTTTAGCACCTTTTATTATTTCTGTATGACCATAAAACTAACCTTATATTTTTAATAAACTAGGGATAACATGCTCCATGTAAAGTAAAAGTGACCAAATACATATAGAAACTGCCATACTATGCAATGAATCTTTGGTAGATCATTTACAGTATATGTTTCTACAGCGAACAAATTCAACTCTTCTCATACTACTATGATTTCCAAACGGAATATTATACAAAAGTATTGTACTTAGTAACAATTATGAGTAATTTGGTCATTACACCGAAGTAAGATTTGTAAACTAATTTCAAAATTATCAATAACCAGTTTACATTAGAATAGAATAAATAGTAATATTCTTTTCTTTTGAAAAATATTATCATCTTGATTTACTTTTATTTATAATAAGCCATCATGAACACATTTTTTATTATTATATCAGGGTAGATATCTGGATAGTTATTTATACATATCGTCCTTCTTAATATAATTAGAGCTACAAACAAATTTTTAATGACTTAATAACAACATCAAATCTATAATGGATAGTAAACAAATTTCACTCAATTAATTTTATATTCTTAAAAATTGTATTCTCCTAATACTAATTTATGACGACAACTTCTACTACTTTTTATAACCCCACGGGGTAATTTTCTCGTGTATAGTGTTTAATAAAAAGTTGATTATGAATAATTAGGTTTATTATAATTTGTTTATAATTAATTACAGAATTAACTATCAATTCAATCTAAATTTATTACAATTCTCTAAATAATCTAAATATTTTGGTTCATAAATAAATAAATATTACATTTATGTTATGATATACATTTTAATTGCAGATCAATCATCTCCAGGAGATATTACTACAAGACTCCTTGTAGTTACTTTTTAATATACAGTATTTTATTTGTTCTTTTATATGACATAAATATAGGAACGCAAATACCTGTAAGGCAGTCTGTAAAAACTTTTAATACGAGGTGCTTACGGTAATGATGTCGGTCAGCGCTTAGAACAACCACCAAGAGCCAGATGGATCCAAACCACCACGTTTTTGCCGTCTAATTCGATCCACGGCCGAGGGCTTCAGACTCAGCCTCCGGGAAGTGAAAATCAGAGGTGAATGGAGAAGGACTTAAATCAACTTACCAGGGATGGCTACTTCCACTGTCCAGAGACCTTGAACAAGACGAGAGGTCTCTAGGATCGGCAGAGAAATTCTTGGCAATTAATTTTCTCTAGTATATAAAAATAAAGTCAAATTTTGTCAGTTAAAAATATTAAATTCAAAAATTTCATTAAGATGAAAATTAAACAAAGACTTGACTCTAAGTAGAATTTTTTAATAAATGTTAAATGCAGTAAAAATAATTTGTGTGATATAAATGCTTAAGTAGAAATTAATAAATTTAGATTCACAAAGGGGTTTCGGCCATAAGCTAATCATATTCAGAAAGACCAGATTTATAGAATTATATAAAGTTTAAAATTATTTAAGGGGAGTCGGGTGTCCCTATCTTGGTAGTGTTAAATTTACCTTTTTGATGTACCTTTTTGAAGAAAGTATATATCCAACTAGCCTAAACTTATTTTTATATGAAAGACCACTTCATTCCCTACAAGTTGAGCTGAGGGTTTGCTAAAATAATCAAAAATAATATTTTTATGAATTTCTTTGTAAATACACCTTTTTGGGCTACAAAAATGGGTTAAAAATTCGTTGCCGAAAAACTAAGAAAGATATCACAATTTCCTCAACTTAAATTAAAGTACTTAATTTGCTGAACAAAATTAAAAAAAGATCATTGAGATATCTTTATTAGTTTCTCAGAAAAGTTAAATTGAAGCTTTAAAAACGTTAGTTCCGGTAATCGCATTCAAGTTAGGCTATACATATTTTACAATAACTTATTTAGTACAATCCAGATCCAAGGGATGAGTTGTCAGGGTCTTCCTCTTCCTCATATCTGTCCTCCAGCCTGTTTTTTGCCAGTGTCTTCTTCTGTCTGCACTTTTTTTCTAACTCTTTGATAGCTTTGTCGGCTTTTTGAATCCTTAGCCGGTCGACATATTACAGCCGCTTGATGCATCTATTTCCAGGAGAGATGCCTAACCTTACTAGAATTCTACATTTTAAAAAATTGCCCTCATTGTAGGTCGCTATAGCCTCATAAACACCAAATTCTAGTGTGTCTCTCATAATGAAAGTAGACTTCAGTAGGCGGGACCAAATAACTCTATTTATAGAGTTTAGCGTTTTGCGTACCTCCGTGCAAGCACATTCTAAGCAAGTCAGGCATTGCCAGATCTCTAAATATAGGCTTGATTTCATTCATAACTGCTTGACGAAAGTGAGTATGTTTATTGTGGTCATAAGGGTTTCCATCTACCATAGCATTTTGGTACTTACACCAACTTTCCCTGTCTTTTGGGCCAACACTGCAGCCTTCATTTGTTCCAATGAAGTTCTAACATTCCTTCTAATTGCCAATCTATAGTAGGTCTGTATTTCATTCATACCTACATTTGTAGGCAGCCCACGACCGCCCATTGTCTTTCCGTCTCCTAACTTTGATTTTCCTAATTTTGATTTCAAGGTACTTATGGCCCATTTTTTTTGGCACACTCCAATTTTTCAATTGTCAAATCAGATCCATATGGGTTTTTTTCCATTACTTTTGGATAGGCTGAGCTGTCACCATCACCAACAAAATATTTTTATCTCACATTGTGCGTAGCCACAGACTTTTCAAACAAATTGCTAACACTAACAATGGAAGCGCAAATTGAAAAAATCATAACTTAAAAAATATTGATCAGAAATGCATGACATTTTCGCTAAACTAAACAGAAATACCCGTAGAATAATAAAAAATAATAACCTAGAAAATCAATTTTATTCGATTTTGTGACACCTCACACGAATTTTAAACCGTGAATTTCATGACAAATTATTTAACAGTGTGAAATTTTCAAATTAATCGTTAAGGAACATAAATAGCCTTATAACAAGTTTTTATTTTAGATATTATTTCAAATTTAAACAACAAATTAGGAAACTATTTTTTTGTTGAAACAAAACCCTACGCTAATCGTTTTTATTAAATTGTTCCTTCTAGTAATACGAATTATAAAGTTACTACATTATACGTATGTGTAAAAGCGTAAACTAAAAGAATTATTTATAAAATTATTTTGTCAACAGATTTTTACTGCAATTTAATTCAAACAGATTCGAAACCAATGTTTAAAGACCTTTTTTAGCACTGACTTTTATATTACATTGGATTCCGGTTTATTTAACCGTCAATTTTATATTTTTATTTGCATGAAAATCAGACGCAATAGGAAATTATAAATTTCTGCAAAAAACCTTTTATTTGGTTTATTTAAAAATTGTTTTTATTAGCACCACTCTCCTGATATATATGTTGTACAAATTTTCAATCGTTAATAAAATAAGCGTGTATTTGTTCAGTCAAGTAAAAATACATTTTTTAAACCTTTAGGCGATGACAAATGGTGTTATTATAGTATTTCAAATATTGGTTCATTAATCTAAAATTAAATTAAAAATTTGAGGTCCATTTTGGATACGAACTGTGGATATACATGTTGGAACACCAGCAATGTTAGCACTGATCTAACTTGAGCACTTAGCAGTGAGCTAAAAATTGTTTAAAGAAGTACTAAATTAAATTATAAGAAAAATGTTCTTTACAATAGTGAAGCATTACAAAAGGTGGACAGAATGAGAAATTATAGACCACTATCAGTTTCCTAAATAAGAAAGGAAAAGAAGAAAGCAAATAAATAGAAACAAACAAAAATCATAATCTGACACATTATATTGTATAAAGAGGAAAATAAAAAATTGAAATTAAATTCGCCCTTCTATTTTTCCACGTAATAGTGTGATTCTTATATACACACAAACACACACACACACACACACACACACACACACACACACACACACACACACACACACACATTGCAACGTACCCCCCTCTCTCCCATTATCTCCGCTCACTTTTGTGTACAGTGTTAAGACTCTAAAACTTTTTTATTATTTTTATTTGCCCCTGCTTATATCCGTTCTGCTCTCGTGCTCGTGTAACCTCGAGCGTGCTTAAAATATGTCTTGTGTTCACCCGTTATTTGCCACGCCTAAACGCAACCCTAATTCCCGCTGACTCCTACCTTAGAGTTTGTATGACCCCCCTAAAATGGTTAACATGTTTTGTTGGGTCTTTAAATAGTCATACGTGTCAGTAAAATAGTCAGCTGGAAAGAAATTTTATTAATATGAACACCCAAAGTCTCAAGAATCTTACCATCTTAGAAGATCTGCAGGCGAAGGAAGGGGACGTGCAAAATATGATCATGTTTAAGATACATTTTTTAAAGGTTCCTGTGTTCTTTAAACATGATCTGCCAGTAGACTTCGTCTCTGGGCTTCAATACAAAAAACCAACTAATTTCTAGAATACCTAAATAAAATTGTTTTCAGTAGAGAACTCGTTTGAAGAGACATTAAGTTCTGAATATTATATATATTTATTAATTAATGAAATTTAATTAAAACTGTACTTTGATTTAATATTCATTATTTATTATTTGGAATAAACTAAAATTTTTATTGGCTGTTCAACACAGGATAAATTTAAACACCATAAGTTTTTATAATGCATTTAATTACTGGTTTTTAAAATAAAAATAAAAATATTTACAACTAAAATACATTTGACTCTCTCTTTACTATTTCTTTGTTTTCATTGAAATCACAAATAATCATTTAAAGTTGTCTGATATATCATATATTTAATTTCTACATTATATATATATATATATATATATATATATATATATATATATATATATATATATATATATATATATATATTCATTAACTACATTAACATATTTGAACAAAAATTATTTCCTAATTTAACATAATAAAAAAATTTTTAACCTCCGATTTCAAGATTGAATTGGTAAATTTTACATTTTATAAGAAAATTATTTTAAAATTTGTATACTTCTATAATTCTGGTCTTTCTGAAAATTATTGGCTTATGGGCAAAACCACTTTGTGAATTTAATATTTATTATTCATTATTTAAGCATTTTTATTATACAAATTAATTTTACTGAAATTAAAATTTATTTAAAATTCAACATAGAGTGAAGTCATTGTTTAATTTTTATAGATAATTTTGAATTTAATATTTTTAACTTACTACATTTGACGTTATTTAATATAATAGAGAAAATTACGCCAAAAAGTTCTCTGCCGGTCCTAGAGTTCTCTCGTCTTGATTCCGGGTCCCTGGACACTGGAAATAGTCATCCCTGGTAAGTAGATGGAAATCCTTCTCCATTCTCTTCTAATCTTCACGTCCCGGAGGCAGAGTCTAAAGCCCTGGTTCATGGATGGAAGTAGACGGCGGAAACGTGACTATTTGGTTCCATCTGGCCTTTGGTGGTTGTTCTAGGCGCTGACCGACAATACGACCGTTAGCACCTCGTATTAAAAGTTTTAACAGACGGTCTTACAGGTCAATAAGTTCCTGTATTTATTGCGGCTATGTCAACCTCCCCCACCCGCTCTTAGCCCGTAATAGATTCGATAAAACCTGCATAATTCTGTTATCGGTTTTAAAATACTGAAAAATGTCTATTACTTTAAAATGGCTGTAACGTTTTTGTTATATGAGCATTTTAGATTTGGTTTTCCCTATTTTTCTTTTTGGATTTTTCTGGTCATTTTAAAATGTAAGTGATAGTTCTATGTGGCCTAGTTCATAAGCCAGCATTTTTCGGCACTTAGAAAATTTTCACTGCACTCCCGTTTGTCAAATTTAGTTTGTTATTACAGTTTTATTTTATCTTTTAATTTGTCTTAATATTAATTAATCAAGATTTTACTGACTTCTTCACTCTTTACAACGTTTCATTATACAATAAATTAAAACCTTATTATTTAATTATTAAATTTGTTATTGAAATTTTTGAAATGAATAATTACCTAATTTGAGCGGCGATTCTGACCGTCTCAACACACATACACACACACCCACACACACACACACACACACACAACACACATACACACACACTTATATATATATATATATATATATATATATATATATATATATATATATATATATATATATGCATATGTACATTATTTCCAATTAATTAATTAAACGTAGATAAGATAATTTTTTTTACCTCAGAAGGAATTGCCTTTAAAAATTTATTTTTTGTATATTACTTGTTTTTTTTAATAACAGTATTTTATTAATTTCAAATGAACAAAGAAGGCGGCTAAGGCGGAGTGGGAATTCACAAAAACCTTCAATACAAAGATGAAAATTGATACTGAAGCGAATCCGCAGCTGTTAGTTGCCATGACAACCCTCATCACTCAAAACTGACAAATGATAGACACACATATACTTTACAGTTTCAGTTACATTCGGCATTATCTTGAAACTGTACGATTTCATTAACTATACGTTCGTTGCTAAATACACCTTTGGTTATAGCTTTATTCCATCGTTTGATGTCTTTAGAGTGAACGCTATACTTTAGGGATACTAAACTACACTTGTTTGTTACTTTGTGGGCAGATATTTTAGCATTGTTTATTGTTTCCGCTCTTACAATAATTAACTTGGTGTTTTTAACAGATTATTATGTGAAACATATTAGAGTATTTAAAATAATAACAAAATAAACATATTACGTTAATAAAAATAATAAAGTAATAACATATTAAACATAATACCATATGAAACATAATAACATAGTAAAAAATTACGTATTAAAGTTATTAACATATTGACACTTTAAACATGTGTCAAACACGAGGTTTCTTGGCGTTTAATAAAGTCCATTATTTTTAATTTTCAAATCATCGTCTCCTAAAACCAGATATTTATTTGTTCCAAATCTTATCGCTCACGAGAAAGTCAGTTTAGTGAATAAACATATTTAATTCTAGAAGTAAAATGGTGAATTATATTGTTTGGTCTGTTGAATCCAACATATTATTTTTGCATAGGAGGTCTTAGTAGCTAAAACAACATCTCAAAACTTGAAAGATAATAATCTTACAATTGCTAAACACTTGCTACTTGACAAATATTACATTTGTAAAGGATGACGTACCATCTTACCTCAATATCAACAACTGTCATACTAAATTATCTATAATAATTAATAAACCATACATTTATTGAAGGTATCGGTTTTAATTTTTACATGATATTATATTATTGGTTTAATACTGTTCTTGAACCACAATGCAATAAACAAAAAATAATAAACAAAAAAAAAAGGAATAAATAATAAATTTGCAAAGAATTCTTTTATTAACTTTTACTGAACAAATTATGAATGTAATGTTTATTAAAATCTATCTTCAATACAATTATAGTATGTTGTTCGGGTAATAACTAAAATTAACTATGCCATGCAATATAAAGACAAATGACAAAATCGTGTATATTGATAGAAATTGATTAAACAAATATTTTTATTAACCATTCTTATTTTGAAGTAAAACTGTTGTGGAAAAAAAATATACAAGCCTTAGGTAAATAGCACCATTTTGTGTAAGAAATAAGTTTTAATTTTATTGTGTGGAATATTTTCTCACAAATCGTTTATGACACTCATTTTTAAAGCTCTGAGGGATAATATTAATAAAATAGTTTTAATTACGTTATAGTTATAGTATTTTATATATAAATTAACATAATAATTAATTAATTATACAAATAATTAATATTTCACACAGTTAAATAAACGAGAAACTCTCCGATATTCTTAGAATATTTTAATGAAAAGTCTTTTTGTTTGGTTTGAAACAGTGAATTTGTTTCGGAATGAGAAATTTCTCGTAGTAATTGCAGTTTATAAATCCCCTTCCATCTGCATCATTAACTAACGAGCTGGGAGTCTCTCAAAGACTTTAAATACTTTGTTGTTCCTCTTCTGACATAATTTTATAGTGCCCAATATTGCTCTAGTAATTGCAAAAATTACAAAACAAAATTACATCTCAATTACATACGTTTTTCATATTAATATCCGGAAAATATTCCTTATCATGATTTATTTCTAAATGCTTGAATTTATTATTGAATTTCAATTCTTATTAGATTTGTTATAAATTTATTTATATACATATTTGATACCAATTATTCGTTGTAGTAAATGAAAATATTTACCTAATTTTAAACAATATAAATATATACATCTTTCCGACAAAAAATATTTAAATTTCAATTGTATTAGGCTCCGAATATGTCTATGATATTACAATATTAACTTCATGAAATGGTTCAAATTTTAGTGCTTACATTAAGTGTCCCAAAACGTACAATATATTGCTGGGACAAAAGTATTCTATGCACTTTTATTTTCACCATTCTGTAACTATTTCTCTTGAATGTCTCCTTCAAAAACACACTTGTCTTAACATTGCAGCTCAAACAAATTCTGTACACCAAGCTGGAGTTCTTTTATTCGAAAGCCGAACAAAAAAAATCAAAAGTGGTTTTAAAACCGTTACCCTTTCTTAAAAGAAGTTTTCAAATATTATTTAAACAATTAAATGTATAGAGTTAATTTTAGTTTTGATGGCAGAAAACTTTTTCACCGAAAGGCGAAGGTATGCAGTATATTTATTTAGTCCCATTTCGGTTAAAATAAGTGATAACATATGATTTTCTGAAAAGAGCTAATTTTATGATATATGTTTTGTTGTTTTACTGCTGTTTAACTCGTAGGTTATGGTACTTCATCTATATTATTGTAATTATTTATTAAAAAGTAACATAAAAGTAAAATAATTTTTGTTACCTAAGTAAGAACTGAGTTTAAAAATCTTTGTTCATATTGCTTGATTGTAATTTTTTTATTATTTCTTTTCGAATCTAGTTAATTTTATCAAATGTCTCTCTCTCCCCCCTTTCTTTCCCCCTTCTCTCTCTCTCCCATTCTTTCCCCTCTCTCTCTCTCTCTTTATATATATATATATATATATATATATATATATATATATATATATATATATATATATATTATTGAAAACATTTTGTGAGTTAAGGAAAGTTACATCGATAATATTTAAAACAATTGAGCCACAGAGATAGAATCAACCGGAAATTAATCTCTGGGGATATAAAGGTTTGATACTCCTGGAGTGCTACATGAGTCTTAATGAAATATTTGATTGCATTTTAGATTACACACACTATCAATCATTCTTGAATTGTTCATTTAAAAGATTATAAATATTTTTTCATTTTTATAAACCTATCAATGAGTGAGCATTTATTTCGTAAATCTGAGAAAATATTATTTGTTTATGGATATCTGTAGGTTAATTTTTAGTCCAACAATTTTCTATAATACTTCACACGGTGTTTCCGTATACCTGAAACACAACCACCGAAGTCGTTAATACTCCTCGTAGTAAAAAACAGGGCCTTAAAGCCTTGTTAGTTAATAAATAGGACTCATATTCATCAAATTATTCATCACGCATTAGCTGATTTGCTTCATAACCATGAATCCCACAAAATGGTTATTCTCCTTCATTTTTATACTGTATAACGTAAAAATAATTGTAGTAATAAACAAACATTTTAAACATGAAAAAAAACCAATCCACGACCGCAAAATCTAACAAAATCATGAATCACCATCTCACGAATATTTTGTTTGAATATAATATCTGTGAATCGAAAGTTTGTTTGGCATTATTTATAAACTAATTGTCGGACATCAGTTTGCCTTGTCCGTGTCTTTAAGCAAATGAATTGGTCTTTAGCCAGTTGGCTCTTAGTCAACGTTTGAAGCATCTCAGCTAAATTAAACTACCTAAATTGGTTGCCCTAAATTATCACTTTAGATTATCAACATTGCAAATTAACCCTTTGCTTGATGATTTATTTTCCAAACGTTAGACAAGAGTTAAAGGCGAAAGTACTGTAATGTTTCTATGAAATAGCCTAAAGATTTTTTTTTTTACTTTAATAACATATTTGCATAATTTTTGACAATAAAAACCATTTGCAAGAGAATAACGTCATGTACTGATGAGAGTATATTACTACATGTCTGATAATAGTGAATCTCTTGTTTTTATTTTTCGTAATCATAGGAGAAAACCAATTGAGAATAACTTTTAAAGTAAGATTTCTAGAGACATTTTACAGGATTTGTTAAACTGTTCAGGTTTTATTGATTGTTTTTTGTTATAGCGAATAAAAAAAAAACTCTTATTACTTGTCCATGTGGGTGACAGATTTATCTAAATAGAACTGTTACTTTATACTTTTAAAAAACCTTTATCTTGTTTATAAATCTAAAAAAAATACTACCACACCAAAGTTAGAAAGTAGGTATGCATGTAAACTGATAGTATAGGTTTTTGGAAATGCGTTGAAGAGAGGCCCGTGGTGGAAACGAAAAGTTTACTAGCGCTCAACATTTGGAGGAAACATCTGTGGTTTTCGTTATGTACCTAACGCTTTCTCCAAAAGACCTGCTGTAACTTATACTGTAAGTTATAATTCAAATGTAAAAACAAAAATCTACCCTATTAGGCTTTATTTTCAGTATAGTTACGCTTTAATACATTTCAAAATTTTTGCAATCGTATTATTTGTATACGAGTGATTTTCAATATCCCGGACAATATCGCCATCAATGTTTTCAAAGAAAATCGAATCCTACTTGGGGTGCAAATCCAGTTCCCAGACTTAGGCAAACTTCTACCAATACAGCTCCGCCACCAAAACAGTCAAGAGATTACAAGTTTGTTCACCTTATAACCTTTCATTATTTATAATGGAGCTCTTATTTAAAGCTGAGAATTTCTATTTATATAAAGTTACCAAAGTCTACTTTATTATAGTTATTACTTCTTATTATATGTATATTTATAATTATATATTCATTGATACTTACAACCCTTCCAAACACAGACACACACACACACACACACATAAACACTCAACAAAACACTTTTACATACACATAACTAAAACATACACTCACACACACACAAACAAACATACAGTCACAAAACCAAACACACATACACAAACACACACAATCACACACACACACACACGCACAACCAAATAAGATGAAATCATTTAATTATATATATATATATATATATATATATATATATATATATATATATATAAGTGATATGAACAATTTATGTGAACATTTCATAATTAAATGCGTGCTAGGAAAATTCCTGCTTACGCAGCTTTTGTATTATATAGGTGGTGAGAACAGAGCCCCAGCAGTGTGTAAGTCGCCTCTGTATCGCACAGACGTTTTCCGCTCCAGCTGAATGTATATCAGTTGTATCTGAATTCATGTTTTTATTAGGCTAAATTATTGTAACCATTTCAAAATTAAATGTTTCCTAATTAACAAAGGTTTGTAAAAATAAAATCATTTTTAAAAACCTTTCGAGCTTAATATAACACGTAACTTGGAGAAGAATTCGTTTATCAGCATAGTCGACGCGTTCCCACGATATGCTTAAGCTTATCGCTTGGGAAGCTCTCAAGCTACAGAGATTGCAAACAAGTTATTAGATTACTTCACGCATTTCTGCTTACCAACAGTTATTATCTCAGACAATGGCACGGAGTTTAACAACAGAATTGTAAAGGAGATATTAGACCTGCATAAGATCAAAATTCACTTTGTCAGCACACAAAACCCCCAATCAAACGGATTATGTGAAAGATTTCATTCCACCTTAATAGAACACATAAGGCTGTTAAATAATCAAATCGAATTTAAAAAGGACAGTATAATTGAAAAAGTTAAATATGCTATAATAGCTTATAACAATAGCATACATTCAGTCACAAAATTAACGCCGTGCGAAGTCTTATTTGGACACATAAATTCAAACTCTTTATTAGATATAGATTTAGAAAAACAAATTGTAAATGACTACGTTTTAAACCATAAAGAAAAAACAAAAATACTTTACGAAAACATTTTAGAAAAAAGAAACATAAACAAGGAACCACTTCCCGAAATACCACCGGAAGTCTATGTAAAAACAGTTCAAAAGCAAAGCAAAACGAAAAACAGATATAGCAAGGAAGAGATAGCTTCAATAAACAAGGAAAGAAAAACTGGTAAAATAAAGCCTAGACATCATAATACAAAAGATAAAATACATTTGTCGAAAATTAAAAGGCCTAAGAAGATAAAAAATGTAATTAATGCTCAAAATAATTTTCCAGGTCCCTCCTGTTCGTCATTGGCACAGCCACCGACTCAGTAGAGATCAGAGAAATCAATAACAACCTCGGAATAATCCCAAGAGACCTTGGGCCGGCCAAATTAGAATCTTCTTACCATACCTTTGTCCACTATTTTAATGTAAGAAACTTAGTTGCTCATTTAAATAACATTGATGCTTATTATTATGATGTATTGCAAAATTTTGAAACTAGTTGCTACAATTGTAACGGTAGCTTATTAAACAATGAATATGTAACTGATAACAGTAATAGAATAAGAGATATTGTTAATTATTTTAAATATGTTAATCATAGTGCAAATGTAATAGAAGAAAAATTAGAAATTATACTCTTAAAAGATAATAGTAACAAAATAATAAAAATAGGTCTTATAGATGGACTAGGATCCGTTATCAAATCTTTAACAGGCAATTTAGATGCATATCATGGTAAAAAATATGACAAAATAATTAAAGATATTGAAAATGAGCAAATTAAAATTAATTATCAAATTGAATCTCAATACTCCTTTAGTAATAATATTATGAAAGAATTAAATAAAACTCTTATTGTGATTGAAGAAAATTTTGTAGAATTAAAAAATAAGTGAATTATTGTGAATCGTAATGTAAATGACTTTGTTGAACTAGAAAAATTTAGAAGTATTGTAAACCAATTGAACATTTTATATGACATAATGTTACATGTAATCACAGATTTAGAGAATTCTCTTACATTTTGTAAACTAGGTGTTGTACACCCTATTGTTATCTCAACCCAAGAATTATATGAAGAATTAAACAAAATTTATAAATATTATAATGAGAGGTTACCTTTAGAACCTAAAATGGAAAATATGTGGGACTTAGAGAACCTGATTAAAGTTAATTGTAAACTAGATTCTGAAAGGATTGTATACTTTATAAATGTACCCATTGTAGAAAAAACTCAATTTAAATTGTATAAATTACATTCTATACCCACAAAATATGAAATTGATTATGTAACAATTATACCAAAAGTAAGGTACATATTAGTGTCTAACTCTGTAATATTAGGTTTAGACAATGAATGTAACTGTAAAACCGATTCCATGTACATTTGCTCATTCGACATTCTAACACCCGATAAATTAGACTGTGAAGTGTCCATCATCAGGAACAACGATGCCAGCAACTGTGAATATACTGCATTGGAAGTTACAGACAACTTAATTAACTGGATCCCAGAAATCAACCTTTACCTGGCGACCTTCCCCAACAAGCAGACTCTGGAAATTACCAATCGCAAGGCAACTACAACCGTCACCCTTTAAGGCATATATTTGATAAAAACTAATAATGATTCAGTCTTTTTCAACAACATGAAACTGAGCCATACTTCAACAGCTTCGGGAGGCCATCCTATTTTCATGGTCACGTCCAAACTACAATTTTCAATGAGTAAAATGCCAGAATTCTCAGTAAACGTTAAACGCCTAGAGTTGGACAAAATAAACACGGAAACCATCTCAAGAATCGACCCAACTATGGAAATAACCCACCACATCAGTATCTGGACTATTGCCCTTTACGGAGGCGTATTCAGCAGCCTTATATACTTCACCCTCATCAAGAAGAAGAAGAGGACTTCAACCGATGCCGAAACTTCGCCAACCCCCTAAAGTTTTCTTTAGGGATGGAGGAGTTATATGAACAATCTATGTGAACATTTCATAATTAAATGCGTGCTAGGAAAATTCCTGCTTACGCAGCTTTTGTATTATATAGGTGGTGAGAACAGAGCCCCGGCAGTGTGTAAGTCGCCTCTGTATCGCACAGACGTTTTTCGCTCCAGCTGAATGTATATCAGTTGTATTTGAATTCATGTTTTTATTAAGCTAAATTATTGTAACCATTTCAAAATTAAATGTTTCTTAATTAACAAAGGTTTGTAAAAATAAAATCATTTTTAAAAACCTTTCGAGCTTAATATAACACGTAACTTATATATATATATATACATGCTTGCTTGTGCGTGTGTTTGTATTTACCACCTGTATACGCGTACATTGATATTTTTAATACTTTTATTTAAAATTATATATCCCTATTTATTATTATAATGAATAATTACTATCTGGAGTACATCCGTTCATTCTGCATTCCATAAATTGCAGTTCCGACGTTTCGCTAGAATCTCATCCAGCATTGACGAGGTGAACCCAACAACAGTAGAAGAGCGAGTGTTATTTACTGTCTCGCTCTTCTACTGTTGTTGGGGTCACATCGTCAATGCTGGGTGAGATTCTAGCGAAACGTCGGAACTGCGAATTTATGGACTGCAGAATGAACAGATGTACTCCAGATAGTAACTATTCATCATATTTTTCCATCCGTGAAGGAATACGTATCAGCATATATATATATATGTAAGTTATATAAACATTTTATGTGAACATTTCATAATTAAATGCGTGCTAGGAAGATTCCTGCTTACGCAGCTTTAGTATTATATAGGTGTGAGAACAGAGCCCCGGCAGTGTGTAAGTCGCCTCTGTATCGCACAGACGTTTTCCACTCCGATTGAGTGCATATCAATTGTATTGTTTTATTAAGTAAAAATTTATGTAACAGTTTTCTAAATTAATTGTTTATTAAATTCAAAGGTTTGTTAAAAATAAAAATCATTTTTAAAAACCTTTCTTGCTTAATATAAAACGTAACTGGCGCAGTCGGTAGGACACCTCAAGGAAGTTAACGAATATAACGTCCGTCGGTTTTAACCGTTAATTGAGGAAACCTTAAGTAGAGTGAATATCTACAACCACTTAATAGAGCGCATATCTATTAAGAACACGAGCGAATATCGTGTAAGTGAAAAGTGAAAGTTGTTCAAATGAGCAAAGTATTTTGGATCAACTTGTAAGTAGATCTTAAGATATAGAATTAAGAAAAAGTAGAGTAAATACTTTTTAATTTTATATAATTGATTTTTGATTTTATTATTTTAAAGAAAATAATATTTTAAAATGGCAACGCCAACATTAAAGAAAGAATATCTAGATATGATTCCTGAGTATAGTGGAGAGCCCACTATGCTCCACAGATTTATTTCTATATGTGACAAAGTAGTAAATAAGTTTTATGTAAGCGAAAATCCAGAGGATTTTCAAAATGAATATTTATTTTCTTCTATACTAGCTAAACTAAAAGGCCAAGCATTGGAAATGATTGTAAACTCAAATTCATATAATTGGTATGAGATTAAAAAAGTATTATTAACCAGCTATTCAGACAAAAGAGATTGTTTTACCTTAAATTTAGAAATGGCTGAGTTAAAACAAGAGCATAACGAATCACCTTTTAAATTTTATGAAAGAATTCAAAAACTATTAAATTTACAAATTTCATTTTTTGTTAATAAAGAGCCACAAAGACAATTGGCCAAAGATGTTTTAATAGAATATGTTCAGAAACTAGCTTTAAGAGTTCTCCTTAGAGGTTTACATGAACCTGTAGGATCGCTAATGCGAACCAAAAATCCAGATTCTCTTAGCGAAGCACTTAATATGCTTACTAACGATTTTCAATTTAAAAATAACAAATTATTTCAAAATGTTAAACAGAACATTCCACCTAGGGCCCCACAATACCCGCCTATTCGCAAACCCCTTCCTAACAAACAAACCTTCCAAAACTATAGGCCCAACTACCAAAATAATCCTAACCAATTTACTAAACCTAACTCATACGTGCAGCAAAATCAACAACCGAGACAGTCTAACAACTACACACCATTAAAAGTTCATCAAAAATTTGAACCAGAACCAATGAGCATTTCCACACGTCAAACAGGGAACACAATTAGACAAAATAGACTTTATCAGATGACAGGGAAACCAATAGAGGAGGAAAATTACGATCAAACTATGAATCGATTGACTGAACAAATGACTAACTCTTATCTGACCGAACAAACAGATTATGAACCGCAAGAGGACCCTGACAGCTACATAGACTTTGATGATTCCCCGCAAGAGGAAAACGCATGCGGATTCACTCAAGAGGACAATCATACCCAAAATCATTTTTTAGGACTAACCACATTAAAAAGACATTTTCCATAATGCATATAGAAGACGACACAAACGAACTACCGTACATCCACGATCCCAAGACCAATTTAAAGATGCTGATTGACACTGGAAGTACGAGATCATTTATTAAAAAATCAATAGCTTTCCAATTTTTCAAAAACACTCTAAAACAAGAGCCATTTGAAGTGAGTACAGCTCATGGAGTATCAAAAGAAAAATACAGTTGTACGCTACCCCTTTTAGGAAAAGAAACAACCAAATTCTATTTATTTGATTTCCATAAAGATTTTGACTTACTCCTTGGATTAGATAACATAAAAGAATTAAAAATTAATTTAAATTTTGTGAATGATAAATTAATATTTCGCAATAAGCAAATGCCGATCAAATATTTTTACACAGAAGAACAAAATAATAATAATAACAATAACAATAATAATATAAGCGAATGTCAGGAACAGAAAGCAAAAAAGGGAACAAGTTATGTTATACAAGCCCGCGCTAGCCAAACGATTAAATTTAGAATACAAAATATCCAAGATGGAGAAGGACTCTTACCATACAAAAACTTAAATGGATTAGAAATTCCGCAGTGTATAGTCTCAGTACACAAGGGAGAAGCCTACTGCCCTATAATAAACAACACAGAAGTAAATGTAGAATTAACAGTAAATGAACCATTAGAATTAAAATCTTTAGAAGAATACAATATCCTTAGACCTGATGCAATGCAAATGAACGCTAATTTCAATTTATTAGATTATAAACAAAAAATTCGAGAAGAAAAAATTTAGATTTATCAAAATTTAGAATGGAACATATGAACTCGGAAGAAAAATCCGCTATAACAAGTTTAATAAAAGATTATGCAGATTTATTCCATATTGAGGGAAACGATTTAACTTTTACCAACCAAATAAAACATGTTATTAGGACTACTGATGAAATTCCCGTATACTCCAGAAATTATAGATATCCAGAGATTTACAAGAACGAAATTAATAAACAAACTGAGGACATGCTTGAACAAGGAATTATTAGACCTTCAAATTCTCCATGGAACTCTCCTGTCTGGATTGTACCCAAAAAACAAGACGCTTCTGGCAAAAGAAAATTTCGATTAGTAATAGATTTTAGAGGATTAAACAAGAAAACAATTGACGATAAATTTCCCTTGCCAAACATTACCGACATATTAGATAAATTAGGACGATCTCAGTATTTTACAACTTTAGATTTAGCCTCAGGATTTCACCAAGTAGAAATGGATAAAAATAGCATAGAAAAAACAGCGTTTTCAACAGAAACGGGACACTATGAATTTTTAAGAATGCCATTTGGACTAAAGAATAGCCCCCCTACATTTCAAAGAATTATGAATAACATTCTGAGAGGAATCCAAAATGAAACATGTTTAGTTTATTTAGACGATATTATAATTTACTCCACTAGCCTCCAAGAACATATACAAAGACTTAAAGAAGTATTCGACAGATTACGCAAAGCCAACTTTAAAGTACAGCTGGATAAAACAGAATTTTTAAGAAAAGAAGTAGCGTATCTAGGGCATGTTGTTACACCGGAAGGCGTAAAACCTAACCCAGCAAAGATTTTGGCAATCAAAAACTATCCAATACCCAAAACCACCAAACAAATTAAAGGATTTTTAGGACTAATAGGCTATTATCGAAAATTTATTAAAAACTTCGCCAAGATAACAAAACCCTTTACTAACTGTTTAAAGAAAAATGCAAAAATAAACATAGAAAATCCAGACTTCATAGAATGTTTTGAGACATGTAAAAATATACTGACTAATGAGCCCCTTCTACAATACCCAGATTTTGAAAAGGAGTTTACTCTAACAACAGACGCTAGTAATTTTGCACTAGGAGCAATTTTAAGCCAGGACAAAAATGGGAAGGACCTTCCTATAGCGTATGCCAGCAGAACTTTAAACGACAGCGAAACTAATTACTCCGCGATTGAAAAGGAATTACTAGCAATCGTATGGGCCACTAAACACTTTAGGCCTTATTTATTTGGAAGAAAATTTAAAATTTATACAGACCATAAACCTTTACAATGGTTATTTTCAGTTAAAGAACCAAATTCCAAGCTTTTAAGATGGAGATTAAAATTAGAAGAATATGATTATGACATAAGATACAAAAAAGGGAAATTAAACCAAAACGCAGATGCCCTGTCTAGAATACAATTGAACATTACTAATAAAAGGTCAACAAACACCCAACACACTGTAGAACCAGACCTTGATTTATCTCCAGCTGGATTAATCCAACGTTTCTTCCCGGAATTAAATGAAGATAACGAGTCTATGGTCGTACAACTCGACGCAACAGATAATGCCAACTTAGAGTACGATCAAGAAAGTGACAGTCAAACCGTGCATTCCAACTTCGAAGGGAACACCCAAATTGAAATACCAATTTCCGACGAACCTGTAAACTTTGGGAGAAATCAAATATTTTTGTCATTAGTAAAATACGAACCAAAGAAAGTAAAAATTATAAAACTATTCGGAACTTCAAAAATTCGTTTAATGGTCGAAATATCAGAAAATAACTCTAAAGAAGACATAGTTAACTTCGTAAAATCATATTTGGTACCCAAAATAAAATATAATCTATATTTTGAAGACGATTTTTACGAGAAATTTGCATCATGCGTAGCCAAAAATTTCAAACAAACTGAACTAAATTTGGTTAAGTGTAATAACAAACTCTTAGACCTAACTTCGGAAGAAGATACCTTAGAAACGATAAGTAATTATCATGTCAGCAAAACCAATCACCGAGGGATACAAGAAACATACGAACAAATTAAGCGAAGATATTATTGGCCTAATTTAAAATCACTAATCCAAAATTTCATAAATCAGTGTGACATATGTCAAAGAACCAAATATGACAGAATGCCCTTACAATTAGAGATGAACTTGACGCCTACAGCTTCAAGGCCTTTCCAGATAATTCACATCGACACTATCTCTTTAGAAAAGAATGCGTTTATCAGCATTGTCGACAGTTTCACAAAGTATGCTCAAGCTTATCGCTTGGGAAGCTCTCAAGCTACAGAGATTGCAGACAAGCTATTAGATTACTTTGCGCAGTTCTGCTTACCAACAGTTATTATCTCAGACAATGGAACGGAGTTTAATAACAGGATTGTGAAGGAGATATTAGACCTGCATAAAATCAAAATCCATTTTATCAGTACACAAAACCCCCAATCAAACGGATTATGTGAAAGATTTCATTCCACCTTAATAGAACACATAAGGCTGTTAAACAATCAAATCGAATTTAAAAAAGACAGTATAATTAAGAAAGTCAAATATGCTATAATTGCCTATAACAATAGCATTCATTCAGTCACAAAATTAACGCCGTGCGAAGTCTTATTTGGACACATAAATTCAAACTCTTTATTAGATATAGATTTAGAAAAACAAATTGTAAATGACTACGTTTTAAACCATAAGGAAAAAACAAAAATACTTTACGAAAACATTAGGGATAGCAATCAAAGAATTAAAGAAAAAGTTTTAGAAAAAAGGAATGTAAACAAAGAACCACTTCCAGAAATACCATCTGAAGTTTATATAAAGTCAGTTCAGAAGCAAAGCAAAACGAAAAACAGATATAGCAAGGAAGAGATAGCTTCAATAAACAAGGAAAGAAAAACTGGTAAAATAAAGCCTAGACATCATAATACAAAAGACAAGATACATTTGTCGAAAATTAAAAGGCCTAAGAAGATAAAAAATGTAATTAATGCTCAAAATAATTTTCCAGGTCCCTCCTGTTCGTCATTGGCACAGCCACCGACTCAGCAGAGATCAGAGAAGTCAACAACAACCTCGGAATAATCCCAATAGACCTTGGGCCGGCCAAATTAGAATCTTCCTACCATACCTTTGTCCACTATTTTAATGTAAGAAACTTAGTAGCTCATCTAAATAACATTGATGCTTATTATTATGATGTATTGCAAAATTTTGAAACTAGTTGCTACAATTGTAACGGTAGCTTATTAAACAATGAATATGTAACTGATAACAGTAATAGAATAAGAGATATTGTTAATTATTTTAAATATGTACTTTGTCAGCACACAAAACCCCCAATCAAACGGATTATGTGAAAGATTTCATTCCACCTTAATAGAACACATAAGGCTGTTAAATAATCAAATCGAATTTAAAAAGGACAGTATAATTGAAAAAGTTAAATATGCTATAATAGCTTATAACAATAGCATACATTCAGTCACAAAATTAACGCCGTGCGAAGTCTTATTTGGACACATAAATTCAAACTCTTTATTAGATATAGATTTAGAAAAACAAATTGTAAATGACTACGTTTTAAACCATAAAGAAAAAACAAAAATACTTTACGAAAACATTTTAGAAAAAAGAAACATAAACAAGGAACCACTTCCCGAAATACCACCGGAAGTCTATGTAAAAACAGTTCAAAAGCAAAGCAAAACGAAAAACAGATATAGCAAGGAAGAGATAGCTTCAATAAACAAGGAAAGAAAAACTGGTAAAATAAAGCCTAGACATCATAATACAAAAGATAAAATACATTTGTCGAAAATTAAAAGGCCTAAGAAGATAAAAAATGTAATTAATGCTCAAAATAATTTTCCAGGTCCCTCCTGTTCGTCATTGGCACAGCCACCGACTCAGTAGAGATCAGAGAAATCAATAACAACCTCGGAATAATCCCAAGAGACCTTGGGCCGGCCAAATTAGAATCTTCTTACCATACCTTTGTCCACTATTTTAATGTAAGAAACTTAGTTGCTCATTTAAATAACATTGATGCTTATTATTATGATGTATTGCAAAATTTTGAAACTAGTTGCTACAATTGTAACGGTAGCTTATTAAACAATGAATATGTAACTGATAACAGTAATAGAATAAGAGATATTGTTAATTATTTTAAATATGTTAATCATAGTGCAAATGTAATAGAAGAAAAATTAGAAATTATACTCTTAAGAGAGAATGGTAACAAAAGAACAAAAAGAGGTCTTATAGATGGACTAGGGTCCGTTATCAAATCTTTAACAGGCAATTTAGATGCATATGATGGAAAAAAATATGACAAAATAATTAAAGATATTGAAAATGAGCAAATTAAGATTAATTATCAAATTGAATCTCAATACTCCTTTAGTAATAATATTATGAAGGAATTAAATTAAACTTTTATTGTAATTGATGAAAATTTTGTAGAATTAAAAAATAAGTTAAGTATTGTGAATCGTAATGTAAATGACTTTGTTGAACTAGAAAAATTTAGAAGTATTCTAAACCAATTGAACATTTTATATGACATGATGTTACAGGTAATCACAGATTTAGAAAATTCTCTTACATTTTGTAAACTAGGTGTTGTACACCCTAGTGTTATTTCAACCCAAGAATTATATGAAGAATTAAACAAAATTTATAAATATTATAATGAGAGGTTACCTTTAGAACCTAAAATGGAAAATATGTGGGAATTAGAGAACCTAATTAAAGTTAATTGTAAACTAAATTCTGAAAGGATTGTTTATTTTATAAATTTACCCATTGTAGAAAAAACTCAATTTAAATTGTATAAATTACACTCTATACCCACAAAATATGAAACAGATTATGTAACAATTATACCAAAAGTAAGGTACATATTAGTGTCTAACTCTGTAATATTAGGTTTAAACAATGAATGTAACTATAAAACCGATTCCATATACTTTTGCTCATTCGACATTCTAACACACCATAAATTAGACTGTGAAGTGTCCATTATCAGGAACAACGATGCCAGCAACTGTGAATATACTGCATTGGAAGTTACAGACAACTTAATTAACTGGATCCCAGAAATCAACCTTTACCTAGCGACCTTCCCCAACAAGCAGACTCTGGAAATTACCAATCGCAAGGCAACTACCACCGTCACCCTTCAAGGCATATATTTGATAAAAACTAATAATGATTCAATCTTTTTCAACAACATGAAACTGAGCCATACATCAACAACTTCGGGAGGCCATCCTATTTTCATGGACACGTCCAAACTACAATTTTCAATGAGTAAAATGCCAGAATTCTCAGTAAACGTTAAACGCCTAGAGTTGGACAAAATAAACACAGAAATCATCTCAAGAATTGACCCAACTATGGAAATAACCCACCACATCAGTATCTGGACTATTGCCCTTTACGGAGGCGTATTCAGCAGCCTTATATACTTCGCCCTCATCAGGAAGAAGAAGAAGACTTCAACCAACGCCGAAACTTCGCCAACCCCCGAAGTTCTCTTTAGGGATGGAGGAGTTATATAAACATTTTATGTGAACATTTCATAATTAAATGCGTGCTAGGAAGATTCCTGCTTACGCAGCTTTAGTATTATATAGGTGTGAGAACAGAGCCCCGGCAGTGTGTAAGTCGCCTCTGTATCGCACAGACGTTTTCCAGTCCGATTGAGTGCATATCAATTGTATTGTTTTATTAAGTAAAAATTTATGTAACAGTTTTCTAAATTAATTGTTTATTAAATTCAAAGGTTTGTTAAAAATAAAAATC
The DNA here is from genome assembly GCA_036971475.1 of Prosapia bicincta. Lineage (NCBI taxonomy): Eukaryota > Metazoa > Arthropoda > Insecta > Hemiptera > Cercopidae > Prosapia > Prosapia bicincta. The sequence goes on from JBAIZL010000002.1 coordinate 244,242,608, forward strand.
ATTTTTAAAAACCTTTCTTGCTTAATATAAAACGTAACTTGTATATATATATTTTAACTTCAATAGTAAGCGAACTATTAAAAAGTTATGGATGGTTTTAGGTGTGTTGTAGATTCAACCTTTGCGTATTAGGTATTAACGAAAATCAAAATATATTGATAGAATATAACCAATTACGAATATTTGCTTACATGTTTAATCTCTAATAAATGGAACTGAAATACCCTTCGTAACACATTGTTTCAGGACAAAATACTAGTTAAGCTGTTGACGTATATAAACGCTGCAGCGGACATCCTTTGAATACCAAACTCATTTTTAAGTTATAGGAATAAGAAGATTTTTTAATCAATTTTTGATGTTAATTAATGATTCAGACTCTACTTTAAATTTTCATCTGAGTGGTATTTGTTTGTTATAGAACTCAAGTTTGCATAATCGATTACTATCTATAGATCCTATATAAAATAGAGACTCTTACTGTCGATAGTTCCATTGAACTAGAAATTTTGGACAAAACGTTTTCTTATTTCCAAACAAGAGGAAACTAATCAAATCTATTGAATTTATTTACTAATGTTATCAAACACCTATATTTAATTTTTTTTTAAAAAAAAGCTCAATCATATTTAAGGAGAAAAAATATTACAAATCTTTTAATATTAAATTTGTTAATATTCTTTCGCCATACAATAAACGTGAAAATACAGAAACACTGTAAAAAGAATAGATTTTAATTGTTACTTGTTTAATTAATTGTGAAGTCGAACCTTTGTAAGAAACAGTTCTTTTGTTTTTAACTATTTTCTTCCTATAGTTTATAAACAAACTTAATTAAAAACACAGCTCTTCTACGGGAGCAGATACAATTATTGCAGATATGTTATTATTACGTAGCTTTATTTATTATTATTTTTAATAATAAGTAATATAGACAATAACATTTTTAAGTCGATTTCTACTAGAGTCAACAAAAACATTTCATTTTAGTTACTTTACACAATGTTACATATTGGTTGAATAGTTACATGTAATACAAATAAAATAACGTAAACTATGCGTTAAATTTGCTGATCTAACACAAAACCTATAACATAAAATCTGGTTTTTTATGATATTACACGTTATAAATAAATCAAATTAGGACGAAATTCCAATTTTCAATACCTTGCCCCTTTTGTAAACAATTTTCTTCATTATCAAAAATTCATTATTTTTTATAATTAAAATTATAAATTTTTATTTGAGGAAATCATACTAACATCACGTTTTATCCCTTAGAAGTTTCACGAAATGTATTTTAACTAAGGTGGATGAATAAAACCTATTTTATTTAAAATTTTAAAAGTCAAAGGACAATTTTGAACTAATAATGGGAATTGGATATTTATAAAATATTTGTTCTAGCATTAACGATTAATAAAAAAACTGAAATATTAGTAAAAACTATATTTTTACTTTCATAGCCGATTTATCACCAAAATAATTTAAAAAATCAAAAAATACAAGTTACTTAAGATTAAACCCTTATGTACGTTTCGATCACCATGTACGTTTCGATCACCATGCCATCGTCACTAGAGGGTTTTATTATAAAATTACAATCTAGGAAACAAGAAGATTCATTCTAGGGTCACGCTTATTCTAGATTGTAGTTTTGTAATAGGCCCTCTAATGACGATGACTTGGTAAACGAAATAAATAAGGGTTTAATATTAAGTAACTTGTATTATTTGTTATTTTCGATCATTTTTGTAGTGTTGAAGTTCTTTCCAATATTTTCATTGTCAGTTTGTTTAACGTTGCATCACACATGAACAGTTAGAAAAAATCGGAAAGAATATTTAAACTATTCAGTATAAGGTCATACATATTTACATTATTTTACAATAACAATGGTTGCAAACAAGTAGAAACAAATCTCCAAGTGAACTCAAGCGTAACTGCGTGTTTTGTTTCTGGATTTAATTAATATTTGTTCAGTGACTTGCTTGGAATATTGCCAATTGGCTTATTTATGGTGATACTCGATACGATGGACACATCACAATATGTCTGCCAGTACCAATCAATAGAGTGAGTAATTTTATTCCAAACTGTCTGTTTTAGCTAAATAGATTCTTATTAATAATGCTTCTTGTAATTATCTTCAATTCACTGAATAAATTATGAGTATTTTTTTTAACGCTTCAGCTAGTATTTTCAAATGTGTTTTCTCAATTATACTGTAAATACTTAAAAGTTTTTATTAATATTGTTCTGTTCTGATAAACGATTTAATACTAGTCATGAAAGTAAAGTTTTATTTAAATTAATTTTTTATCTCTTTTAATGAAATATGGATGACAGAAATAAAATGTTCACAGTTTACAAGGATTAGAAGTCAATGTGGCATTTAAATTTGAATAAAATCATTGTATAATGAATGATATTTTGTAAAGTTTTTATTTAAAATGAAAAATATTTTTCAGTTGGATATGAGATTCTAATTGTTGTAAAGATCTTGTTTTTTTTTAATTTTGAGAGAGTTATTTATAGATTTTTTACCTACCGATTATTATGTCACAGGTTTTCTTATTTTTTATAATTAAAAAAAATATAACCGACTATTCGTATCACTCATGACACAAATAAGGTACAATGAGGTGTACACTAATAAACAAACAAATTTGTTTATTAAATATTCGTTGTGTCTCTATCAACATTAAGGAGGACACTAACAGATAGCCGTTGTATATATTCCTTTATTCATAAAGCTTCGACAATCTAGAGGGTTTTTTTTCTAAAAGTTGAACACCAGCTGTCTAGTAATTATTTATTTTATTTTTATGTGGTTATATTGACAGGTCATATTACAGATGTATATTTATATACATATAGTTAACCACATTTTGAGATTGACCGATGACCTATTAATAACTTTCTACTTATCTATATATGTTTTTAGATCATATATGGTTTTTGTGAATTGCTATTGTTAAATTAGTCAGTGTGTTCTTTTATACTTTTTTAAGAATTTGTAATGTTAAATTATTGCAACGTTGGCTTGTGCGTGGATTTCAAGTTGTTATTAATGTTAATTGATAAGAGGTTTAGGAAATATTTGACACATTTTAATCCTTTTAATTAATTGTTTTAAAGATTTTATTCTCATAGACCATGACGTTTTATAGTGTGCTTGCAATTATTTTATTTCTTTATATGTTTTGTCGGTGTTGTTAACTTATTATTAATAATAATCTAAATGTATATTGTAATGTTATGTTGTTTTATATTATTATTCTGTTTGAAATTTTTAGACGTAAAGTTTGATTCTGTCTATTATCCATGTAGCCCTGAATGAGGATAACAATATAGTTGTCGAAACGTTGATGAATGTTTATTAAAATAAGTATTCTTGACTCATGAATCAGGAAATTGTTATTCATCAATGCTATTAGCGAACGCTTGTATTAGTTTCATTAAAATATTATAGGGCCTTAGTTTTATACTAATTACAAAGGTCCTTTACGTAAAGTATTTTTATTTATTATTATCATGGCTTTTAATAGAATAATCATAAAGTCCATTCTGTAGAGCATAATTTCATTATAGTTTTAAACGTGTAGTAAATCCTCTTGCCTTCTAAATTCAATAGTAGGCTACTATAATTATATTATGCACTGCGATAAATCTAAACTATGACATATAATACTTTTTACGCCAAATTAAATAAGCGTAACATTTTAAAATTAGTCAATGTCGGTAAATTCAGTTCATTTCATACCATTTTAAGGATCCTAATATGAAATGCATTTTCATAGAATCTTTTAATGCAATACCATTGTTATCTCGAATTTAAATACTTACTGTTGAGTGGATATTCAATATTCATGGAGTGCTATTGTTGTATCTGTGTAGCCCAATGTCCAATGTGCAAATCGTGAATAATTATTTTACTGTCCCTAACAGGAAATTACTTCGCGTAAATGTACCGATGCGTTAAAACGAATAAAATTGAAGCGTAGATGTCGCCCTCGTTATTTTATGTTATTATAAGAAGAGCTTTTATTCAATTCCTACTATCGGTTCACACTCTCTATGTGTACATCATGTTCAAATTTTCAGTTGTTAATAAAATAATTTTATTCATTCACTCGAGTTCATATACGTTTTTGAAAACTTGTAGGGAAAGACAATTGATCCTAATATATTTTTATCAAATATTAATTCATTACTAAAATTGATTTACTATTTAGAGTTTTGTAAGGAAACAAACAGTTTTCATAGAATGGGTAAGGTATCCAATATAGTAATTTCTTCCAATTTGACTTAAAATGAGTGATAACATATGATTTCATAAAACAGCTGATTTTTATGGCATAGGTTATGTGGTAAAACAGCTGTTCTAACGTATAGGTTATGTAACTTTATTTATAATATTTGTAATGATTTAATAAACAATTATTATACAAAAAAAATTATAAAATCAATTCCTACAGGGGACAACAAAGATAAATTTTATTTGAGCTACTTTTCATTTATAATTACAAGTAATATAATTATGTAAATGCATGACAAAATCAAAATATTAGGTGGCAAAATATAAAGTGAATTTCCTTGCAATTTTCCATTTACCACTCTATACAAAAATCTGTCGAGATTCTAACTATGGGAATTTTTCCTCAGTGCCAATGTGCTGATTTTAAAACACGAACCTTTTCACAACTTTTTAAAATTAATTATTTCAATAAATATTTGAAAAAAAAACTATCAACATGAATAGTCATGCAGTAAGGATCGACAAAAATATTATTCTTTGAAGTTTTGGAGACTTTTGTTTTATACGCATTAGATACATAATTTTTTTAAACGTACAGTAAAAAAAAAAATTAGTAGTTTGACGTGTAATTTTTTTTTTACAATATCTTTAGAAAGAAATAATTATATATTTATGATGGTTTTTTTGATCTTTTGGTGCATGCCTTTGGAAAGCTTTTATTGTATCAGCTGCAGAGATAACATTTTCTCAATTTAAATACTCCTCTTTATACTAAGGCTATCTAACGAGACTAAGGTTTTTTGTCGTATATATTTGTATAATATAATTTTAAATAGTAGGGCGTCATGTGATGGTGTTTAACTGCATCTTAGATATACGATTTTATTTGTACAGAGATAAAATACTTTAAAGGGGTAATATATACGATTAAATGGTGTGCAGACACTATTTCGCCATAGAGAATCGCCAAACAATGGGTAGAAAGTGGTGCAGTAAGATTAGTGTGTCGCATATTCAGAAACCGACAACACCTTTTCTATTTTTCACTCATATATTAGTTTACTCTCTCTCTCTCTCTCTCTCTCTATATATATATATATATATATATATATATATATATATATATATATATAATATAAATGTTACATATATATGTATATATATTAAATTAAAAACATTTCAAAAACAAACATTTTTTTAATGCATATACATATGTGTGAGTTTGTATATATACCTTGTATATATATATATATATATATATATATATATATATATATATATATATATAATATAAATGTTACATATATATGTATATATATTAAATTAAAAACATTTCAAAAACAAGCATTTGTTTAATGCATATACATATGTGTGAGTTTGTATATATATATATATATATATATATAATATAAATGTTACATATATATGTATATATATTAAATTAAAAACATTTCAAAAACAAGCATTTTTTTAATGCATATACATATGTGTGAGTTTGTATATATACCTTTTATATATATATATATATATATATATATATATATATATATATATATATATAATATAAATGTTACATATATATGTATATATATTAAATTTAAAACATTTCAAAAACAAACATTTTTTTAATGCATATACATATGTGTGATTTTGTATATATACCTTGTATATATATATATATATATATATATATATATACCTTGTTTAATTGTTAGTAAAATACTTTTCAATAATCCATCAAATGAATTATATAAACGTGTAAATGACACTCGATGTTAATACAGTTTTTCAAATATCAATTCATTAATGAATTATTGAATATATTTTTGTATTAAACGGGAGAAAAACTTTCACAAAAGGAAAGGTAGCTATTTGTTTCCTTTGAAAGATAATTTCATAAAACAGCTGATTTTATGTTAGAGGGTATGCGGTAGAAGAGCTGTTGTAACTTATAGGTTATGTTACTTTATTTTATTAATTATATCTATTTAATAAATGATAATGAATGAATTTTTCTGTAAACCCATTTAAAAGTTGAATTTCAAAATAAATTTTTGATGTAAGTGTTGAACTCCAAATTAAATATTTCAATTTATACACAATTGCTAATTAATAATTGATTAGGAAATCTCTAAATCAAATTTGTACATACATGCCTGTTACATGGCATACAAAATGCACTGTTTAGTCATAGACAAAACTGCTTACACTGTAGAAGATAAACAACTATCGATCACGATCACGCAATTGCAATTTAGAATCACGCAAGAAGACTTATTTCAAATTAGCAGCTGTGTAGTCAGTAATTATAAACACGATGTAAGGTTTTCTTGCTTCAGGCAAACCAATATTTGCAAACTCATTTTTATAATTGCTACTTAGCTTTTACTCTACCAAAGAAAATTGTGATAGTCTGTTTCATATGCTTTTAAATTTTTGAATTTTTAAGTCAGTGAAATCATAAATTTTTGGTTTTATTAAAAGCTGCTTAAAATAAAAAACTGACGCCAAATATTATTTATATAGTTATAAATTATATAAATTTTAATTTCTAAAAAATTAAGAGTATTTCATTCCAATTTAGTAATCAATTGCAAAAATTATGTAAACACACACACACACACACATACGCAGATATAAATATAAAATATGCATTCTCGTAAATTATTGAAAAATACGATAAGATAAAAATACATGAATAAATTATTGAATCATAAAATTTAATATTTCTATGATCTAAACTTGTTTGTTGGTACTAATTAGCATTTGTATGTATGACATTCCTTGTTATTCAAGAAGATGTTGGTATTATTTGCCAAGAAAAAAGCTTTGAATTGTATGATTCAATAAATTATGTTTGTACCTGTATTTCTCTTATTTTGTTTTATATATAAGACATTTAAATTTGTTTCACTATATTTGGAAGTTGAATGTATTTACGTTAAAGCGGCATCCTGTTACAGCATCATGTATAAACAACTTCCTTTAACCACGATGATTTTATTGGAATTTCACAAGTTTCGGATTGAGAGCAAACATCTACCGAGGCCACAAATAACCAAGAAATTGAGTTTTATTTTATCATCACTGGATGTAGCCTGATTGTTAACATGATTCACAAAAAGCTAACTAATGAATTACCCTTTTCTTATTTATTGCATATTCATAACAGTTTCTTCCAATACAGTTAACATAAATATTACCTTTGAGAATTTTCAAAGAGATAAAATACATATGAAAATTTATTTCAAACACTTTTGATGTATTTTTCTCCTAATCAATATTAAACTCACGGAGGTTTCAAGGGGACAGCATTTAAAGCCATTATTACGTAAAATTACTGTTATACCGCACTTAACGTTGCCATTAAATACAATACATTAAATTTATTACTGAGATATTTTTACTTTTCCCTAGATTTAATTTATCGTACAATTGAGTCTTTTCTCTAGACCTTTATTAAAGAAGGCCTGCTCGGCCCGTTTTGATAAGCTCACATCGACATGAAAGGCGTGAGTTTACTCACAGTGTAGTCTATTTTTTTTTATAACTTTTACAAACGTGTAATATCTTTGTGTATAATTTCTGCTCTAGCACCTCCTCACTAACGGAATGAAATTCATCTTTTGATCGTGAATCGAAAAAACGCCATCTTATTATCGGTGGGCTGGAATGAACTAGAATACCATAACAAATATTTAACCTGCCTAGCAATTTAACTAATTTTATTTCACTATGTTTTCCCTTGAGAAGTCTATAATGTGGATCATTTAGCCTAATTAATTTAATATGACCAGAATGACCTATAATACATTTTGCATTTATTTGCATTAAATTAAAGAAATTGTTTATATTGCTTAAAATAAAGGCCTATAATGTTACAAATATGTATACATCTATTATGTTTACTTGTCCCTCCAAGTGCACAAAAAACTACTTCGTACGCAACTGTAGCCAATATGATTTTACTACTGTACCGTGCATTATTTTTGTTATTACAATTATATTTGTTCACTTGAGGTTGTATGGTATATTGATGTTTATAATATTATTTTTATAAGTGTTTAAACGGTTTAAAATTATATAAATATATCATTGTAAAACATAATATGCGATATTTTATCACAAACGCTATATTTACAAGTGGAACAAGCAAAATGAGATATTGTATGGGGTATTGATGTCCCTCAGCTTGTTTCTATTTACATTTTACCATTCTTCATTCCAAACAGAGAATAGTGTAGTTTTAACTTTGCATACAAAATCTGATGCCATCACACGTTGTGTCGACGGCACCATACATGTAGCTAATTTTTACCTGTAGTAACAAATAAAAAATACTAGTCCCACACCATGCACATAAAAAAAAATGGAAAACTCAATGAAATTCGCTTCTTAGTTTGCCCCTTAATATTGTTATTCTGAATATGCACAGGAACCTGAATTATAATTAAAAATAAAAAGGAACTAAAAAATAAAATTTTTCTTTTTTTTTTAAATTCGAGTAGGAGTTGACTTGAAAGAAGTTTTTATATTACTTGTGTTTGTTTATTAATTTTTTTTTTTTATATATAAAACGCAAAATAAAATTTAAACCTCATGTCATTCATTTCGACATTTCAAAGCAAAAAATGTTTAAGAACTAAAGGTCCCATAGTAAAAATTCAGAATTCAAAGTTTAATTATTGTTTGGGGAATATAAATTGCGAGATTAAATTGTTTTATGAATATACCATCAGGTAATCTCGGAAACTATTAGCAAAATTAAATTAATTGTAAATACAAAAATCATTATGCAAATCAATATTCAATAAAAGTATAGAAAGATTAAAATATTATTTAATTAATATTTTGCTTAAATTTATATATGTTAGGAATAACAACTTAAAGCAACTGTGACGTAAATGTTTATATTGATTAGAAGAACCTCTCACCACAAATTCAACAAATTTTATTTTAACCTTATGTAACTTTTCGACTTCAAAGTAAACATTTTCAGAGGTATTTTTACAAATAACTAGGTTATTTGTAAAATACCTCTGAAGATGATTACTTTGTAGTCGAAATGTACATAAGGTTAAAATATAATTTGTTGGATTTGTGGTGAGAGGTTGTTTTAATTAATATATGTTAGGAATGTTTAATTAATAGGAAAGCATTCCATTTTACCTTGAATCTTTTCCATTCTTAGTTTTTTAAATTACCAATAACTTTAATATTCTTTTGAATTATTGATATGATTTCTAAACAACGCAATAGATTTGTTTGCGTTGTAACCAAGTAATAGATTTGTAAACAATGATTATTAAAAATGGAATAATAATGTAGATGAAATATTAACTCGATTGCTTTTGAGAGTGACTAAGAGGAGAAAATGTTGTAAGGTTAACATACGAAACGACACAGTGACTTCACGAAAGTATGTCTGCTTGAATCTAATGCGGAAGATTTATTTTAAAATCTTTATTAGTAGTCTATTTAAATTTAGATCGTTGTAAAGTAGTATTTGCTATATATCACAAAATCTACCTACACATTTATTCATATAAATCAAGTCACAATATTTTGCCATGAAAAGATATTATTAGTGGCTTAGCGACTCGCTTGATATATTGCCAGTTGGCTTCGATATAAATCGATACAACACAGGATTACTCTAGGCTACCATGTCAGGTAATTACAATCAATACCAGAGAGCCTACTCCAATTTTATGTTTTTAATTGATAGCTTCTTTAACGCTCTCCATAATCGATTCTATAAGAGGAAGTAGCACTACAACTAAAGTCTTGAAAGTGGAATTAATTTGAAACGAGTCAACAAAAAAAATATTTTAGGTTGAGGAAAGGACGGACAAAATGTATATAGATATTTTGGCCTTATATGTTTCTTTATAGCCGATGTATTTCAAGGGATTGAGCTATCAAAATAATATAATTATTTAAACACATATATAAGAGCATATTTTTTACATTGAGTGGAAAAAATTCAAAAATAATTTTCTATAACTATCAACAGTAACATGAACTTCTTTGCTCCGAATGGAGAGGTAACTATTTGATATTTTACCAGTTATCCATTGAAGACATTCATCTCTACACATACCAACTTTGGTTACCCTATGATAGCTGAATGGTCAAATAAGGGAGAAAGCATAGTCGTTATCGAACACTCTTGAACAACCTGTGGCCATTGTTGTGGAATCTTTGAATACCTCGATCTGAAGATTATCCTACCCTTAGTTCTTTTTGATTTATTATATCTCTTTATTCAAGCAGTTTATGTTTGTAAAACATATCAATAATTTCTGAGAGTGTAAAAAGACTTTTACATCGTCAAAATAGGCACAATTTTATTTATAAAAGTTTACGTGAGTTTAAATTACCTAGTTTATTTATAAGAATTGATAAATCTTGTTTTTAGCATCACTAATCTATGAATGGTAGAGTAGGTAATGAAGAACAGTTATTGAAGTAAAAGCTTCAAGCTACAAAACACGTGGATGGACATAAACATATATTCAGTATACTTTCCGTCATGTTACGCTACTAGTCACCTCAAAATTAATTAAATCATGTCATAAGATTTCATGCAACAGCTGATTTTGGGTTGTAGGTTATGCTATGGATTTTTTACACGTAGGTTATGTTACATTATTTATTGAACAATGTTAAAGAAAAAGGTTATTAGTAAATATTTTTGATCAGGCAATAAATACATTATTTAATTTCAATTTCAACAAATCTCAATACAAACAATTAAATTCGACTACATGAATAAAGTTGTTTGGTGTATATCTTGAATTCACAAAGTACAATATAAGTAATTATTGCGTAACAGAGTGAATACTTTTGAACTTATTTGCTGACGCGTTTCGAAACAACCATTTCAAACTATTATTTGGCGTCAGCAAATAAGTTCAAAAGTATTCATTTAGTTACGGAATAATTACTTACAAATTCAAGTTAAGTATTTTTAATCCAAGTTTTGGAAAGAAAATATTGTTAGTTGTATATGATAAATGTTTAGGCAATTTCTCTCTACACAATGTTTCTACTTCATAAATAAAGTTTAGAATTAGACAAAAGTATTTAGGTTAATCCACAAAGACTCCTTGAAAAAATATTTGTCTCACTTAGAACCCATATATATGCTCTGACTGTTCCCTACAATCTATTCATTGTTTAACATAAAGACTTTGTTAACAGAAAATCTTGGGTAGATACTACCCAACATGTCATGTTCTTTCGCATGACATTCGCATGACATTCGCTAACAATTAAATTAACTCATTTTGTTACACTGTTAAACAAAGTTTCAGTCTGGTAGTAATTATAACATTACATTGTAGTCTCTCGATTCAGAACAGGCGTCCAAAATCGGGATTGAAAGCTTACACGGATATCGATTGTCCTTAGTACGTGATATCACATCTTTTAAGCAGATGCTTTTAGAAAGGAGTTTAATGTACTAGCCCGCTTGGTCGAATATTACTACTGGCTCTATTTGTTGACGATTAAAAAATGTCTACTCATATAAAGTTATGGCTTTATATAAATCGATGCGTTCGTGTATAATTTAAGTGCAAGGAGAAGAAACTTGAATGACACTAATGTCTTTTAAACATTTTATATTAAACATTTATTTATTGAAAATTGGCTTTTATTGAAAAATATTTATTAACATTCAATTAAAAATAAATAAAACCATTTAGACTAATAAAACTTTTTATTTGAGTCCTAATATATATTTCGATTACAAATTAATCATCTTCAAAGAAAATTACCACAAGACTAACTCTTGCAATAGAAATGTACATCAGGAGATAAGAGTGTTTGTAATTTAAGACATTTTATTTGTTTATAATTAAAAATTATACCAGTTATATTTTATTTACCTTACTCGATAAAATAATTTTCTCTTACCACCTTTAAATATTATACTTAATTAAATCGTTATCTATTTTTGAATTTTTAAAAAACCTAATTTTATAAATATTTGTTTTTAATTATTTGTATTATACATTAAGTGCTATTAATTTTGTAAAAATATTTGTAAACATTTTTCCATCACTGCTATTAACTTCTACCTTTCTAGATAAAGCTTTTACCTTTAGTATATTGCGCAGATGTAGAATGTGAAATGAAATCAAATGTGGCCCAGCGGACGTATTAAATGGACAAGGAATGGAATTGGAAACCTTCTGTAACAATGTTGAAATACATTACTGGGAGCAAGAAAAAAACACTCAAAATATTGTTCCTAGTGCTGCTTAGAAATAGCCTAAAATAAAAACAAAATTTAATTTGAATTACAATTTGTTGTGAGTAGAATTCTAAAGTATACAAATATTTGAGTACAATTATACAAAATGTTTTTATTTATTAATATTTAATCAGAATAAACCAAATAAATGACTAAAATCATAAATACCACATTATAATGTATGGTAGTACAGGAAAATTTTTAAATAATATTTCCTAAACTAATATTATGTTTTTGATGTGTAAGTAATAATTGGTCTGTCCTGTGACTAGGCGCTATAAGGAAAGAAATAACTGCACACGAACTATCAAAATATTATACTCTATTGGCATATGAGTTTCAATTACCTATGTCATCATCTTCAGCGACACAACTACAAATTTACAACAAGAGTTAGAGTTATAAATTTGTATTAGTGTCACTGAAAATTATGGCATTAGTGATTGAAACGCGTATAACAGTAAATTATTGAAGTGAAAACTTCTTTAATCAAACATGAGAATAAATCATTACTTTCGCGTCACACCATTTCTAAAACGCACACCTTACAGAATATATTTCCGCCAGGTTTCGCTATGCGTCACTTCAAAGTGAATTAAATGAAAACATATGATTTCATATAGCAGCTGATTTTTTGTTACAGGTTATAATGTAGAACAATCGTTTTGCACGTAGATTATTATTAAAAAGGTTTGATCAGTGATTAAATATATTTTTTTTTATTTAAATTTTGATAAACCTAAATACAAATAACTCAATAAAACGATGATAATAGGTTGTGTATTTTTAACAAAATTTTTAAAACGAAAATATTATTAGGCGCGTCTAACATTTTACAGATCTGATTTTAACTTAATGTTTTCTTAACAATAATTGTATTCATTAAATGTAATTTGTTATCCACATTATTTTTGTTTCTACAATAAATATTAGACTCTAATAAATACATTCCTCAAATAAAATATATAAATTGAAAAACAATTGATTGAATTTCACATTATCGGTCATTTTCGTTGAAACATTTGCGAATCTGTTATATCCAATTTATCACTTCCGTCGGGACTCTCCTAATACCAGTTTTTATTGTTTTGTTAGTTCATGTGCAGTTAATTATTTGTTTATGTTTTTGTGGCTTTGCAAAATGAAGAACAATGCACAAGCCAAGTTACTGGTGAAATGTCAGTTTTGTCTTGCAGCTAATAACCGAAATAGAGTAAACGTTTTGTTTAAAAATAAATCAATCTTATTCAAATTACTGGGATATTATGAATCACCTTTTTTTAATGTTTCTATTACTATTTTTGAGATATTTTAATAACATGTTTTGGAAATTTCAAACAAAAACCTAATATATAATAATAGTCCTTCGAATATTATGATTTTCTAGTTTGCAAAAAAAAAATCAAAATATTAGCTTATTTCATAAATTAAAAAATATTCAGAAACTAGACCTAATAAGCAAAGATAAATAAACATTTGATTACATTTGGTGAACAAGTTAACAATTATTTCCTTGCTTGGACAATTTATTTGAAAAAATCTATTTTCCCTACATGGTATAGGGTTTCTTTAAAAATAAATCAATCTTATTCAAATTACTGAGTTGATATAATTAAAGTACAGTATAAGGCATAATAAACACGAGTGTAAACTGTTCATGAAACGAGCCAAGTATCTCCAAAATAAACACACATTACCAGCACCCAGCTACGTTCAAATCCTACCTTATTTTACAAAGATAAACTGCAACCACAGAGCAGGTTGTGTAAAGCTCGTATCAGCTTTCACCAGAATTGTTATTTCAATTATTTATCATAATATTGCAATTTAGGTTAGTTAAAGTTTCAAGACATAACAAGCAATAATCCTGTAGAATTGGGTGTTTTCTATTTAAATTCCATTCAGAAATTAACTGTTTGATTAGCGTGTTTTAGCGTTTAGTTGGTTGTGGTTGGTTTTTGTGTTTGTGTGTTTTCTATTGTGTCAGTAAAAAAATAGATACATTTTATTATTAATTTTATATTATATTAATAATTATATATAATATTATATATATTTATATTATATTATATTATATAATTATATTGAGCCTGATAACAGCCTTAAAATAGCAAATCTATACATAAATATGAAATACTGTGGCTAAACATTACATTTGACTAAATGATATTAAAAAAAACTCATATAAGAGCTTTCAAATTGTGTAAGCGGAATACAATAGCATATGTTAGCTACTTTTGTTTTGAGTGTACATAGCTATTTACGTTATAGGGATTTATTGGAAAAGGTAAATATAGTGTTACCACGCCGATATTTTTAGCTATATTGAAGTCAAGAGTTCGTTATTTCACAGTGAAAATTGCTATTGTGTTTTCTAGATAGTCGAGTTTCTTTCTGGCAATTTGTAAGCAGCGAAGATTGAAACAATGACGTAGTAAATTAGTTTTAAAATTTGCATCGCTTTCTATCCACTTCACATTCAAGAAATGACTGTTTTCAGATCTAGGCTAAATAGCGCAAAGCATTTTGTCTACGTTGACTATAAAAGCGTGCACAATCTGTTCACGTAATGAAACATACGTTTCTACTCTATGTGTTTATTGGTCGTAAAATGTACAGAATATTATGCTTGATAAAGATACTTTATTATTTTATTTAGTCGAGTTTTTAAATAATTGTTCACCTATACTTCCTTGAATATAATATACTATTTGGAGAATACTATTCAAATTTTCAATCGATAGTAAAATAAATTTTATTCATTCACCCAAATTCAAACACAGTTTTTTTAACTTGTGATGGATGAAATTTTATGTTAATAGAGTGTTTTCCAAATATAAATTCATTAATTAATGTAATTATTTGTTTTATATTTTACACATTAGAACATCTGTTCTACTACATAACCTATACCCTAAGAACAGCTGTTTTATTAAATTACATGGTATAACATAGGCCCATTTTAGGCCTAATAGGCTTAATTAACTATATTGCATATCTTGCCAATTTGAAAAAAGTTATTCTCCACACATAACATTAAAATAAATTTATTAAGTTTTTAATTATTGAACTAACATTAAAAACAAACTGGAAAAAACAAGTTTTACAAGTAAGTGTTTGAATTTGTGTAGATGAATAAAACGTAATTTATTACCGATACAACATTTATATATATGTATAAATATATATATATATATATATATATATATATATATATATATATATATATATATATATATATATATATAACCAAGTCAAAATACAAATACAAGGATTATAATTGAATTTACAATTTAAAGCTTTTCGTTGGCTAACAGTACCAACATCATCAGGAATATTAAACAATTACAATTAACATATATGAAATGTTAGAACTAAATATGTTAATTTCTATTGTTTAATATCCCTGATGATGTTGATACTGTTAGCCAACGAAAAGCTTTGAATTTTAAATTGAATTATAATTCTTGTATTTGTATTTTGACTTGGTTCTTAATTAATACACAAGAATACATATTGCGATATATATATATATATATATATATATATATATATATATATATATATATATATATATATATACTGCCTGAATGTAGTAGATAGTGTGAGTGTCCCTGGACACATTAAACGAGAAACATCCTTACGGTCAGAGCCTTGTGTGTGGTGATATGACATGAGCCTAACTTTTTATTTGACAATGTTATGCTGGGTATAAAACTAAAACTTAGTCATTAAATTTTAATAAATGACACATTTTTTGAAAAATCATATTCATATTTTGAATTTTATTTAACGAATACAAGTTATTTCAATGAAGATAAAACATTCGCACAAGATAAACGTATATATAAGGTGCGTGTGAAATTATAAAAAGAATTGAAAAACATAACCCGAATTGTAATAAAATGGCAACAAATATGATAACCTATGATTATACCTATGAGTATACCTATGATTTCATAGTTATAATAATATAACATACTTTTTCTTTATGTTGTACATTGTAAAATGGTGGACACTTTAATTATGCTTGATACAATGATTACAAAAATTCGTAATAACGTGAATAGCTTATCTCTTTACATAAGAAGCAATTAGTCAAATCCTACAAGTGTGGGGTGTTGAATAAACTTCGCGAAAAAACATGAGTACAGTTACATCATCGTTACTTAACATTAAAAGCATTTGGTTTTTCTCCGACGTTTTCAATGTACCTAAGTAATCCTTTTTGTTTATATATGAAACAAATTACCAAAAATTTGAGATAAAATTAAGGATTCATTTTATATAAAAATAAAACAAATGAATTCAAGTATTTAAACGATATCAAACTTATTTTTAAATAACATTTTTGTTTTATACTAACATAAAGAAAGCATGATAGCGAATGCTTTTGAAATATATTTCAAGCAATGATATGAAAAATTCCGAAACAATTTGGAAGTTTATCACTGACTTCCGTTAGGTTCATTAACTAATGAGCAGGGAAACACACAAAAAAGGCGAAATGCAGTTGTGAAATATAAGTCATTCAACTTCGTCCAATTTCTTACGCTTTATTCACCTTATACAAACTTTAAGGACTAAATTGAATTTTAAAATATTATGTAATGCATAACGTTTTTATGAAATATGTTTCTATTTATATTAGAATAATATACATATTTAAATAAATTATATATATATATATATATGTGTGTGTGTGTGTGTGTGTGTATTTTAAACCCAAGTTATTATAAATATAAATTTTGTTTAGGGCTATTTTTAATTACCTATATAATTATAATTATAGGTAATAAATATATACTAAACACTCTTTTGTCTCACCTTCAGGTTTTTAATTAATTAACACCAATATAAATTTTAACATCACTTGCATTTATTCTTGACACTTAATTAACACACATTATAGCCATTTAACTTGATACTACTTAGTGACAGGATTGATTCCTTAACTAATTTATCATTAACAAAAAACTAAAGGCTGACTCTTGAGGCTTTAGATAATTAAATTAAAGTTTAAAATGACAGTGTTAATTTCTATATCTCTGGGGTCGTTTTTATGGGACTTTTTATAAATTAGGACATGATGAAAAACTAGATTATTATTTTATACTAAAGAATTTAAATTGTACTGAATTTACTGTTTTTGAGGGCTGTTGGCTAATTTTAATGAATAAAAAAGGTACATAATGTTTCTTGATTCCTTGTATCTGACCGTTGATACTGCTTCGATGGACTTTCAAATAACTCACTTAATTTTCCTAATTCTTTATTAATGTATTTACGTCTCACTTTTACCTTTTAAGTTATACAAATACAAAAAAATACATTTCCCTTAATTTTACCAACAAAATTTACCCCTAATTAACATTAATGACACTTGGTCCCCCCACAATACATCTGCCCTCTTCTGAAGTTCCTCCAAGAATCTTTGATCACTTCCTTTTTCAACCCCGGGTCATCTCCCCCCCCATTCCTTATTTCAGTTGAATTGGTTATCCTAATAACCATCTACAAAGTTATAACACTATTATAACCCAGATAATTTAGAAAATCCTATCTTTAAATAGTTGAATTCTTCTTTTGTTAAAGATTCCCCAGCCCCTTTATTATTGTCAAAGAATTTTTAGAGAAAGAAAACATTACAAATTTAGAAAAGATGAGAAAAATACAATTTACTTATTACAAAGAATAACTTATTTTAATAGGGAGGCTGCTACCGCTTCTCTGCGTTGTTACCTTCGCCATGCCCGCTGCTTGTTGCGCCACCGGCGTTTAGCCCTGAGCTCCTTTTCCACATCGTCCCTCATGAGGTCGTCATAGAGTTGGATGGTGTCTTCTGCGAATCCTTTGTCCTGGATGCAGACTTCCGGAGCTAGGACGAGCTCAGTTATTTCCTTAAACGATGTAGTGAGCTCGTCGTCCGGGATCAGCTCAGCACACGGGTCGTTGGCTTCTTCGGAGTCCCAGAAGAAGTACTTCTTCTTCAACTCCTCGACACGTGCCGGCTTGGTCTTCGGCCGACGGCGGCGACGCCACACTCTCTCCCAGCCGGCAGCCACAGCAGCGGGATCCTCCCGGTACTCTGTGTTGCGGTACTTCCTCTTACGAGGGGGAGCAGCCTTCTTTGATACCGCAACAGTATCCGGCGGCGACGACGACGACGACGCAGCCTCTTTGCTGTCCGCAGGTGTTGGCAGTCCTTGCACTGACCGCTCCGAGTCGTCACCCTTGATGTCCTGACGGTGACGACACATCGGTATCCGCTGCAAAGGCTCTCCTGCAGCTCGCCAAAGAGACGCTGTAGGTCCTCCTCGCAGGCCACTGGAACGGGCAGGAAGTCCTGGCGACACGGCACCAACAGTGGTAGACGCCCATCTGCATCGGTCTGCTTGCAGCACATGGTGGATGCCGGAACTCACTCTCGTGTCTTGGTAGAGAGTCAAAGTGCAGGTGTACACAACATTAAGCTTATAAGAACAGATTTAAAAACCATTTATTTATCAATAATACTTTAGTACATAAATATTTCTTTTAAATCAAATTTGTATATCGGCGCAGCAATTTAAATTAAAGTTCATAAAAATTAATAACAAATAGAGAAAAATATACTGTCCTGCACCACACTGAATATTCATATGTAGTTCCTTAGAGCTCAATTGCACTTCCTTTTTACAAATTAGCAACAGTAAAAAAAAATACAAACTATCGGATTAACTCCGAGCTCTTAAACGCTAATAGTTAAGTACACTAAGTAAAACATATACAATAACAAGATGTACTTAGCTCCTACTAACAGCACCAGCCACGCAAACCAAAAACAAATGAAGGTTTAAATTTAATGTGGCTGGTGCTGTCTCCCCAAGACATTAGCAAGCTCGTCCAACTGCAACGTGCCCCAGCTGCTACCATTGTTGCTGACCGGTGATGTGGGTAATATAAATGTCCCGTGACCATCTAATAGCATCCGAAACCATTAGCCTTTTCATCACTTTAGCATAACGTGGAGATATCTTCAACAACCGGATGATCTCCTCGTTACGACGGTCCCAGGAACCGAGGGCTCCTACCACTAAGGCATTAAGGGTCTCTACATAACCCTGATATCGGAGCTCCTCAGCCAGGTGCGAGTATTTATCAATCTTGGATTGTCCTGATTCGGCCAGAGACTGACAGCGATTCTCGAAAGGGACCGCTACATCAACAATTGAAATTTCTCTAGTCCCCTCATTCACCACCACCAGGTCCGGCCTTAAGTTGGAACTCACACCTGGCACCGTTTGATTAACGCGAACATCACCAGTCCGCCGCGGTACCGCCTTGGATAATCTATTTAAAATTGTGTTGTGGCGACCCTGCAAGGCCGCGCTGTGCTTGAGACAGTGATTCAGCACATGCGGCAGCGTTTCGGACGCATAACCACATCGCCGACACCGCCTGTCTCCCATTCCGAACCGCCGGCAGCCGTTAAGTGGCACCGTTCCGAGCCGGGCTCTAAAGACGAACCTCCAGTCGGCGAATCGTGCGTAACGTCCGGTGCGAATAAAATGATTTGAAGTGTCGCACCGAACCGACACCTTCCCCTGGTCCACCTTCCCTATCAGTCTTCTACGGTACCCAGACCTAACAGCCGCCCGCAGTCTTCTCGTGAGGACCTGGTGCGCGTTCTCCGGAACGATGACGGGATCTATTGGAGCATCGGGTGCTGGTACTATTACTTGAATCTCCCGCAACACCGAGCTCCAACGCTAAGTGACCCCAATTCGACGGTGCAGCCGTCGCGCAGCATTCCTTGCGACAGTCCAGACTGACGCAATATCCCCACCGTCTCTGCCGAACTGCCCGTCAAGTCTCCCCGACAGGTAGCCAGCAAGATCTTCTTCGGTGGGTTGCTGCCCAAATCTCGTACGGACTACACCGCATAAGATGGAATTTGCCAAGTCGTTCACAACTGGATCTCGACAGATGACCAGTCGAAAGGCACGAACGACGGCCACAACGTCAACCTGGTCCACCAGAGGAAGGAGACCAGCTCCACCCTCCAACGGGTCCAAATAAACGAGCTCCGCGCTCGCTCGGCGAGGCAGGTACATCCATGACTTGGCCATGCGCCTCACCGCCTTGTCCAGTTTAGTCAATAGGGCTTTCTCAACCCTGGCGCCCCTGAGTATAAACTCCAGACGTGGCAGGATGAACATCCTGACCACCTCTAACTTTTGCCAGGGTGCAAGAAGGCTCCGATCAACTGCTTCTAGATCGCGGATCATCTCGTTTATACTGTCCACCGGGGTCTGACTGATCTTGAAGCCAGTGGGGACACCCAGGTGGCAGTACTCTTCCCCTTCTCGCAAGGTCACCATTTCATTATTATTAATAATAATAATCGTATCCGTCACTTTTCGTTTTATACCGCAGTCAACGTCAAGACTGGCACATTTTCTTGCATTAAAATTGAGGCCAGCCCAAGACGCGACATCGCCAGTAACTTTGAGCAGCTGGTTCATCTCCTCATCACCAGACGAGACGAGGGCAAGGTCATCGGCGTAGGCCAAAACTGAAAAGGAATGGCCTGCTAGGCTATACCCGTGAGTCGGGGCCAACTTCTGAGCCGCCCTCACTATCGGCTCAATGGCTAAGTTAAAGAGGACGGGGCTCAGCGGATCTCCTTGCTTCACCCCGGCCTCTAATGGAACCGATCTCGTATAGCCTGCCGCAGTCCTAACCCTGGTGCTAGCGTTTTGGTACATTTCAAAAATAGTTTGCACTAGTGCACCAGATACCTGGTGTAGGAGGAGAACATTACGCAGGTATTCATGAGGGATCGAGCCAAACGCGTTGGTGAGGTCAAGCCACGCAACAACTGCTCGCTTGTTCCTCCTCCTAGCATCGTCGATCACAGACTGGACAACAAAATTATGCTCCAGGCATCCCTCGTGCTCCGGAAAGCCCTTCTGGGCCCATGAGAGACGAGAAGTGGCAGCCATCCATCTACCCAGTCTGTCAGCTAGGACACCGGAATACACTTTAGATATACAACTGGCCAGAGTCAATGGTCGCCAGTTGTCAAGGTCACCTGGATCTCCTTTCTTGTAAACCAGAACTGCATTTGATACTTTCCAAGCTGAAGGAGTATTTCGCTCACTCATACACCGATTCATGACGGCTGCCATCACCACGCATCCGGGGTCGGCCTTCCGCCACGTACCGTACGACACCCCGTCCGGACCTGGGGCCGTATTCGGCATTCTAGCCAGACGGTTTGAGATCTCCATGGTGTCAATCGGTTGCAGCAGGTCACTCGTGACACCGTCAGCGCCAGGAGGCAGGGAAAAGTCTCCAACCACCCCCGAGACTCCACTCCAGGAGTATTCACCCCTAGAGAAAAGACCCCGATAGTAGTCCTCAACATCCCCCGCCCCCACGGCACAGAACAGCTGATCGCCACCTAGCACCTCCCGCACGGCCTTCTTACGATTTATTCTGTAGAGCTTCTGTATTCTGGAAGCCTCTACAGGATCATATACGGCGCGCTCAGGAGGAGGACAACGAGCACCAGACCGACCGTCCTTACCAGGACGGCCACGGCCGCCCGCACGTCGACCCCCCGTAGCCTCCGACCTAGCCCCCGACGCAGCAACGACAGCCATCCATTCATTCACCACACATTCAAAATCTTCAAAAGTAATCACCTCACTGAGCTTACTCAACCAGGTAAGCTGTTGATCATTGGCGATCACCGTTGGCTCAGCTGCAGAGCCAATCCCCCCTCTGAAATAGGACCTATTTCCGGTGTAGCTCGATCCCCACTCACTACTTCAACAGCACTTGCAGCTGGACAACCCTCCCCAACAACGTTTTCCCCAATAATACAATTACTATTAAAACTAACTAAATCTAAACTACAACTAGTTAAAATCCCTGCATCCACTGGAGAGACTCGTGGTGGCGGAAGATCGTCTTGACGAAGCGGCACCAGGCAGAGGATGAGCCTCATCAGGCGCAGAAGCAGGAGTCGAAAAACCGCCAACTTCAGAAGAGAAGCCCACAGGATGAGAAGGATTGGCGGTTTTCGGAACAGCGACACTGGCAGCCTCATCTGCTGAATTGCGATTAGAAGGATGAGCCGCCCTGACGTGTATCTTCATCAGCTTCGCATCTAGATAGTCAGCCGCCAAACAAATGCGACAGCGAAGCTGAAATCCTGCCTAGTGGATTGACCTGACATGCCTGGCTAAACCGTTGTGTGTAGCGTACGATTTCCCATCACACCAGGTACACACAACTTTAGGGCCTTCAATGGGAAATAAACAAATATATGTGGTCCTCTCCTCCATTCAAGCAACTTTGACAACAAAATTAAAACGGACAAGGGTGGCAGAAAAAAAGAGACTACGTGCAGCTAGCTAAATGTATCTTTAAAGTCCTGCTAAGATTCAATAAAATTTCCAAATCAATAACAACTAAAAATTGAGGAAAAATATTCAACAACGACAAAGTTCAACAACAATAAATTCTATAACAATTCAACAAATAACAGATTTAACAACATTAAATAATTTTAAAACAATACAGTGACAGCAGAAATAGTTCGTTGATTAGAATATTCTGTCACAATAAATAACTCTGTTGTTAAAATCACGCTAAAACTCCAAATGACACTTAATTAATTGTCTTTTATTTCATTTATAAAATCGAAAAAAAAATTGTTCATTAAAAAATAATAATAATAATATCCAATTCATTCCAAATGCAGACGTTCAGTAACATAATTTTCAAGATAAAACAATGTTGACGAATTACCAGCCTTGTCCTGTAGATAGCGCACAATTAAATCACTACGCCAACTCTGGCTGAATACAGTATGTTTGTACACTGATAAAAAACACAAATTTCACAAAGTAATTAAAACAATTCGGCATATTACAGCTTCCGAAATATGATAACAAAAATTAAGCTGATAAGAACAGATACTAACTACACTTTGATCTTAGCCAAGAGAAGCGATCGCCAGGTCCGTGCACATGCACTCGAAATAGAACAAAGGTGATGTACTTTACCCGTAATTTTAGGAACTGTTCTGGTCGATTTGGCTTAATATTTCTTCCTAATATTTTTCTTACTGGACATGAGATTAATTTATTCTCTAGCCTCAAATATTATTATAAATAAATAAATATATATATATATATATATATATATATATATATATATATATATATATATATATATTTTAAAACAACACAGGTTATTCAAATACAAGAATATTTATTATTTTATATGCAAAGCTTTTCGTTGGGACTGTTTGCCAACGAAAAGCTTTGGATATAAAATAATAAATATTCTTGTATTTGAATAACCTGTGTTGTTTTAAATTATTAAACAAGAAAACGTATTTTATATATATATATATATATATATATATATATATATATATATATGGGTTCACCTCGTCAATTATAGATGGGATTCAATGCAGAATGAACAGATGTACTCCGGATAGTAACTATTTATCATATATATATAATTTGTATATTTTCTTTTTCAATTTAATTTCAAACATTTAACACTCTCTCTATATTTTATTCACTTTAAAATATTTGATTTATAAATTTTTTTTGACAAAAAATGGTTACTTCATTTACAAAGTTTTAATAGATTATGGGTCTTATTTGTGAAATGTATATGTTTCACGTGAAATATCATCATCTCTCTTTCTCTCTCTCTCTCTCTCTCTCTCTCTCTCTCTCTCTCTCTTTCTGTCCGTATGTATGTCTCTCACTTTCTCTCTGTCTGTCTGTCTCTCCCTTCCTCATTCTTTCTCTCGCTCTCTCTCTCTCTCTTTCTGTCCGTATGTATGTCTTTTACTTCCTCTCTGTCTGTCTGTCTATCTGTCTGTCTGCCTTCCCCTCTCTTTCTCTCTCTAGTTCGTGTTCGTAACTTTATGCAGTATAGGAAGCTCCTGAAGTAATCAATTTTATAGGAAAAACAAAGCTTTTGTGTTATAAAGATTTCTTATTACGTAATCTCCCATGTATATTTATTGGAATAAATTTATATTCCACACACGTATGTATATTTAAAATATATACATATATATATAAACGGCTACTTATGAACATGATAAACATATTCATTCAGAAATTACTTATATTTTAAGCCTATCACATAGATGAGAAAACAGTAATACAAACAAGAACTACTTAAACAAGCAATGTTATGAACAGTTTAGTTTTTAGTGTAATTTATTAAATGCTCTATAAAGCTCCTACTACTAAAGGGTACGTTTTAGATCATATACGGATTACAGTATCATTTTTCTCGTTGTAAATCGCTATGATTTCATTTATTAGTTCACTACTGGATAATGAGATAAAATGGATTCTAAGCGTCTGTTAGTGTGTGTCAGGATAATAGTAGGATTAGAGAAAATCTGAAATGCCAAGTCCACCTTATGTCATATAAAGAATGCCACGATTCATTAAAAAACATTTATAAAAGGCCAAGAACAAATAAAAACATGTAGTTCTGCAAGTTAATTTACAATTGACTGTTTATTATTGTAAAACATATTTACATTGTACTACAGTGTAGAGTAATTAGTGTTAAACAAATACTGGCATAGTAGAAAAATTAGGATTTGTATACTATAATCTTGAAATAGTTTGCCAAGTTAATTTATTGTAGCGTTTCCAGAGCCGTTTAGTGCGAAACCCGTAACCGTGCAATTGCCCTTTAGAGATTGCAGTAGGCAATATGCGAGGTAGGGGGTCGCTTTAAATACTTTCTACAAACTTGATAACGACTGTCAAAATACTGAATTGCTTGAGAGGATAAATGTTAGAAAAATACGATGATTAATTATCTTCGGTATGAAATAATAAACATTCTTAATAACTCTATGCGTAGACATATTGGATGCAGAATCTGTTAATGTATCCGAAATGTATCTGTTAATGTTTTCAGAAGTGGTAGTACACGAAATGCTCAGTTGTGTGTATATTTCATAACAACAATATTATTGTAGATGTTTCATCCTTTAACTGTAGTGACGATGTTCGCTAGTATTAATATTAAAACAATGTTCAAGAATTAGAATAGCATCCTGAAAAAAACCTATGGTTCACTAACAGTGCCCTCTTTTGGTCTTAGCACTTTTTCCCACCTTATTTAAAACTAAGTGGGAACATCATGCACATCATCAGTAATACCAAAAATGCATTTTTAAAACTTAATGATTTTTAAACTCTCTTCTCTGATAAAACTAGGCTCTGGATGAATTTATCCTTTATTAAAGTTGCATTCACTATATATCTTCTTGAGGCCGAATTAGTTGAGCATTGTTTACCTAAAAAGTGGTGAACAGTTTTTCTATAATGTCTTTGTAAGTTCTATGACCAATTGCAGTAGAGCAGGGCTTTTCAAACTTACTTTAGTTGCGCATGCGTTACTAATTTAATATTATAGGTTATCCCCATGGATTAGATTATGATCTAGACGCAATAGTAAAATTATGAGGTAGCAATAATAAAAATTACAATATTCCCAAGTAATAGTACTATATTTTGTGAATATATTTTAGCATTGTATTGTAGTTTTAAGAGAAAATAAGTTCAAAACAAACTTTTCTAGAAATCCTACTTGGTCATCAATTTTGTTATTCACAAAACAAAGTTTATTTAAATATTAAAACACCTTAAGCCTAAATATTTTAGTACATTTTTTTCTGCCTTTCCTAACATTAACATGTTTTCTTCTATTGACGCGCTTCGCCCTTAAATGCATGATTTTTTATTTTTAATTAAAAAAATTGTTCTTATATAGTTAAATGTGTAAATAACAGGAAAATTACTTGAAAAGATATACAATTAATTTTACAGTATTTTTTTTCCAAAAAAACCTTCTGTAGCAGAACTACAACAACATGTCCACAAATACCTACTTATTATTATCTGAATCACCAACTACAATATTATTAGCTTACACTGTATTTATATTTATATGTTATTCTTTTAATGTAAAATGGTAATTACAATTATTGTGAAGGACCTTACCTAACTTTTTCATGTTTTTAATTAAATTAAATATTAACAAATCAATTTGTGTTAACAAAATCAAATAACAAATCAAGAAATTTTGTTTCATTTTAAAAATAAAAATTACAAACAAATTATTTATCTTAAAAATTTGTAGAAAACCTATATTATATTGCAGTTATAATCAATTTTATAAAAAATTAAATACATCATCATAAAAATATTAAAAACATCAATTTTATTAAACTAATAATAGCTTCAATAAACAAAAGTGAATTCTATTTAAAAAAAAAAAACAAATAAAAATTAACATGATTTACTGAATTTATCCAGTAGTTAGCATTTTGAATGGAAATCCTTGTTATTACTTTGGTTATTACTTTTATTATAGCAGAGAATCACCCCACACTTGTCATATTTAATCTGTGAAAACCCTTTACAACCCGGCATTTTACATCTATTCCGGTTTGTCCACACAGGCCAGTGGCCTATGTTATCAGTTCTCATGTCTTTTGCTGGGACATGTTGTGTTGGTCCTCTCCGTTTTTTAGCCTGAAGTTGTTGCTCTACATTGATGCTGCGAGGACGGCCACGTTTTGGTGTTATGCAGCTTCCGAAATTACAAAGTGTATCTGCTAATTCACTTCAAAAGACAGGCATTGTCATTAATTGTTTTTTGTCTACACCTTTTTCTATGTTCACTCTTTTATAGAGAAGCCATGCATTTATCACCGCCATATCTATCATGTGATATACTAGTCTCTTTCGACTTTTGACGCGTATATGACATCGTCCCACATAAGCATATCCATATTGTCAACTCCACCCATACAAGCATTGTATTCTTTGACAATGTTTGGACAAGGAATTTCGATTCTTTTCTATAATTTTCTATCATACCTTTCAATTTTTCCTACTGGGTGAACTACCACATAAGTTGAAAGTGAAGTTACTACCTTATTGTCTTTCCAAACGGTAGCTGATAAATCGATTCCATCATTAGTGGTCAAATGTTTCTCGAGGGATGTTTGTCTTCATAAGATGTTTCTTATAATGTGACCTACAATTTGGCAGCCTATTTTGTTGCACAGTCCCTAAGCAGTAAATCCCTCTATTTGCTAAGTATGTAAAAAGTGGACTGAACTATAATAATTATCACAGTAAATAATGTGATTCATTCCGTCAGGTAAGATACGAGGTAGTCTTACAACAACATTTGATGTCACACCAATATCAGGTTCGTTAGGCAAATGGTTGGCAGTTTATTTTTCAGAGTAAATTTCGAATCTAATTGCATACCCAGATACAGAGCACATACAAATAATTTGAAACCCCATTTGTGGGGCTTTTTTGGCTTTTTTAGTAGAAATATCATCATCGACAACATATTATGGTTGTCTTCATGATCAGAATAGTCAATCTCGTCAAGATCAGTTGTAACCATTTTCAATAAATTCATTTAAATAATCCTCTAGCTCATTATTAGTTAAATGTTTACTATTAAAATGTTTCCCATACATTATTTTTTAAACGAAATATAATTCTCAAAATTAACTAGGTTTATACTTGATAGGTTATGTTTGTCAGGCTTACGTATCTCTACTGCATGGTGTTGTATAAATGCCACAAATGTTTGGAGCACTTTTAAAATACTATGCTTTATATTTTAAGTAAATAAAAAAACACCTACTAGTTCACTAAACACTACTGTAACTATTCATTATTTTTTTTAATCACTAAACCTACAAAAAACTATAAAATAAACACTTGTACTTGAGAGCAAATACGGTTAACATACAAAGACAAGTCACCTGAGAAACACATCGTAGAAATGATACACTAGTGCTACGAAGCAGCCATTGTATGAAATAAGTGTTACATAGTATGTTGCTGAAATACTACACTATGCAGTAGAATCCCAAAAGTTCAATCATATAGAATGGAAAGCAAAAATACGGTTTGTTGTATTGCTGCAACAGTATGCACTTAAGGGTTAAATCTTTCACCTAAACTTTGAGGTCTCAAACTAAATTATCGTACTCATTCAGGAGGTATTTCCTCCTTTGTATTGTGTTCAAATCTATTAGAACTAAAATACCACTTCCATTCTACATTTTTACTGGAATTTGTCTTTTGGTTCTAATAGCTTTAAAAATAGTACAAAAGAGATCAAGTATGAATAAGGTCGACAATTTAGTTGTCGAAACTCACCCGAATTTTTAATAAATCAATGTTTCTTGATACACGTATCAATCGAGTATTTGTTCAACAAAACGTTTTGTGAGTGTACACCTCATCCTTTTAAACACACCGTTTGACTATATTTATTTGCTCTTTTATTACATTTTTGCTTTTTTTGCTTTCATTTATAAATTTATTTTTAAAAAAACTCTTTATTCTTTTATTTATATATTATTATTTTTTTACTTAAAAGACCTTATATGCTCTTTATATCTAGTTTCAAATATTCATCTTGTTTTATAGTTACTAGTAACTGTGCCCAGTCGCTTTATTACTTGCACATTAATTGGAGTCAAAGTTTTGCTCCAGTGTTTTGGAGTTCGACTCTAAAGAAGCTACGTAAAGCCTCATAACTGGTTTAAGACTACATGAACTTTTGCGCCATGATAGATAGACGTTCATATTCACCATTGAGTTTCAATCAAACGGATATGAGAAGTTTTGTCTTGAAAGATGATTTCGGTCTATTGACAGTACACACTACAATCAGACTTTCTTTTTGTGCAATATCTTTCTGTTCTTATTGGAATTTCTCTTCATATAAAAGAATTTTGATTTCAGTGAATACCTTCATCAAGTTGTGTACAGTAACTCACAAATGATGTCTATGATGGCGTCAATTTGTGACGTAAAGCTTATGCAGCAGCTAACCCAACTACTGTGGATGCATTTTGTTTAGTTACGAGTTCGTTCCCTTGGTTACTAGCTATTAATTCATTATACGTGGCATTAACTAACCCCGAAGCTCTCCCATTGCGAATCACCAGGGGTTCACGTAACCCAGGTTGAGAACCACTGTAGTAGAGAAAGTAAGTGTCCGCAGACCGTTAAAGGAGATAGAGGCGTACGACTAGAGCCTTTTGTGTGGTAAGATATCCCGGTAATACCACATGACTTTAACATTTATATTAGGCGAGGTTCCTCTTTATGCTGAAGGAAAAAACCCAATGGCGTACAAAAGGATGATAAGATAGAGTTCCTATTCTGTTGGTATTCCAGTTTGCTTCTGTTCCCAGAAAATTATTGTTAGTGTTCATTGGAATGAAATTAGAAAAACAAAGTAATAGATAAAATATTATTTAGTTAGATAGAAACTTATATCCACTATTTATAGGGATACTTTGGTATTATACCGACCACTCAACTATAGAAAATATAGGACATTATAGAATGAAAATAAACGTAAGTAAACATCTACATTAAACTTTTACATTTCTTACAACCAAATATATCCTAACTGGAGACTTCATAGATATATTTTAATGTAGGTAAACGGTAATGTTGTATAAAGCGATAACCAAATCCATCCTAACTTTATAGGTATATTTTCAATTTACCCATAGTATCTTTCAATTTACTAATATTCTACCTAAATTTCGTATCTATACACATAATTTACCCTCCCTTGCTAATTCCTATTCTTACTAGGCATGTATTACGTTTTGATTCTTCTGCCTTTCCCAGGAACTATGTATATTGAGTGCGATGAGTTTACGAATTAAATACAACAAAATGTTTTGAAACTATGTTTTCAAAATTAAAAGGTAGTGTCAATACATATGTAAAAATATAATTCTGTCATTAAAAAAATAAAATGTCTTAAAAAATATTAAACCTATAAAAGTCTACTTTACAAATATCCTGAGAAGAAAGTGGCGTTAATAACTTGAGTATTTCCGTTATTACGAACAAATGACGCCCTGTTGGACATAAGCATGACAAATGATCTAAGTTTTAGAACTGCCAATTTGTAATAAATGATTGCTTCAATAAAGTACAAGATTATCAATATTCATATTAAAATTAAACTTTTTCACAAACATATTTCCTATTGATTTTTTTATAAATTAAAAAAAATCCATTTCACTTTATTGAATAATGTTTTTAATAAAAAAAAAGCTATCAAAACGTATAGTATTTCACTATAAATTTCCTTGAAACATAAAACTGATTCACGTTTAAATTGATATTAATTTTGCGTTTGGAAAAAAATTTAAACACGATATTATACACCTAAACACGGCTTTTATAACATCTTTAAAATGTTTTAACCTTTAGTAAAATTTTCCTCCCTTAGAGGTCTTTTATCGTAAAACCATGAATTTGAAAAGTACAAACTATCCCCGTATAACAGTATAAACTATACGTATTTTAATAGACAGTATAATAATATACGTAGATAAATTAGATCAGAATTAAAAATTATGAAAGATCAAATAGTACATGTGCAATATTAATTAAAATTAGTAGTTTAAAATAAAACTACATTAGGTTAGTTTTAAACTATACAAAGTAATGTAATTACAGAGTTAATTAACAATTCAATTAACGAGTATATTTTAAAAACTTAAAATTGTTTTTGTTTAATACAATCTTGTATCTGTGTTATATTGTTGTATATTATAAACAGATTTTAAATTGCACACTTTTTAAATAAAGATGTTGGCCTAATATTGACAGATTGTTAGAATGCTGAAGATTTATCTAAAACCGTCTATGCTTAATCTCAGGATAGTGCTTATATTCTTCTCTGTTATTTAGGATGTTACTCCATCTTCTGAGCAAAAGTTAGGAAGTTGCTCCATCTTTTGAGCAAATCTTTCTCATCTACGTCATCTTCAACTATCTCCTGTTAGAAGGAAACATAAATATATTGGTAAAACTGTATTCAGTAATAAAACGACATTCCTAAAAAGTGTATTGTCTGATTTTCTTTTAATCCTAATCAGTTCAATAATTAAAAAAAATATATCGTTATTAATTAACTGGTCTTATTAGACCAACCACTAACTTTTCTTGCATTATCTTATCCTAAATACTAATGTAACTAAACTGCCCATCAACTCTGTAGTTCCTGCCTGGACCTGGTCATTTATATATATATATATATATATATATATATATATATATATATATATATATTAGAACTAGTGCAATACAAGACTACACTAACTCAAATAATAGTTTGGTTCTCTTCAATCTTCTAACCACGTACTGGCCATCGAGAAGTTGAAGAGCCACGTTACTTCGTAGTAGGTGCAGTCTATTTGCAGGTTTTTTGGCCATTTTCTTTATATCTTTTGTTACAGTCGGGATATTCAGATCTCGGAGAATATATTTGTTTTTTTCCCATTGCTAGGGCATTAATTACTAGGGTGGGTCGAAAAAAACATTATGTTTTATTTTTAGACACTATACCACGGAAAGCTTGCATCTCATCTTAGGTAGATAAATAAAATACAAAGTAAAAATAAACCATATATAGCACCCTAGCTAGCGCATCGTACTTTACAATCTTTTGTTTTTTTTAAATCAGTTTATAACCATTTTACAGTGCTTAGCCAGCTATATTTTGAGTGTTATAGTGAATATCTTTTATTAAATGAGTTGAAAAACACAAGAAAAAATAATTACTGTCAAAATCTTTCAAATTCCGGTAGCGCAAAAGAACAAAAATTCTCTAAAATTAGAACTCTAGTACGTTAAAAGAAGTTGTGATTTAGCATGCAGTGTTGTGTGTTATAGCAAAATCAGTTTTTGTTTTTATACACTGCACTCCATTTATTTGTAAAGTAGTTATCACATATGTTTTTTAGGGATATAAAAGTAAAAATATTGGTTACTTATAATTTAATAACATATTTAATTCATATTATAAAGAAACAAAATTGCATCCAAACAGTTTGAAGAAATAAAATAGTATTTTGAAGTATGAAAATCGACTTTAGTTCACTATTTCTGAGTGGTTAAATTGAATTTTCACTTGCTGTAAGACTTTGGAATTGAAGGTAACAACCATTTTTCTTAATAGTGTATTTTAGAACACCTGAAGAATGTCTCTATTAGATTATATCACCGCAGCAGGATGCTTTACAGTGAAATTGGTTTCAAGATCTGATTGTACATTTTGATTTTATTACATTTTATATATATATAAAACATGATGATGATGCTGGTACTGTTAGCCAGCGAAAAGCTTTGAATTGTAAATTCAATTTTAATTCTTGTATTTGTATTTTGACTTAGTTCTTTATTAATACACAAGATTTATATATATATATATATATATATATATATATATATATATATATAATAATTATAATAATAATATTCAATACACTTAATTAGACAAAACTCTATTAACATCAAGTGTCACTCACTATGAGAATCTAAAAAAATGTAGGCCTATTTGAACTTGAATGGATGAATAAAGAGCATAGGCATATAATTAGCATATACCTAAAATTTGAACAAAATAAATAGAAGGAGAGCGAGAACTAACAGAAAGAAATGTAATAAGAGACAGTATATACGGTGTATACGTAATTACATTTACCCTATGTGGTGAAATATTAGACATATTCCTAACACAATTAGATAATAACGAAATAATAAAATCCAAGAGAGTAATATATATTGTAAACTATATTCCAATTACACTCATTACAATTAAATACAAGATATCAGAAATAAATATAATAATATAAAGGACCAACATTCACTCAAACATTTGATTAAAATTTTAAATTATAAAACACTACAAATAACATACACATTGTAATCCATTCA
This sequence comes from Prosapia bicincta, assembly GCA_036971475.1. Classification (NCBI taxonomy): domain Eukaryota; kingdom Metazoa; phylum Arthropoda; class Insecta; order Hemiptera; family Cercopidae; genus Prosapia; species Prosapia bicincta. Next base: position 244,275,978 of record JBAIZL010000002.1, read on the forward strand.
TAATTCTGAGCATAAATGTAATTAAATGCTAAACATAAATACCCATGTAGAGTTTAAAAATCTTACCAAACTATAATATTTATTCAATATAGGATAAGTATGCTTCAAAAATAATATACAAAATATAAATTAAAAGAAATAATTGAAGTAGAAATCGAATAAAAAAATAATAAAAAATTACGTAGTATAAAAACTTTATTACGGTGTAACGAGATGTAGGAACAGTATTATTTTTATTTTGTTTAAAAATGAATAATTTCCTTTGCAAATTTTAGAAAATAACAGTCCAAATAAAACAAACTAATATACTGTTAAGAAAACATCAATTATACATCAAATTAAAACTATTTCAAATGTAGATTCGAATTTCGTGGTGAATTCAACAATAGAACTTACATTTTAGGTGGTTGGTCACAAGAGATGTAAAAATATATTTTCCAATACATTTCCTCTTTCGACTTGAATAAACACCAGCAGTTGGGGGAAGGTTTCACTTAATATTTCTTCCGCTTCCTAAGACACTAACAAACTTTGTTGCAGATATGTTGAAATAAAATTATTGTAGCATAATTTTTACATAAATTTTTGAATTATGTATTATGTTTTTAATAATAAATAATTTATGTCTAATGTTATTGATATAAACTGTATACTCAGCAAACGTAAACTCATTTACTCTTTATAATTAGTTATGTTGATGTCCCTCACTATATAATATATGCCTAGATAACGTTGAGTTATTACGAATTTACTTACTCTAATTATATAGAGTATAAAAATTATTAATTTAAATGAAATCATTCATTATTAGTTACTATTAAAAAAATATTGGTAGATTTTATTTTTGTTATAATATCAAATACCTGAATTATTAAATCCAAATGATGTATCTTTCGCGTAATATGAGTACATAACTAGTAAAATTATAATAAAATAATTGTAACAAATAACATGTTTTTTTTAAAGTCAATTCCTACTTAGCTCTATAAAAAAATCTTAATACAGTTGCTTTTTAAATAACTAGCTTTACCCAGCGCACGTTGCTGCGCCCGAAATCATACTTTTTGCAATAAGAAAAGGAAATCAAACATCTAAATAGCCATATTACATTTACTGCAGTGGTAGAGGATAGACAATGTTTTTCTTCATTTCATTAGCCGTATAAACATACAAACTTTAGGTGTCCCAACACGGTCAACGAAACATATAATTATCCGTAGTAAAAGCTCGTATGTTTTAAATTTAATCCAGCAAGGTCAATGATTGACCTTGTGCTTTGTTTATGGTTATTGCGAATGCAAGTCACAAAGGAAATTGTAGTCGTTTAAAATCAATATGACACAATCTCTCCTTTAAACTTACCACTTCTGATTTCCGCCCGGATCAAGTTCTGTGTCAGTTATTTTGTGGTTATTCTGGTTCCGATGCACAGCATTGTTTGACTATAATTTCTAAGAATATTATCAGTGAATCCACTTTTAATATCAATAATACCAAGTGTAATAGCAAACATTGTTCTTAAAGCTTAGCATTTTAAACTGTTTCTGTTGAGCGGTTTAGGCGTTCATTAGACATTACATACACACATATATACATACATCGGTTTTTGACCAATCCCAAGCTTGTGGGAAGCAGCCCTGTCAATGGATCTACACCAAACTTCATACGCACAATCCTGGGAGTATGTTAAACAAAACCTGCATATTTCATCAGCTTCTGTAGAGCGGTTTAGGCGTTCATATGATACAAACATGCATAAATAAGTTCTTAAGCCATTCTATGCCTCTGGGGCGGAGCCCTGTGGATGGATCTATACCAAACTCACATGAACCATCCTGAGAATAAGTTAGATATTCTCTTCAAATTTCAATAACTTCTGTTCAGCAGTTTAGACGTTCATAGGACACACACACACACACACACACATATATATATATATATATATATAGGTTTTTGAACCATCCTAAGCCTCTTGGGCGCAGCCCTGTTATTGGATCTACACCAAACCACAAAAAAACCATTAAGAGAATCTGTTAAACAATCCTTATAAATTTCATTACCATCTGTTGAGCGGTTTAGGCCTTCATACGATACATACATAAATCGGTTTTTGAACCATCCTTAGCCTCTGAACTCGAGATCTGTGGATAAACCTACACCAAATTTCAGAGGAACGGTCTTTCGAATATGTTATGCAAACCCTCAAAATTTCATTACCTTCTGTTCAGGGGTTTAGGCGTCTATAACATACATTCACACTAACATTAATATATATATATATATATATATATATATATATATATATATATATCTACCTTATGTTTATTCGTATCCTTCTATGTAATTTTTGCCATAGCATCATTGACCTTATAAATAGTTTGGTGTTTTGATTTCAGTTGAATTTGTTCATTCAAATGAACCATATAATTATCACAATATAATAATAATAATAGACACTGATTTCCTGATATAGGAGATGAGAAATTAATTCAAGAAATAAACAAAGGAGTGAAATGAATATATATGAAAAGTTTTAAATTTATAATCATCAAGTTGCAGACTAATGATTTAGTGAACAAATTAAAATTATTCTTGTAATTTAAATAATTTTATTCATCTATATACTATATAAATAAATGTATGTATGAGCCCTATGCATTATAAAACTACTGATCCGACCGCCATACAACTTGGGAGATTGTTGAGTACATTCCTAGGAAGGTCTCTAGCACAGCCAATCAAAGGTGGTACCCTGAGGCACGTGATACTCTCCCCTAAACTAGCAGACAAATATTAACCTATAAAACGGCGCTATTTTTCCAGAAAATCAGCTTCCTAGAGACATAACATTTTTTCAAAACATGTAATTTATAAGTCCCAAAATGACAAAAATATAATTTTGTAACCTTATTTTATCGTAAAGTCTTTATTGAAATCATTCCAAATTGTATGGTTCCAATTGAATGGTTGCTAAACAACATTTAACAAATTTAAATTATTTTCCAACACATTTTAAACAATATACAAAAATTATTGTATATCCGAGTGCACATCAATCATAACATTCAATCAAGAAGTTTTATTGACCACTTTTCTCTATCGACTCCTATAAAATCAGCTAATAAAATAGCAAATTAAGTTTATCTAATGTAAACACTTTTAGGCTAAAAGAATTTAGGGTCAGCTAGTTAATTAGATATAAAGGGAGAGTGTGAACTAAATATTGAAAATGATAATTGTAGTTATATAAAAGAAAAATAATTATTAAGCAATTAATTAACTAAATTACTTCAAGTTATTTGACTCCATACAAACAATTTAAAATCGGAACTCAAACTTTTATTTGAATGAAAGTAAGTAGATTTTTAATAAAATATTTTGGTTCTACGTACTACGTCATATCATGACGAATGTTCCTCGTTTTTAAACAAAATATCCCTCCTTTAAATTTACTAATATTTTTAATTTTACAAAGTAATGAATGTGTGATATATTTGTGTAAAATCGTATATAGAATATTAGGTAGTATTATTGAGGTGAAAGCATTGCGACATTTCAAGTTGTTTACGTTTTGTGGACGTAGACTCGTAATATTGGGTGTTATTTGAGTCCCTCCGTTAAATTGGATTTGCCAGCACTCCAAGATAGCCTCCTGAATCTGTATTATCGTCCTAAGGAATTAGGGAGGAGATAATCTTTCTCAGAGTATAGTACTCTGTGACTAATTTTTCTAATTTGAAATATACACGGCTTATTCAATTCATTTTATTAGTTCACGCTCTCTCCATGTATATCTTGTTCAAAATTTCAGTCAAATAAAATAAGTTTTATTCATCTACACAAGTTCAAATAAATTTTCATAAGCTTTTAGTGGATAACACTTGATGTTAATACAGTTTTTCAGATATTAAATTATTGAATAAATTTATTAATGAATTATTTTAGCTTTATATGGAGAAAACACTTTTCGCAAAAGGGGAAAGGTATGCAATATCGTTAATTCGACCAATTTGGCTTGAAATAAGTGATATCATATGTTATCATAGGATAGCTGATTTTATAAATTAGTTTATGTTCTAGAATAGCTGTTTTAAAGCATACGTTACTTTATATTCTTTGTAATTCTTAAATAATATCAAATTTTATGATGACTTTAAGAAGAATAGATTTTTTTTTAATGTTTATATTATTTTTATTATGAGATGAAGAATGTTTAATTCTTTATTTTATTATAAGTATTTAATTTGTGTTCTATTCAGACCTAACAATTTATCGTATTGAACAATATATATCCAACTCATGAGAATAAAATAAGAATCAATGAGACTAATTAGAATGTATCGAAAACATATTTTATTGACCATTTTATGTTCCAACAAAACACTAAAGCACTAAACGTGAAAAAAATATATATCTGTTATTTACACCACTTGATCTCTTGAAAATATCTTAGTTTTATGCATTTATTTAGCCACTAGAGGAATACAAGGATAAAAATATTACCCAGAGATGTGTATGGGTGGTGATAGAATTGAAGTAGAAACGACATAAAAATGTATATAAAATGGCGTTACTTTATTTTTAAAGGAAACCAATAAGAAGTTTACGTCTTTGGACTCGATAAAGCCTTACTTCTTTACACTCATATAATGGCTATTATTATTAAATATTAAACTCTTCGTTTATAAAAATGCCACAATATAAACATTTCACTACGCAATATATGGCTTATTACATTTCAAAAATATAATTAAATACTGCAAGTGTTTAACAAGAAGTACGTTATATATAACAGTTTAGTGAACGAAAAATGTTAAAATTATTTACTCGAATTTTAAAGTTTTTTTTAAAATTTTGCTGCTCCTAGGACTAGTCATATCTACCAGGATTATCGTGAAGGCAGGGAAGATGTAGGGCCTGTTCCAGAGGACTCACTTGACACTCCAGAACAACTATTATTACTTTAATCCAAAGGGCCACTATGGTCCGGTCACCAAGTTGTACTTGTGATGGTGTAGTTGCTCAAAGTGAAACAATGACCTTCCCCGTCAAGCTCATCTAGAGGATTCTATGTAAGGCAGGGTTTGGTAAGTTACCTTAGATCTTTCACTATGGGTTTGGTAGTTGCCTTAGATAATTCTATATATTCTTCTCCATGTAGGTATTCAATAGTCATCTCAATGTAGATATCTCAATCTAGTATCCTTTTTGTAGGCGTTTCAATGTAGTCTTCTCAATTTAGTCATCTCAATATAGTCTTCTCAATGTATCGTTACGACGTAGTCGTCCCAAAGTAATCGTCCTAATGTAGTCGTCTCAATTTAGTCATCTCAATATAGTCTTCTCAATGTATTGTTACGACGTAGTCGTCCCAAAGTAATCGTCCTAATGTATTCGTCTCAATTTAGTTGTCTCTATATAGTCTTCTCAAAGTATCGTTACGACGTATTCGTCCCAATGTATTCGTCTCAATGTATTCCTCTCAATTTAGTTGTCTCTATATAGTCTTGTCAATGTAGGCATCCCATTTCGTGTTCTATATACAGTCATATTTGTTGTTCAACTGATTTTTTGCAACATAGGACCTTTATACGATATTAGTGTCTTTATATACCTATGCTAACAAAATTCGTACATCATTTACGTTAGAAGAATTTTACTGTGTATATTTATCTTCTATTATAATTTCTATATTTTAAATTAATAAATACTCAACGTGATAAGAAACAACGGAACATACACTGTAATCACTTTTATTAAACATTGCATTGGGCAATGGGTTTCTATAATATTAACAAATTATGTGTATTATTTACGTAAATAGATTTTCACTTTCAAGCCGCTATTTTTTTTCCAATCAAGTTTTAATTTATTTGATTAATTGTGTAGTGTGCGGAATGTATAAATTTCGAATGCATTGTTCTCGTATTCTATGTCTTTGATATTTTAATGTGGTTTGATTATTTTTTTTATATTACTTTGTTTATTATCCAGTTTTTGATTTATATCATTTGACCTAATTTTTAAAGAGACAAAAGATAGAGTTTTATAACCATGATAGCATGCATAAAAAACAAAATATATACCAAAAATATTATATACACGAGAAAAATCTGTTGAAGTAATTATTTCAAGAAACCTTTATTATAACAAAACGAGCTTACATTCTAACTTTAGCAATTGCTTTACACCAGGCAGGTTTATTTTCCTGATCGCATAAAACGTTTGTGCCTGACTATGAATTTATTAGCAACAGTAAAACACATTTGCATTGTTACTTCACCTTTCTTCTAACAAAGACAAAGGTTCTAGACTTGATTAAACCCTTTTGTAACAGAAACACTCCCTTTTACATAGATACTTTTATTATTTACACTTCTTGTATAAAGTAATAATAACTTGTTGCAAAAGTGTACAACGTATTCTCCCATACAACATATATTTAAAACATTTTTACTATTAGCATAATGAAGGATTAGTTATACAATGAGAATAACCGGCGTTTATAAAGGATACTTATTACTTTATTCAAAAAATACTTAATATATTTGAAATAAAATAATAAGAACTTTTAAACCCTAATTAATTAAATGGTTTTCAAATAGGTATTTGTAGATATTCTAATAATAAGCCTACACTAAATAGCAACCAATATATTTACCTAGTAATGGGAAAAATGTTATTTATGTTTTTTAAAACGGATTCTACATAAAAGAGGTACACTTGCAAACCCTGTTTATAAGAGTTAATTCCTATTTCTATAATTCTGACTGTACTAATGTCTAAAGTGTTTAGTTACAATGCAACAGTCAATGCTATGAGCATGGAAGGTACTGTTATCTTTAGAAGCTGATCAGGGGAACGTTTTCAAAATGGTTTATTCCTTCGACGTTTCAATATGCTTGCGTATTGGAGATTCTAATAATAGTTTTTTTGTAAAAACGAGCATTATTAAATCCAAGTGATTTTCAAGTATTTCAAACAGTGTATAGTTTATAGCTTTATGGTTTTGTATAAATATTTATACATAGAATTGTATATTTTTTCGCTTTCTTTCCGTACTGTCCATTTGCGAAACAAGGTTCGATACGGTTTGTTTATGTTATTATTCTCATACATTTTTAATCCTTGAGAATTATTTATGAATTTGTTTGGTAACCATGGCAACAATTTAAGATTGTACAAAGGAGGTTTCGGCGACAACCAGATTAGGATAATGAAAGGTTTTAGCTCAGTGCCAAAAACATGAACCTTCAACACGAAGATACTTAGTCTGGCATAGATACACTGATTTATTTAATTAGTACATTATTATTATTAATTATTATTATGTTAACATTAATTGCTATCCACTAGAAGTTGAAAAATCTATTTGAACGTGATTGGATAAATATAAACGTATTTTATTACCGTTTGAAAATTTGTGCAAGACATATAAGGAGAGTGTGAGCCGATAGAAGGAATTGAACAACAGAATGAATAAATCAAGATGAAGGCAGCCTCCCTATTAGTGGATGAAATAATTTATAAATTTACGAGATACGAAAAAGGACAATAATTGGTCAAGAAAAGAGGATATATGGAAGGTAGTAAAATAAAAAGACAAAATGAGGAACTGTGTTTCTTCTTTTTAAAGATGAAAAGCCAAAAACTGTTATCATCGTATTCTTGAAGAACTGAAACAGACAGTCGTTTAGTTGATATTTTACTAAGACTGTGTATTGCATGTTGTAAATACTACCCCTACCATAGTGCCCTTTCAATGTCAATCTAGAATTACCACATTAGTGATTATTGTTTGAGGGTTTTAAGGACACAAATTATATATGTATATAATTGTAATATTCATTCCTGATGATGTTGGTACTGTTTACCAAAGAAAAGCTTTGGATATAATTTAATAATTATTAGTGTATTTGAATAACCTATGTTGTTTTAAATTTATATATATATATATATATATGAGTGTGTGTGTGTGTGTGTGTGTGTGTGTGTGTGTGTTTGTATGTGTGTGTGTGTGTTTGTATGTGTGTGTGTGTGTGTGTGTGTGTGTGTGTGTGTGTGTGTGTGTGTGTGTGTGTGTGTGTGTGTGTGTGTGTGTGTGTGTGTGTGTGTGTGTGTGTGTGTGTGTGTGTGTGTGTGTGTGTGTGTGTGTGTGTGTGTGTGTGTGTGTGTGTGTGTGTGTGTGTGTGTGTAAATGATACATGAGTATTAAGTGCGTATATAAAATAAAATTCCAGTAACTTGCCATTCAACTTCAAGTAAATTAGAATGCTATTACTTAACAATTGAACTTTCAGAGGTGAGAAGTTTCATGTTTTGAGAGCGATACTAAACTTTAGCGGGGTTAAAACTTCCTAAGTGGTAGTTACTCAGGAAAAGGAAACTTTCCTCTTCCACAGGAGCGAACTCTAAGGTAAAGTCTATTATTTTTATTTGTAATTATATTGAGAACGAGAAATATTTTAGAGTTTATAACATACACAGAACATATAAGGAAAGCTATTTCTAGTAAATGTAGCGTTGGGAGAATTTCAAAATGTAAGTATTGCTTCTGTTAAGTTTCTGCCTTTTTTGTTTTATTAAAGTATTTAATATAATTTATTTTTAACCAATTTTTTTAGATAACAAATCATTGAATAAATTTATTAACGGATTATTTTAGCTTTATATGGAAGAAAACAATTTTCACAAAATAGGAAAGGTATGCAATATCGTTAATTCGTAAAATTTGGCTTGAAATAAGTGATACCATATTATATCATAAGATAGCTGATTTTATAAATTAGTTTATGTTCTAGAATAGCTGTTTTAAAGCATACGTTACTTTATATTCTTTGTAATTCTTAAATAAGATCAAATTTTTTAATGACTTTAAGAGGAATAGATTTTTTTTTAATGTTTATATTACTTTTATTATAATAGATGAAGAATGTTTACTAAATTATTTTATTATAGGTATATAATTTGTGTTCTATTCCGATCTAACAATTTATCGTATTGAACAATATATATCCAACTCATGCGAATAAAATAAGAACCAATGAAATTAATTAGAAGGTATCGAAAACATATTTTCTTGGCCAATTTATGTTCCAACAAAACAGTAAAGCATTAAACGTGAAAAAAATATGTATCTGTTATTTACACCACTTGATCCTTTGAAAATATTTTAGTTTTATGCATTTGTTTAGCCACTAGAGAAAAACAAGGATAAAAATATTATCCAGCGATATTTATGGGTGGTGACAGAATTGAAGTAGAAACGACATAAAAATATATATAAAATGTCGTTACTTTATTTTTAAAGGAAACCAATAAGAAGTTTACGTCTTTGGACTCAATAAAGCTTTACTCCTTTACACTCATATAATGGCTACTAATATAAAATAATAACATTTTCGTATATAAAAATGCCACAATACAAATTTTCACTACACAATATATGGCTTATTACATTTCAAAAATATATTTAAATACTGCAAGTGTTAAACAAGAAGTACGTTAAATATAACAGTTTAGTCAAGGGAAAATGATAAAATTATTTACTCGAATTTTAAAGTTTTTTTTTTTATTTTGCTGCTTCTAAGACTAGTCATATCTATCAGGATTATCGCGAAGGCGGTGAAGATGTAGGGCCTGTTCCAGAGAGCTACACCCACTTGACACTCCAGAACAACTATTATTACTTTAAAGTTAAACAATGACCTTCCCCGTCAAGCTCATCTTGAGGCCTCTATGTAAGGCAGGGTTTTGAGTTACCTTAGATACTTCACTATGGCTTTGGTAGTTATCTTAGATAATTCAATATATTCTTTTGAATGTAGGCATCCAATATAGTCATCTCAATGTAGATATCTCAATCTAGTATCCTTATTGTAGGTGTTTCAATGTAGTCATCTCAAATATAGAGTTATCAATTTAGTATTTTCAATATAGTTGTATCGATACAGTCGTCTAAATATAGACGTATCAAATATAGTGTTATCAATTTAGTACTCAATATAGTTGTATCGATTCAGTCGTCTAAATATAGACGTCTCAATATAGTCATCTCAACGTAGTTGTCTAAATGTAGTCGTTTCAGCATAGTAATGGCAATGTAGTAATCACAATGTAATCGCCACAATATAGTCTTTTCAATGGTATCGTATCAATGTAGTCGTCTCAATGTAGTCGTCTCAATATAGTCAACTTAATGTAGTTGTCTAAATGTAGTCGTTTCAGCATAGTAATGGCAATGTAGTAATCACATTGTAATCGCCACAATATAATCTTCTCAATGGTATCGTATCAATGTAGTCGTCTCAATATAGTCAACTTAATGTAGTTGTCTAAATGTAGTCGTTTCAGCATAGTAATGGCAATGTAGTAATCACATTGTAATCGCCACAATATAATCTTCTCAATGGTATCGTATCATATAGTCGTCTCAATATAGTCATATCAACGTAGTTGTCTAAATGTAGTCGTTTCAGCATAGTAATGGCAATGTAGTAATCACAATGTAATCGCCACAATATAGTCTTCTCAATGGTATCGTATCAATCTAGTCGTCTCAATATAGTCATCTTAATGTTATTTTCTTAATGTTATTGTATCGACGTAGTCATCTCCATGAAGTCTTCTCAATGTAATCGTCTCAATATATGCATCTCAAGGTTTTCTTTTCAGTGTTATCCTTTCAATATTGTTTGCACAATATATATTCGTCTCTATATAGCCTTGTTAATATAGTCGTCTCAATGTTATCGTATTAATATAGTAGTCCTAGTGTAGTCATCTCAATGTCATTGACTCAATATAGTCGCCTAAATTTAGTCACTCGATTGCAGTCTTCTCAGTGTTTCGTGTCATTGTAATCATATCAATATATTCTTCTCAAAGTTATGGTATCAACGTAGTCGTCTCAATGTGGCCATCGTAATGTTATCGTATTAAAGTAGTCATCTAAAAATAGTGTTCTCAATGTAGTCATCTCTGTATAGTTTTCCTAATGTTCTCTTATCATTTTAGGCGTCTCAATATAGTCGTATCAATGTAGTGATCTCAATGTAGTATTCTCAATAATAGGGTATCAATGTAGTCATCTCACTGTTATCGTATCAATATTAACGCCTCAATGAAGTCTTTTTTAATGTTATCGTATTATGGTAGTTAGTAGAAGGTCCGATACTTGGGGACAACTACCCCTAACTCGGCCTCTACGTAACCTAGGACTATAGGGGTAGTTTTGGATGATGCAGGGATTGATGCGGCCTTGATCCTAGCCTTGGGGGTGGTTTCGACCACGTTTAGAGGGGTAGGGGTAGTTTTTCGAAAAAAATAAATTCCAACCCACTGACCTAAGCTAGCCAAAATGGATCCAACCCAAAATAACCTACGTGTGGGGGGTGACCTCAGCTACGTTCAGGACCATCTACGGGGGTAGCTCCGGGGGTGGATTGGGGGTGGGGGGTAGTTTTCGAAAAAAATTTGGAAAAACGTGTCTTGACCGATAGGGTGAGTCTAGAGTGCATTATGGACTGCTGAGGGGTAGTTTCACCTAGGAGTAGTTTTTAAATAAAATATGAAATTGCCAAAAATCGATCGGATGGATCAACAGACAGTACGGGATATGTGTAGAGTCCAGTACGTACTGCTGCGGGGGCGGGTTCACCTAGGGGTAGTTATTAAATAAAATATGAAATTGACAAAAATCGATCGGTTGGATCAAATGGCCGTACGGGATATGTGTAGAGTCCATTATGGCAGGCTGCGGGGGCGGGTTCACCTGAGGGCCGATTTCAGATTGTCAAAAATAATCGGGGTTCTAGGTAAAATCCACCCGGGAACCAGGCATTAGTTAAGCCCGCCAAGGAGCAGGTAGAGCCAATATGGAGCACGTTCTCGGTTAAACTCAATCCAAACCTAGCCACCCAGCAGCTATGCCTTAGGTAAAGCTAACACGGAGCAAAGCCTCAGGTAAAGCCAACCAGGGTAACCTTGGAATCTGGCATCATGTGGGGTGGTTATCAAATGAAATTGTCAAAAAATGATCGGTTAGATCAAACGACCAACGCTCCAACTAAACGCTAATTTTAACCGGCCAACAATTATACACAGAGTTCAAATAGTCAACAAGTTGAATCGACCAATCACAACGCAAGGGCCCGGTAGGCTTACGCAATACAACGCAAACGGTCGCTGTAAGACGTGAAGGCTTATATACCATGTTAAGCCAATGTATATATGATAGCCCACATAATGTGTTAAACAAATACGCATGCAAGCCTACATACATACTATGCTAGGCCAACATACATGGGCCTACTATGTCTGTAAACACAGGCCAAAGCCCTTATGACCTGAGCTATTTTCACCTCTTCTATCATCTTGATCCTGGCAACCGTATAATATGGGAGGTACTATAGGGTATATCTACCAATGCATAATCTATCAAGCCCACGTAAAGATTTAATATATTTGATGACGTATCCGCGTTCGAGCGACTCTATGCAGGTATTAGGCCCACCCTAACTAGAGTGTTCTACCCCTAAATGCATTGGGTAATGCGGGGCAAGGGGTTATGATTGTCAAACTCAAAATTTGTCTATGCTACTAAATTAAAAAAAACAATGCAACAAAGCCTTATCGTGTGAGGGAATACGTTTGGCCTACATAGCCGGTGACCGTGTAAAGCTAGACATGTACAGACTTGCAGCGATAACGCATTATCTAAAAACCGCAACGGCAGCCGGCGACCGCTATAGCAGGCATAAAAACCCGCACTGCTGTGTCGATGTGAATCTAGGCGCGTATTTATGTTTTGATTACTGTATCAACTTACTGTGTACTGTCGGCATACCAAGGCCTACATATATAATCAGAAATCAGTGTAAATAATCAAATAGCCTCAATGGATATATCCTATAGCTGTAAATGTATCTAGATATAAAGGTATATATGGAGAAACACTAATAACGAGGCCTATCACAAAACGTGAATGAATATATGATATAAAACGATCCTAAAACGATGCTAAGCCAACATGCAAGCTATCATACATAGGCGTATATACCACGTTAAGCCAACATACGTGATAGCACCCATAATGTGTTAAACAAATATGCGTGTAAACCTGCACACATACTATGCTAAGCCGACTTACATGAATCCCTAAATGTGCCTACTATGTCGGTAAACCACTGGCCAAAGCCTATATGATCTGAGCCTGACACACATTTACACCTCGTCTATCAGGTAGAACCCGGCAACCGTATAATACGGGAAGTACTATATGGTATAGCTAACAATGCATAACCTATCACGCCCATGACGGTCAACAAATATTACAATATAATTAAAAAGTTACGCAACCTATATACATACAATGCTAAGCCAACATTCAGGCATATATACTATGTTAAACCAGCATGCAATATACTCTAAATAGCCATATATACGCTGTTAAACCAATATGCAGGTTAACCTATATACATCCTGTATTAGGCAAATATCCCCGTTACCCACATAGGCCTATATAATATGTTAAGCCAGGATGAATGATAGCTTATATAGTGTGTTAAACAAATATGCTTGTAAACCTACATAAATAATATGTTAAGCCTACATACTGTGCTAAACAGATATGCATAGACAGTGCATAGTTTAGCTAATGGTTATCACACACTATCCTACAAGCTGCCCACAAATTACCACATGATACCTGATACATAGCCTGGCTAATCATTAACACATAGTATTATGCCCCAACACATAATATCCGGTGCATAGATTCGCTAAATAAGCATAAACTCTCCAAAATTGGCTTATCAATTATGTATGGTCTACATATAGTCACACATGTCATTTCAAAAGTCAGCTGGAAAGAAACACTAGCCAGGCTAATCATTAACACATAGTATGCCCCAACAAATAATATCCGGTGCATAGCCTCGCTAATGGTTAGCACATAGTAGCCGATGCTGAGCCAGGCTATGGAATATCACATATTATCCGATGTGTAGCCTGACTAATGGGTAACACATCCAATGCATAGCTTGGCTAATGGCCAACATAAAGTATCCGATAATGGTTAAATAATAGTTATTTTTAACTATGGGTTAACATATAGTATCCGATAAGTAGCTTGACTATAGCCCAACACATAATCTCCAGTGCATAGCCAGGCTAATGTTCATCATGTAGTACCCAATGCATAGCTTGAGTATGGTTTAACAAACAGTATCCAAAGCATAGCTTGACTATGATTATCACATGAGTAGGTTGATTACAAACTAACACATAATATCCGATGCATAGATTGACTACAAGTTAACACAAAATACCCGATGCCCGGGCTGACTAGGGTTTAACAAACAGTATCCGATGAGTAGATTGACTAAGGTTTATCTCATAGTATCCGTAGAGTAGGTTGATTACAAACTAACACATAATAATCGTTGCATAGTCTGGCTAATGGTTATTAAATAGTACCTGTTGCATAGCTAGGCTAATGATTAACATATAGTACCCGATGCATAGACTGACTAGGGCTAGCACATGGTATCCGAGGTATAGATTGACTAATGGTTAACACATGGTATCCAAAGCATAGCTAGGCTAGTGGATAACTAATGGTTAGTTTGACTATGGTTAACACACAGTATCCGATGCGTAGCTTAGCTAATGGTTATCACATAGTATCTGATACATAGCTAGGCTAATGGTTAACAAATAGTAGCCGATGCAAATCATGACTAGGGCTAACACATATTGTCCGATGCATAGATAGACTAGGGGTTATCACACATTATCCGATGAGTAGGTTGACTACAAGTTAACACATAATATCCAATGCTTAGCTTGGCGAAAGGTTAACACATAGTATCCGATGAGTAGATTGACTACAAGTTAACACAAAATATTCAATGCATAGCCTGACTATGGATTAACCCATCGTATCCGATGAGAGGTTTGGGTACAAGTTAACACAAAATATCCAATGCATGGCTTGGGTAATGTATATAGTTAGCTTACATTCTGTGTTATCTATGTAAACCCACATACTATGCTAAGCCGATTATCCATAGACACAGATCTATGGTGATGCAAGAGTAACCCGCACCCTGACAACAGATACCTAGCATGATCATAGCCTACATTGCCTGATAACAGATACCTAGCCTGACCATAGCCTACATAACTAGACAAAAGATACATAGCCTGACAACAGAGCTAGATTAAATGACCAACGTTTCAACTAAAACAACTGTCTTACGCTAAGTTTAACCTACCAACATACGCGAAGTTCAAACGAACAACATTTACACCAAGTTCAAATAGGCTACGGCTGGTGAAGGCTAGCTCAACGTTTCAGCTAATCAACGTTGAAAAACTTACGCTAATCAACCAACATCTACACCGAGGTCAAATGGGCTATGGTTAGTGAAGGCACCGGCAAAAGCCCTAGGTCTTAGACAGTATATAGATAGCTACCAACGCTTACCAAAATATCTATATAGAAACCGTCAAGGCCTTTACACATATTGTCTAGGTATGTTGTATCATTTACAGCATACTAACTAAGGTAAAGCTGCCTTTCAGGTAGGCCCTAGGTAAAGCTACCTTTGAGGTATGTCCCAGGTAAAGCTACCTTGGAGTCAGGCCATAGATAAAAACACCGTCGAGTCAGGTCTTAGTTAAAGCCACCTTGGAGAAGGGCCTGTGTTTTGCCCTAAACAGATTTTAATACACTCTAACGACAGTTTATATTTTTGTTAGAAATACCACACTAGATTTAGCATTAGACCTAGGACATGTGTTTACATGTTTTTGTGAAGTTATATTTAGCCTAAATTACGCCAGATGATTGAAATTTTTACAGTTTACAGAGATATGTCTAAGCTAGTGTTAAACTTGTCTAGAGGCTGACTTGATATATTAATTACCTAGATATCTAGTAATGCGGGTTGCGACCTGTCAAGCTGATTGTAACGGTAATGTGTATAAAGCGATAGCAGAGAAATTGTAACTAGATTTAACATTGAATGTTTAATTTTGTTTATTGTTCAAATGTAAATATACGCCTCTATTATCAAGACACTAGTACTTATTACCTTATCCCATGTTGATCTACCTATATTGTCTGTTTTATTAAAGGAGTTTCGTTTTTTCTTCGACAATAAGTACAAATACATGTATACAAAAACGTTTTATTGAACACATAGTAGTATTTACATTAGGCTTAGCTACGATAGATATACTCTTATCGTAGCGGATGTCTGCACTCTGCATATGCTACACTCTTGAAGGTTTAATGCACACCCCAGACAGGCAAACACATGTCCGCACGGTAGAAGGGCAACCTGTATTTCATCGATACAACAAATCTTGCACAGCGTACGACCATCCTGATTGTTTACACCGTCATCGTCCGAGTAGTCTTCATCGTCTGTTGTACAGATGTCTACCCCCATCTGGGCCTGTTTAGCACTTATACCCGCCACGTATTTACATTTAGGAAACCACTTTGCATGTTCCTGTAACGGATCATCATTCGCTGACCAATCTTTAAGGCCTCCGGCGCATGTAAAACACAATGTTTGATCTTCTTGGCCGGTGTAAAAGAATCCCGCTTCGCTGAGACGCACGGTGTTGACAGTATCATTTGACACTCCTTTCCAAGTACGAAACGATCGTAATCTACGACGATACGGTGATAGTTTGGGGAAGGCTTTCTTCTCGATTGTGAGAGTATCTGTCCAGTAGTAGACACCTACCATGGTGTTGTCTGAAGACTTGGGTCTGTGCTGTCCGTACTTATATTGTTCTCTTGGTTAGGGGTTGATTACGTAAAGGTTGATAGGGGTTACCACGGAGACAGAGGCATGTTGAACTCGTTCAGATTTGTATACACCCGCCCTTATGCTCGGCATTTGGCCGATTTCTCCTTTCTGTGATAGATGAACTAGTGTTAAAGTAAGTATAGGTGGCAAGCAACAGTTAAACCTATACAGATGACCAGCCGATGGTTCGGACGCCATCTTGACCGACATTTTGTTTGACGTCATTTGCTGCGGTTATGTTGATATGTCCAGAGTGTGCTATCGCGGTCGGGTGCTGGCGATTAACAATATTACTGTAAAGGTTTTAAACAAGCATTTATTTTTCGAGCTCTGTGTGTGTATGATACCTGTAATAACACTGTTTATTGACTAAGCACAATCTGTAGGATAATGTAAGGTAACGTGCATATTGGTTTATTACAGGATTTGCGTAGATTTACATGTATATCGGCTTAACCCAGTATGTAGGCCTATGTAGGTTAACACCCATATATACTTAATACAGGTTTACATGCATATTAGATTAACAGAGCATGTGTTGCTGTGTAGCTTTACGTACTTATTGGCCTATCACAGGATGAATGTAGGGTATCATGCATATTGGCCTAATACAGGATGTATATGGGTTAACACAGTATGTATGGTAACGCATATTGTCTTATTTCAGGAGGAATGTAGGTTTACACGCTTATTGGTATAACACAGGATGTAGAGTAACGCACATAACGGTTTAACCCTTAGCGCTCGGATTTTTGTAACATGCTTTGCTTCCCCACTTGTAATTAAATTGGGACAAATTCCTCACCTGCAGGTTGCATTATTCATTATGGAAAACTTTGTTTTCTCTTACATGATTTTAGTAAACTAAGCTATTTTTATTCACTAATACTGCATGTACATGAATTTATTATCTTATTTGTAATTTTGCAGAGTATATCTTTGAAAACAGTCTTCCGGATGAAGTCCTGGTTTTCCGCCGCATGTTTTGTAGTGAAAAACTGTTTCCCTTCTACCTCCTTTTATCTTCCTGTTACTGCAAACTACACAATCCTTAGAACTATTTTTATCATTGGAAAAGATTAAATGTAATTTCCAATTCAGTCTTTCTTCTTTGTCAGTAGTTGACGGCCGACCCCTCTCCCTACACGGGTTATTCCTGATATCACCAATGCGTTCCCTTACCAAGTTTTGGCGAAAATATTTTTCTTTCGTTTCCTTTTTTTCGTTATTATAGATAATAAAACTATTTACTACAGCTGCATAAAATAGCCAGAAAAACATTGTCCTTCACCATTTATTTGTTCGTTTTGTAAAACTGCACGGTTCATTATATTGAACAACGAAATCTATACCACCCATAAACTGGTTATATTTACAAATACCTGTCTGTTTAGTTATTTTGTTTATGAAACTGAACTACATTCTAATAAATCAGGATCAAGTAAAAGATCAGGAATTTCAGAATCACTAATTGCACGCGAAGCCACGGCAAACTACGAGTAAACAAATAACCGGCAAAACTGTTACCTACTTGCAGCTTACAACGTAACGGCAAACTAGATTTTGTGATGACTCACATATTCCTAGGCATTTTCAACTTAGTTCACATTATTTTTAATAGAAAGTAGCACCAAACGGTAAAAGATTGAATGTCGTGGGCTTCGCCACAGACGAGTTATAGGCATTTGAAAATCGTGTCGGGTGACCCCCGACATACGAGTAAACTGCAATATATGCTTGGCGGGGCTCCCCCGACAGTCGAGTACTAAGGGTTAATACAGGATGTGTACTATTGAGATTGGGCAAGCATTGATAGTTGTTTTACCACTCCAAACTGGCTTTACCTAAGACCTGACTCGACGGTGTCTTTACCTATGGCCTGACTCCAAGGTAGCTTTACCTGGGACATACCTCAAAGTTAGCTTTACCTAGGGCCTACCTGAAAGGTAGTTTTACCTTAGTTAGTATGCTGTAAATGATACAACATACCTAGACAATATGTGTAAAGGCCTTGACGGTTTCTATATAGATATTTTGGTAAGCGTTGGTAGCTATCTATATACTGTCTAAGACCTAGGGCTTTTGCCGGTGCCTTCACTAACCATAGCCCATTTGACCTCGGTGTAGATGTTGGTTGATTAGCGTAAGTTTTTCAACGTTGATTAGCTGAAACGTTGAGCTAGCCTTCACCAGCCGTAGCCTATTTGAACTTGGTGTAAATGTTGTTCGTTTGAACTTCGCGTATGTTGGTCGGTTAAACTTAGCGTAAGACAGTTGTTTTAGTTGAAATGTTGGTCACTTGATCTAGCTCTGTTGTCAGGCTATGTATCTTTTGTCTAGCTATGTAGGCTATGGTCAGGCTAGGTATCTGTTATCAGGCAATGTAGGCTATGATCATGCTAGGTATCTGTTGTCAGGGTGCGGGTTACTCTTGCATCACCATAGATCTGTGTCTATGGATAACCGGCTTAGCATAGTATGTGGGTTTACATAGATAACACAGAATGTAGGCTAACTATATACATTACCCAAGCCATGCATTGGATATTTTGTGTTAACTTGTACCCAAACCTCTCATCGGATACGATGGGTTAATCCATAGTCAGGCTATGCATTGAATATTTTGTGTTAACTTGTAGTCAATCTACTCATCGGATACTATGTGTTAACCTTTCGCCAAGCTAAGCATTGGATATTATGTGTTAACTTGTAGTCAACCTACTCATCGGATACTGTGTGATAACCCCTAGTCTATCTATGCATCGGACAATATGTGTTAGCCCTAGTCATGATTTGCATCGGCTACTATTTGTTAACCATTAGCCTAGCTATGTATCAGATACTATGTGATAACCATTAGCTAAGCTACGCATCGGATACTGTGTGTTGACCATAGTCAAACTAACCATTAGTTATCCACTAGCCTAGCTATGCTTTGGATACCATGTGTTAACCATTAGTCAATCTATACCTCGGATACCTTGTGCTAGCCCTAGTCAGTCTATGCATCGGGTACTATGTGTTAATCATTAGCCTAGCTATGCAACAAGTACTATTTAATAACCATTAGCCAGACTATGCAACGATTATTATGTGTTAGTTTGTAATCAACCTACTATACGGATACTATGAGATAAACCTTAGTCAATCTACTCATCGGATACTGTTTGTTAAACCCTAGTCAGCCAGGGCATCGGGTATTTTGTGTTAACTTGTAGTCAATCTATGCATCGGATATTATGTGTTAGTTTGTAATCAACCTACTCATGTGATAATCATAGCCAAGCTATGCTTTGGATACTGTTTGTTAAACCATACTCAAGCTATGCATTGGGTACTACATGATGAACATTAGCCTGGCTATGCACTGGAGATTATGTGTTGGGCTATAGTCAAGCTACTTATCGGATACTATATGTTAACCCATAGTTAAAAATAACTATTAGTTAACCATTATCGGATACTTTATGTTGGTCATTAGCCAAGCTATGCATTGGATGTGTTACCCATTAGTCAGGCTACACATCGGATAATATGTGATATTCCATAGCCTGGCTCAACATCGGCTACTATGTGCTAACAATTAGCGAGGCTATGCACCGGATATTATGTGTTGGGGCATACTATGTGTTAATGATTAGCCTGGCTAGTGTTTCTTTCCAGCTGACTTTTGAAATGACATGTGTGACTATATGTAGACCATACATAATTGATAAGCCAATTTTGGGGAGTTTATGCTTATTTAGCGAGGCTATGCACCGGATATTATGTGTTGGGGCAAATACTATGTGTTAATGATTAGCCAGGCTATGTATCAGGTATCATGTGGTAATTTGTGGGCAGCTTGTACGATAGTGTGTGATAACCATTAGCTAAACTATGCACTGGATATAATGTGTTATAATTTGTAAGCCCATGTCTTCTTAGCATAATATCTATGCAGGCTTACACACATATATGTTTAACACATTATGTATTCTATTATGTATTTAGGTTTAACATAGTATGATAGCATGCATGTTGGCTTAGCATAGTATTTATTTGGTTTACACGCATATTTATTTAACTTACTAAATAGGGCAATCACGTATGCAGGCTTAACATAGTATATACGCCTATGTAGGATAGCATCCATGTTGGTTAGCTTAGTATTTATGTGGGTTTACACGCATATCTGTTTAGCACAGTATGTAGGCTTAGCATATTATTTATGTAGGTTTACAAGCATATTTGTTTAACACACTATATAAGCTATCATTCATCCTGGCTTAACATATTATATAGGCCTATGTGGGTAACGGGGATATTTGCCTAATACAGGATGTATATAGGTTAACCTGCATATTGGTTTAACAGCGTATATATGGCTATTTAGAGTATATTGCATGCTGGTTTAACATAGTATATATGCCTGAATGCTGGCTTAGCATTGTATGTATATAGGTTGCGTAACTTTTTAATTATTTGTAATATTTGTTGACCGTCATGGGCGTGATAGGTTATGCATTGTTAGCTATACCATATAGTACTTCCCGTATTATACGGTTGCCGGGTTCTATCTGATAGACGAGGTGTAAATGTGTGTCAGGCTCAGATCATATAGGCTTTGGCCAGTGGTTTACCGACATAGTAGGCACATTTAGGGATTCATGTAAGTCGGCTTAGCATAGTATGTGTGCAGGTTTACACGCATATTTGTTTAACACATTATGTGTGCTATCACGTATGTTGGCTTAACGTGGTATATACGCCTATGTATGATAGCTTGCATGTTGGCTTAGCATCGTTTTTGGATCGTTTTATATCATATATTCATTCACGTTTTGTGGTAGGCCTCGTTATTAGTGTTTCTCCATATATGCCTTTATATCTAGATACATTTACAGCTATAGGATATATCCATTGAGGCTATTTGATTATTTACACTGATTTCTGATTATAAATGTAGGCCTTGGTATGCCGACAGTACACAGTAAGTTGATACAGTAATCAAAACATAAACATGCGCCTAGATTCACATCGACACAGCAGTGCGGGTTTTTATGCCTGCTATAGTGGTCGCCGGCTGCCGTTGCGGTTTTTCGATAATGCGTTATCACTGCAAGTCTGTACAAGTCTAGCTTTACACGGTCACCGGCTATGTAGGCCAAACGTATTCCCTCACACGATAAGGCTTTGTTGCATTGTTTATTAATTTAGTAGCATAGACAAATTTTGAGTTTGACAATCATAACCCCTTGCCCCGCATTACCCAATGCATTTAGGGGTAGAACACTCTATTTAGGGTGGGCCTAATACCTGCATAGAGTCGCTCGAACGCGGATACGTCATCAAATATATTAAATCTTTACGTGGGCTTGGTAGATGTACCCTATAGTACCTCCCATATTATACGGTTGCCAGGATAAACGTGATAGAAGAGGTGAAAATAGCTCAGGTCATAAGGGCTTTGGCCTGTGTTTACAGACATAGTAGGCCCATGTATGTTGGCCTAGCATAGTATGTATGTAGGCTTGCATGCGTATTTGTTTAACACATTATGTGGGCTATCAAATATATATTTTCTTAACATGGTATATAAGCCTTCACGTCTTACAGCGACCGTTTGCGTTGTATTGCGTAAGCCTACCGGGCCCTTGCGTTGTGATTGGTCGATTCAACTTGTTGACTATTTGAACTCTGTGTATAATTGTTGGCCGGTTAAAATTAGCGTTTAGTTGGAGCGTTGGTCGTTTGATCTAACCGATCATTTTTTGACAATTTCATTTGATAACCACCCCACATGATGCCAGATTCCAGGGTTACCCTGGTTGGCTTTACCTGAGGCTTTGCTCCGTGTTAGCTTTACCTAAGGCATAGCTGCTGGGTGGCTAGGCTTGGATTGAGTTTAACCGAGAGCGTGCTCCATATTGGCTCTACCTGCTCCTTGGCGGGTTTAACTAATGCCTGGTTCCCGGGTGGATTTTACCTAGGACCCCGATTATTTTGGACAATCTGAAATCGGCCCTCAGGTGAACCCGCCCCCGCAGCCTGCCATAATGGACTCTACACATATCCCGTACGGTCATTTGATCCAACCGATCGATTTTTGGCAATTTCATATTTTATTTAAAAACTACCCCTAGGTGAACCCGCCCCCGCAGCAGTACGTACTGGACTCTACACATATCCCGTACTGTCTGTTGATCCATCCGATCGATTTTTGGCAATTTCATATTTTATTTAAAAACTACCCCTAGGTGAAACTACCCCTCAGCAGTCCATAATGCACTCTAGACTCACCCTATCGGTCAAGACTCGTTTTCCCAAATTTTTTTCGAAATCTACCCCCCACCCCCAATCCACCCCCGGAGCTACCCCCGGAGATGGTCCTGAACGTAGCAGAGGTCACCCCCCACACGTAGGTTAGGTTAGGTTGGATCCATTTTGGCTAGCTTAGGTCAGTAGGTTGGAATATAGTTTTTTTCGAAAAACTACCCCCTACCCCTCTAAACGTAGTCAAAACCACCCCCAAGGCTAGGATCAAGGCCGCATCAATCCCTGCATCATCCAAAACTACCCCTATAGTCCTAGGTTACGTAGAGGCCGAGCTAGGGGTAGTTGTCCCTAAGTATCGGACCTTCTACTGTAGTCATTTCAATATATACATTTCCACAGAGCCCTCTCAATGTAATCGTATATATGTTGTCGTCTCAATTTATATTCTTCTCAATGTTATATTCTCAATGTAATGGTCACAATATTATCGTACCTATGTAGTCGTCTCAATATAGTATTCTCAATGTAGTCTTATAATTATAGTCTCCTCAAGGGGATTGTATCTATGTGTCGTCTACATTGTAGTCGTTTCAATATAGTCAACTCAATGTATTCTTCTTATTGTTATACTATTAGTATAGTCATCTCAATTTTATCGTCTCAATATAGTCATATCGATTTAGTCTTCTTAATTCTACGGTATCAATGTAGTCGTCTAAATATATTCTTCGCAATTCTATCATATTTAAGCAGATGACTCAATGTAGTCTTCTCAATGTTATTTTATCAATGTAATCGTCTAAAAATAGTCATCTAAATGTAGTCGTATCAACGTAGGCGTCTCTATGTAGTCTTCTAAATTTAGTCATCTCAATATAGTCTTCTCAATGTTATTTTATCAATGTACTCGTCTCAAAATAGTCATCGCAATGTAGTCGTATCAACGTAGGCGTCTCTATGTAGTCTTCTAAATTTAGTCATCTCAATATAGTCTTCTCAATGTTATTTTATCAATGTAGTCGTCTCAAAATAGTCATCGCAATGTAGTCGTATCAACGTAGGCGTCTCTATGTAGTCTTCTAAATTTAGTCATCTCAATATAGTCTTCTCAATGTTATTTTATCAATGTAATCGTCTCAAAATAGTCATCTCAATGTAGTCGTATAAACGTAGGCGTCTCTATGTAGTCTTCCAAATTTAGTCATCTCAATATAGTCTTCTCAATGTTATTTTATCAATGTAGTCGTCTCAAAATAGTCATCTCAATGTAGTCGTATCAAGGTAAGCGTCTCTATGTAGTGTTCTACATTTAGTCATCTCAAATAGTCTTCTCAATGTATCGTAACGACATAGTCGTCCCAATGTAATCGTCTCGATGTATGCCTCTCAATTTAGTTGTCTCTATATAGTCTTGTCAATGTAGGCATCCCATTTCGTGTTCTATATAGAGTCATATTTGTTGTTCAACTAATTTTTTGCAACATAGGACCTTTATACGATATTAGTGTCATCTTACTTTACATATCTATGCTAACCAAATTCGTACATCATTTACGTTAGAATAATGTTATTGCGTATATATATCTTCTATTATAATTTCTATATTTTAAATTAATAAATACTCAACGTGATAAGAAACAACGGAACATGCACTGTAATTACTTTTATTAAACATTGCATTGGTGCAATGGGTTTCAATAATATTATCAAATTATGTGTTCTTTTTACGTAAATAGATTATCACTTTCAAGCCGCTAAATTGTTTCCAATCAAGTGTAAAATTATTTGATTAATTTTGTAGTGTGAGGAATGTATAAATTTCGAAAGCATTGTCCTTGTACTCTATGTCTTTGATATTTTAATGTGGCTTGATTATCCTTTTTTTTATTACTTTGTTTACTATCCAGTTTTTGATTTATATCATTTGACCTAATTTTTAAAGAGACAAAAGATAGAGTTTTATAACCATGATAGCATGCATAAAAAGCAAAATATATACCAAAAATATTATATACACGAGAAAAATCTGTTGAAGTAATTATTTCAAGAAACCTTTATTATAACAAAACGAGCTTACATTCTAACTTTAGCAATTGCTTTACACCAGGCAGGTTTATTTTCCTGATCGCATAAAACGTTTGTGCCTGACTCTGAGTTTATTAGCAGCAGTAAAACACATTTGCATTGTTACTTCACTTTTTTTCTAACAAAGACAAAAGTTCTAGACTTGATTAAAACTTTTGTAACTGAAACACTCCCTTTACATTGAGAATTTTATTATTTAAACTTCTTGTATAAAGTAATAATAACTTGTTGCAAAGGAGTACAACGTATTCTCCCATTCAATTTATTTTTTAAAACTTTTTTACTAGTAGCATAATAAAGGATTAGTGATATATAAGAATGATCAGCGTTTTTAAAGGATACCTATTATTTTATTTAAAAAAAAATAGTTACATATATTTGAAATAAAACAGTGAGAACTACTAAACCCTATTTAATTACCTGCTTTCAAATAAGTATTTGTAGATATTCTAATAATAAGCCTACATTAAATAGCAACCAATATATTTACCTAGTAATGGGAAAAATGTCATTTATGTTTTTTAAAACGGATTCTACTTAAAAGGAGTACATTTACAAACCCTGTTTTTAAGAGTTAATTCATATTTCTATAATTGTGACTGTACCAATGTCTAAAGTGTTTTATTACAATACAATAATTGATGCTATCAGCATGGGAGGTATGGTTCTCATCTGAAGATGATCAGGGGAACGTTTTCAAAAGGGTTTATTCCTTCGACGTTTCAATATGCTTGCGTACTGGAGATTCTAATAATAGTTTTTTTGTAAAAACGAGCATTATTAAATCCAAGTGATTTCCAAGTATTTCAAACAGTGTATAGTTTATAGCTTTATGGTTTTGTATAAATATTTATAGGCCTACATAGAATTGTATATTTTTTCGCTTTCTTTCCGTACTGTCCATTTGCGAAACAAGGTTCGATACCGTTTGTTTATGTTATTATTCTCATACATTTTTAATCCTTGAGAATTATTTATGAATTAGTTTGGTAACCATGGCAACAATTTAAGGTTGTACAATGGAGGTTTCGGCGACAACCAGATTAGGATAATGAAAGGTTTTAGCTCAATGCCATAAACATGAACCTTCAACACGAAGATACTTAGTCCGGCATAGATCCCCTGAATTATTTAATTATTGCAAAAACATATTTTTTTAACTATGTTAACATCAATTGCTATCCACTAGAATTTGAAAAATCTATTTGAACCTGATTGGATAAATATAAACGTATTTTATTACGGATTGAAAATTTGTGCAAGACATATAAGGAGAGTGTGAGCCAATAGAAGGAATTGAACAACAGAATGAATAAATCAAGATGAAGGCAGCCTCCTTATTAGTGGATGAAATAATTTATAAATTTACGAGATACGAAAAAGGACAATAATTGGTCAAGAAAAGAGGATATATGGAAGATAGTAAAATAATAAAACAAAATGAGGAACTGTGTTTCTTCTTTTTAAAGATGAAAAGCCAAAAACTGTTATCATCGCATTTTTGAAGAACTGAAACCGACAATCGTTAGGTTGATATTTTACTAAGACTGTGGATTGAATGTTGTAAATACTACCCCTACCATAGTGACCTTTCATTGTCAATCTAGAATTACCACATTAGTGATTATTGTTTGAGGGTTTTAAGGAAACAAACTATATATATATATATATATATATATATATATATATATATATATATATATATATATATATATATATATATATATATGTATATATATATATTATTGTAATATTCATTCCTGATGATGTTGGTACTGTTTACCAAAGAAAAGTTTTGGATATAAATTAATAATTATGTTTATATTTGAATAACATATGCTGTTTTAAATTTATAATATATATATATATATATATATATATATATATATATATATATATATATATATATATATATTAATATATATGAGTGTGTGTGTGTGTGTGTGTGTGTGTGTGTGTGTGTGTGTGTGTGTGTGTGTGTGTGTGTGTATGAGTGTGTGTGTGTGTGTGTGTGTATGTGTGTGTGTGTGTGTGTGTGGTTGTTTGTATGTGTGTGTGTGTAAATGATATACGAGTATTAAGTGCGTATATAAAATAAAATTCCAGTAACTTGCTATTCAACTTCAAGTAAATTAGAATGCTATCATTTAACAATTGAACTTTCAGAGGTGAGAAGTTTCATGTTTTGAGAGCGATGCTACACTTTAGCGGGGTTAAAACTTCCTAAGCGGTAGTTACACAGGAAAAGGAAACTTTCCCCTTCAACAGGAGCGAACTCTAAGGTAAAGTCTATTATTTTTATTTGTAATTATATTGAGAACGAGAAATATTTTAGTGTTTGTAACATACACTGAACATACGAGGAAAGCTATTTCTAGTTAATATAGCGTTGGGAGAATTCCAGCATATAAGTATTGCTTCTGCTAAGTTTCTATCTTTTTTGTCTAATTAAAGTATTTAATATTGTTTATTTATAATCAGTTGATCTTGAAGGATCCAGGGCACCATTGTTAAGATTATCCAACAATAACTTGGGAAACTGTAATTTTTATAATGTGAATAAATAAAACCTCCGAGGCCACAAAAACGATTCGCTTATGTTCATACTTAGAGTAAATTACTACAAAAATCCCATTCCCACAATACGATTCTTGTAATACTAATCTGAAGATGACTGCTATGCAATCAAAATGTACATAATGACATAAATAAAACTATTTTGGTGTGTAGGAGTTTTTATTTATTATAACAATATAATATTAGTCAATAAGATGTATGACTTCAAATATTGGATCCTGAACGCGTGATCCTGGAAACCGCGATTTGAGCGTTCAGTATTTCTATCTTAATTCTACGTAAAATATCAATACTTCTGAACCTGCTACGAACAGTAACTAATTCCTTCGTATTCTCAGTAATATAGGTGCATCGTCTTACGATTAAAAACTTTTGAATATTAATAATAAACCACCATTCAGTTCTCTATTTATCGGTTGTAGTAACTATTATTATTTTCGGTTGTTTATGATTTTCACACCTAAGATTTTGATTAATTGCTTCTTAGGCAGGATCTGTCAATTTTTTTTATTAGTTTCTGATTCTTGTATTGTTTCTATTTTTAATTAAATCGTCCCTGTAGATCTTACACTTCGCTGTCTTATTTATGACATTTTGATTGATTGCGAAATATTTCCATCTTACTAGGAATGAACGATTGATTTCTTTAATAAACCTCTTTGAGCAAAAATCATACCGTTTTAAAGTCTACACTTACTTTATAATTTAATAATTACATTTTATATCCTATATTTAATTTTATAGTAAACATTTATTCAGTTCCTTCTATTAGTTCACACTTCTTTTGTTCAAATATATATGTTATTCAAATTTTCAATCGTTAATAAAATACGTTTTATTCACCCACTAAAATTCATAATTTTAAACATGTAGAGGATGACACTTTATGTCAATGCAGTTTTTAAATTAATAATTTAATAATTAAATTCAATGAAATAGTTCAACCTTTATATTGGAGAAAAACCTTTCACATAAGTGTTGGGAATGTAATATAGGTATTTCGTCTCATTTGGATTAAATAAGAGATAACATACCCTTTCACAAAAAATCTGATATTAGTTTATAGGTTATGTGGTAGAACAGCTGTTACGAGCAAAGGTTATGTTACTTTATTTATATTAATTGTAATTATTTTTAGCTAAAATTACATCAAATTAAAAGTAACTAAAATTATATTTTTGTCTTTGTTGGTTTTTGCAGAAATCGATTTTAAAAAGATTTTATTTATGACTTCTTTTATTTGTTTATGTCAAACCATTATAACCTAAAACGATATGTAAGCCAAATATATTTTTATCAGACGTATATATAGCAAGCACAGCCTTACAGCTTCTATCTTTCAGAAGCTTTTGTTTTGTTTATCCGTAGGCCTTCAATATCTCAATGTTCCCATATCGGAATTGCAATTTCTTTCTAAGAGGAATATGCTATTAACGGATGCCGTCGTTTCTAAATTGATTACTTTCGGTTTCTTCATCACTAGAAATTAATTTCAAAATCATCACTTCCTGCTGGTATTTTCTTGTTACTTCCCAAGATGTTTGTAAAATATCGTGATACTGAGTTATAAAGCATATTATATTTTTTTTTGTTTCTAGTTACTAAAAAATTTTACCAAGCGACACTTAATTGCAGTTTGTTATTACATGTCTGTCTTAATTTATTAGTTCTCTAGATTTCTCGCTGTTAGTTTCAGTCTCGTCAACAATAATTTATAAAATATTATTTAGTCTTTTCAACATTTTAGTCTCAGGTTTTTTTTATCTTCCTATTATTAAATTCAAGGACTTGTCCATATATATCCGAGAACCTGCTTCGCAGTATGTATCAAGTATTCATACCGTGTAACTCAAATTGTTGGCGATATCGTGACGTAATCTTCCTGAACAACGGCAAAAAAATAATTTTTAAAATATCATTACAAAATGACAATCCCTAATTCAATATTTGTTTTTCCCAATTTTTGCCATGGGGGCGGCAGCACCCTACACGGAGACTTTATTGGCCACAAATTCTTCTTACTTCATAATCCCGATTTTTTCCTACTTTTACAGCAAAAATAGTTTCGACGACGAAGTCACCTTCATCAGTTCTTAGCTACTCATCAGTGAAGCAACATAGTCGTCGACACTAGTCTCATTGTTTTAATAATCTAATATGTTGTGATATTTAGAGTTAACTGTTATAATATTTACCGTTATGAATTGCTCTCAATAGCGAAGCTTTAATTAACCTAACTTATTTTATCATTGACTTTAAAAAAATACAACAATTTTAAACACTACTAATTACTCTCTAATTATTTCTTTACCAGGAATATACACTGAAGACCGCAATTTATATTTTCAAATGATGTTTACTTACAGTTTAACAATGGATACTGTAATAAAAAAACCGAACCTTTATTTCATTCGTTTGGTTAAAATAAGATGTTATATTTCAAATTAAAAGTATTCATCAAAAGGTACATACAGTAATTTTAAATTGTTTATAGTCATACAAAGCTTTTTCTTTTCAGACGTATGAAGCAATTATTTTCGGCTGAAAAAAACGTCGTTTATTAAAAGGTATATATATATATATATGAGCTTTATTACACAATTTTACTACATTTTAGGTGGCTGCAAAAAGTAACAAAATACTTGGATCTCAACAAGAACAGATTTGACTGCATTAAGCGTGACAGCCATTTCGCCCGAGAAAGAAGCTTTTATTACTCTATTTACTAAGCTGTCGTAAATTTACGACTTGAAAATTTGTTGCCAGTTTCATTTTATATTAATCAATTTTTAAGAATATATTAACATTGTTTAGTATTATTGTTTCAAAAATCTGATCTCAGTTATCTAAGAATAACAACTTCTATTTATTCATTTTTCTATTTTCCACAAACATTATATATTATTATAATTGATATGTTATTTAAACTGATTCGTTATTAAACTGTAGTCTTCTTCAACGAGATATGTTTGATCGTAAATATTTTTAGTAATTGAAATAAAGATGTTTCAATACTATCAACACAAATAGTTTATTATTATTAGTACTTCCTCTGTAGTATCCAAGAACTGAGGAAGGTGACATTGTCGCCGAAACTAGTTTGTTTATTAAAAAATATTTTTTTAGTGAGATTTTGAGTTCAATATTTTGACTTTTACCTTTGTGTATAGTTCTCACTAGCTAAGAACTAATGAAATATTATGTACTATTAGATAATACTTACTACGTATTAAGTCCCAATAAGTAATTCGTCGATTCTTCCTCAGAGTATACGAAAATTCCAACCCCACTCCTTAGATATTTGTAACCAAATCGTGAGACAAACCTTTCTGCGGCATCCAATGATACACAAATACAATTACACTTGCAAGAAATGATAATAATCTTCAACATTAGAACTAAATCTATTTTTTTGTGGCTACAGAAACTAATAACTTTTGGTTTAAAAATAAATTAATAAAAAAAATTCGATTTCAAATGAAAAAAGTTGGGAATTTGATTATTTACTATTTACATAATTCGCTTTAAAATTGTGTTGTGATCACAAATAGTATGTTTTTGATGGCTAATATTTTCGATAAAAAACTTCTAATCATTTTCTGTTTCTTTTGAAGCTTCTTTTATCTCTTAATAAATTTTAGGTTTTTAGTGAGCAAGGTGTATATCCATTATTTATGGTCACCCATTTCTTTAAGGACCCCAATCATTTTAAACTTGCTGTCAATGAATGCTCATTTTATGAACTGTTTATTTTTATATATTAATAGTAATTATATATTTATAGGTACTTGGGCTAATTATATAAGTATATTTTATTTTCTCACATAATTAAATGTCACCAGTTATTTAAATCGCTGACTATGTTTTGTGATTAAGTGGCGACGATATAAACATCGATAAATATTAGAACCCGATTTATATGCATCGATTTTGAAAACACACGCGATAAATGTTTTTGAAATCCAAAGGTAACGGTTATTAATTGTTCCCACAACAACACTGCAACATGATAAATGTTTAAATACAAATCAAAGCTGTCAAGCAGGAATATCCGGGCTACAACAGACCACGACGTTATTGTAAAACGTGATTTAGGGAAACAAATTGTTCCTGAAACTGAAGCCACTTCAAACTTCGTTTTAAGAGTGAAATGAATATATGTTTTAGAAATATAGACAATTTTAAATACCAAATGAGAAATTCAATGAACTCTAAAAAATATAAAACTACTTGTGTAAAAATACCTTTTTTGATATTCAACACTTTAAAGATTGTTTTATAATGTTGAGATATTATAATGTTTTCCGTAACAATATTTAAAATATGCGGTTTTTGGGATTCTATACTTATAAATAAACTTTATTGATATTAAAAGTAGCATTTAATCAGGCGTGTGACTATACAATTAAACAATATGCATTTAATCAATCATAAAGATGGACGTAAGCAGGAAGATAATAGAGAACCATCGCCATTAATGCTGATTTTGTGACGTAAGAATCATCCAACAAAACCATTGAGTGTTTTGATTCATTCACCGTTGCAATTCCTCATTTAACTATCATTGACCGCATAAATATTAAGGCAAACAAAATTTGTAAAGATCTCGAAAATACTTTTTAAAAATTGGCATAATATAGTTCGGATATCTAGTACAGCAGTGAAAAGTGTCCAATTGAGTCATAATTTACATAGTTCTTCCAGTTTCTTCTACAAACGTACAGCAGAAGAGACTTTGTGTCCGTGAATCCAAACTAAAACTATCACCACGAAAAGGATCCGACCTTCCTTCCTATTGACTTTAATGGATACAACCATGTCTAGAACTTGACCGACGGATTCAGTACTGCTACGCATTGAAATTTAGTCCTGCGCTTGGAGAAGTTTGCAATTTTCATACTGTTTAGTTCTGATTACGTCATAATACCATGACAATCTTATCGAACATAAAAAAATCGTTAAAAGTAACACGATAAAAGTTTTAAAAATTCAATGCCTGTTATATTAAATCGTTTGACGTTTAAGGCGAGATAAAACGTTCATTTTCAGTATACAAACGTTTAGCTATTCAGATATAATACTAATTCAGAAAATATACTACAGTAATAATTTCATGATATTTTAGAAGCACTTTTCTGCAACATTTTATTTTCCTTAACATTTTATCTTCTGAATGCTCTAATATTGAATTTGAGTAAAAATAGCATACGAAAGTCTTGTGTTCAAAGTTTTTCATCTGTTCATCTGATGATCAAAAATGACGAGTTTCTGCTTCGAATCGTAGGGGTAGTTTTACCTGCCAGAAAACATTCCATTGAATGTTTCCGAACTCTCTCGTTTGGGTTTACTTTACTAAGCTGAAAATTCAAAATTGAACAGTAAAATTCGTAGGGGGTTTTCCTAGAAAGCTGAGATATACAATTTCTATAAATAAATTTTTCAAATGTGGCAGTTAATATATACAAAAAGGATAATTATAAATAGGATTTATATTTCATTGAATAGTTCCTGCTATTAGCTCACACTCTATATCTTGTACTAATTTTATGTAATAATATAATATGTTTTTATGAATCCAATCAAGCTCAAATACATTTTATTTAAACTATATTAGATAGTAATAGATGTTAATAAAGTATTTTCAAATATTTATTCAATAATAAATTATACAAATTTGGTGGAATATCTGGATTCGAACTATGAATCTTTATGTCCAAAGTCTAGTGAGCTTTGGCACTGTGCAACATTTCTATACCAAGAAAAATTAAATTCTCAAAGACGCGTGTGAATTAATTTCCCCATGTGGTTGTCCTTGAAACCTCCATCGTACAACCTTAAACTGTTTCCAAGGTTACCACAAAATATCATAAATAGAGCTTCGAGTTAAAAATGAAAGAAAGGGAAAAATAAACAAACTAGAAGTAGGCAAAAAATGATAAAATGTTTCTTTCTTGACCTCAGTAGGAATTATCTTTAAAAACAAATATATTATTTGTTTATATTATAAACAAATAATTCATACTTATAGTAATAATATAGAATACAATAAGAAAGAGAAGATAGGGGCCGAAGGACTGAAGGCAATTCCATTTTATTAGGTCCAAACTCATAAAACCCTCATAGTTTCCTTCTAAAATAAAACACTATCGACGTTTTATGACCCTAGTGTTTCTGCGTTATCTTCAATCGAGTTCTTTCTGATATATTCTATTGGCATGACTCTACAACTATATAATACTCTTTTATTTACTTTTGGCGACAAGCATTAAATTAGCCAGGGAAGTAAGATATATAAGGTAACATTATATTCAAGAGGGAGTGAAGTGAAGAAATTTATTTATAAAGACAGATCGATTTTTACCTTATAGATTTTGCATTTTTTATTATTTGAATATGACTTTAAAATAAACCTCATATTTTTTAATAAACTAGGTATATCATGCTCCATGTAGAGTAAAAGTGAAAAATTACATCAAGCAACTGTCGTACTATGTTATAAGCCTTTGGTAGATCCTTTAGAGTATATGTTTCCACAGCGAACAAATCCAACTCTTCACATACTACTATGATTTCCAGACGGAATATTAAAAGTAGAAGAAGTCTATACTTAGTAACAATTACGAATAATTTGCCTCTGTGGCCATTACAAATATGTAAGTCTTGTAAACTAATTTCAAAAATATCAATAAGCAGATAAAATTAAAAGTGAATAAATTGTAACACACTTCTCATCTGGAACAAATTATGATATGGATTTGATTTTATTTAAAATAAGCAATCATAAATACTTATTTTTATAGGTCAGTATATCAGGGTAGACGTCTCCAGAGTTAATTATTCATTTCGTCCTTAATATAATCAGAAGTAAAAAAAAATTTTTAATGACTTAATAACAACATCCAACCTATAATGGATAGTAAGCAAATTTCACTGAATTATTCATGTACTCTTGAGCATTTTAGTCTCCTAATATTATTATTATTTATTATGAAAGGTTCTATTACTTTCATAGTGTCACATAGTCTTTCTCTCGTGAATAGCGGTGCAATGTAATATTGTATTATTAAATATTGTGCAATATTTATTATTATTTATTTATAATTGAATAAAGAATTAATTATCAATTCAATATATTTTTATAACAATTTTCTAAATAATTCCAATCTTTTTAATTATAAATAAATAAATATTTAATTTATATCCTGACGTACATTTTAACTGAAAAGCAATTATTTGCATATAACTGAGGATATGAAATATTATTGTCTTATGTCTGGATTTGATTCCTCACGAGAAACACGGTTACAGAGTAAACAAATGTTTACAGATGAACGAAATTGTTTTTAAATAATCGTAACATTTAAATATTACATACGTAATTTTGGGCATTAAGTTACACAAAATGATAAAAGTTAAATTGATACGAGTATAATATATATTTCTGACCTATAAATATTTACACGGTTTACAGACGTTTATTCCAAGTTGAAAAAAAATATACGCTACTTAAGAAATATCTATACCAGATATTGTTACATCAAACAATCAGTAAATATTTTTAACTCGTTTTTCCCTATAATTGATTTGACTTACTCGAAGTTTAAAAAATTTCAAATACCAAGCATTTTAAACTAAATGAATTAAATGTATGTATATTTAATAGATAACATTTGTCATATACATTATTTGCGATACATAAACATAAATGTAATAAATACCTGATGAACATCTTGAAGATGCAGCCTCATTTATATCCTAGTAAAAATGATTCACTTTCCTTATTCCCCCTTTTTTCCCTCCCCTCTCAGTTCGTTAAGTAGTGTTGCTGGCTGTAGAGCTGAGTAGGGAATCCAATTACTTTAAACAATTTCTCACTTCGTAACAATCACACTAATACACCCCCCACACACACAAACCCACACACACACACACACACCGACCCACACACACACACACACACACACACACACACACTCCCACACCCACCCACACACACACACATACACACACACACACACACACACACACACACACACACACACACACACACACACACACACACACACACACACACACACACACACACACACACACACACACAAACACACACACACACACACACACACACACACACACAAGCGCACGCACGAACACACACACAGCACATATATACCTGAAATTATTTAGAATAATGTAACCAAATAATTGTTCAAAATATTTGAAAATATTTTAAATTTAACTATTCTATATTATATGAATTAGTTTTAAAAGGTATTCACTGATCTGAATATTTCACTGCCTTTACTGTAAGTAGAATCGCATAATTTTGTAGTCTCGTGTGTCTATAACATGGTATCTCCATGACATAGAAAATTATTTATTGTTTAAATTGTAATTCTCTTCTTAATAACACACACTCTCTCTCTAAATATATAAGTATATGTATATATATATATATATATATATATATATATATATATAATTTTAATTGTTTAAATTCCTGATGATGTTGGTACTGTTAGCCAACGAAAAGCTTTGAATTGTAAATTCAATTATAATTCTTGTATATGTATTTTGACTTATGTTCTTTATTAATACACAAGAATACGTATTGCGATATTTATATATATGAGGAATAGTTATGTATCCTTCCGTGAGGGAATACGTATAGAATATATATATATATATATATATATATATATATATATATATATATATATATATATGTACATGTATAAATTATATAATACTAAGAGATTTTCTTTTCTTCATTTGAGAAAAACGTTTTATTATTTAACACATATATCATATATTATATATATACATCTATACATACACACATATATAAATATATATATATATATATATATATATATATATATATATATATATATATATATATAAGTGCTATACGTATACGAAAAGAATCAATAAATAATAAACTTTCATGAAAACACTTTCAAGATTATAAAAATAAATGTGTAATTATTTCATCAAATTTACTTTACAAATTTGAATAATTATAAATATAATATGTTTGGTTTAATAATAGGAAACGTTCTTCTAACATGCAACTGTTAGAATAAACAATAAATAAGTTTGCAATATATTATTTGTATGTGCTAATTGATAAAAAAATATAAATGTAAGATTAGGTGATGTCCAAAAAAAAAAACAATTTGTTTAAACATCAACAATGTAAAATTAAAATTTTCTCACTTCCTGGAAAGTAATATACGACAAAATCACTACTGTCGTATTGCAATAGTTGAAACAAATAATTATTTCAACATGTACATTTTATTCTCTATACATCATATTGTCAATTTTTGAAAACGTAATTCGTGTGTCCTAGAATAATGCGTTACGTATAATAATTATTTTCTATTAAAATAATAAATTAGACCTATGTGTGAGAAATAGCGAGACAAATATTAGGAGTGGTACTATGTGCCTAAAACCAAACACGGAGGCATTAAATTCTCCTTTGTTTCAATAAATGTCTTTATTTGTAATTGGTCAACAACAGAATACCCCTTATCCTAAGAAATAATAGACAAATCTTTACTCAACATGATATTGTGTGATATATATTTGTAGCATCTTAAAATTAGGTGAAATAAATTGATTTTGCAGGTAATCCTAACAACGCAAATAATTTTTAATAAACTAACCTATACATTAATCATAAATTTTAAACCCTGAATAGCATGACAAGTTATTTGATTGTGTGAAATTTTTAAATAAATGTTAAGGAACGTAAATTGCCTTAGAACAAGTTTTACTTTAGATATTAGTTCACATTAAAACAAAAAACTAACAAATCATCTGTGTTGCAACAAAACCTTAGACGAATAGTTTTTATTAAATTGTTTCTTCTAGTAATAAGATTTAAATAGTATTACATCATACGTATGTTTAAAAGAGTAAACTAAAAGAAATATTTTTAAAATTATTCTGTCAACATATTTTTACTTCAATCTAATTCAAACAGTTTCGATAGCAAAGTTACAAGAATTTTTATAGCACTGATGTTTATATTACAGTGGATTCCGATTTATTTAACCGCCAGTTTTACATTTTTTATGTATCTGATTAGAAAATCAGACGCAATTGGAAATTAAAAGTTTATCCAAAAAACTTTTATTTGGTTAAATTTTTAAATTCCCTCTATTAGCTCACACTCTCCTGATATATATCTTGCACACATTTTCAATTGTTAATAAAATGAGTTTGTATTCGTTCAATCTAATTTTTCATACAAGTTCAATACATTTTTTCAAACCATTATTCGATGACAATTGTTGTCAATATATTTTTTTCAAATATTTGATGAATAATTTAATTTTAAATTAAAAATTTGATATCTCTTTCGGATACGAACTGTGGATATACATGTTGGAAAACCAGCAGTGTTAGCACTGATTTAACATTCCCGTAGCTGAAAATTGCTCAAAGATGTACTAAAATAAATTGTAAGAAAAGGGTTCTTTGCTATAGGGAAGCATTACAAGAGGTGGATAGAATGAGAAGTTACATATCACTATCAGCTTCTTAAATTATAATGGAAATTAAAAAAGCAAAAAAATAGAAACAAAACAAAAATCATAATTTAACACCGTATATTGTATGAAGAGGAAAATGTAAAGTTGAACGGAAATTTTCTTTATATATTGCCACTTAAAATTGTACTTTTATACACGCAGACAAGCTTTTTTTTTGACGTCAGTATGAATTGGCTTCAAAATGTTTTTTTTTGCATTACTTGTTTTTTTTTAATAAACGTAATTTATTAATTTCAAATAAACAAAAAAGGGCGACCAAGGCGAAGAGTGAATTCGCAAAAACTTTCAATACAAAGATGAAAATTGATACCGAAGCAAAACCGAAGCTGTTAGTTTCCATAGCAATGCTAGTCACTCAAAACTGACAAATCATAGATACACAAACTCCTTACAGTTGCAGTTACATTCAGCATTACCTTGAAACTGTAAGATTCCATCGACTAGACGTTCGTTGCTAAATGCACTTGTGGTTATAGTTTTTATTACAACGTTTGATGTCTTTAGAGTGAACGCTATACCTTAGGGATACTAAAATACATTTATTTGCTACTTTGCGATCATATATTTGAGCATCGTTTATTGTTTTCGCCTCTTACAATGATTTTCTTCGTGTTTATAACAGATTAACATGTTAAATATATTAACACATTAATCATATTAATATATTAAATATATCAACGTATGAAACATATTTACATAGTTAACATAAATCATAATAAACTTATTACTATGTTAAACATAATAATATATTAAATGTATCAACATATGAAATATTTTAACATATTAAACATATATCATAATAAACATTTTAACATATTAAGACATTAACATATTAACATATTAAACATGTGAAAAAGACGAGGTTTCCCGGCATACATCATTTTTTATTTCCGAATATTTGTCTCATATAACCATATATTTATTCGTTACAATTATTAACTATCACGAGGTCAGTTTATACGAGTTCAAGGATTTTATTTAGTGAATAAAAACATTCAATTCTAGGAGTAAATGATGAATTTTATTGTTTGAACCGTTGAATATCAATATATTATTTTTGTATAGGAAGTCTCAGTAGCTAAAACAAAACCACAAAACTTGAAATTCATAACATTACAATTACTAACCACTTGCTACTTGACAAATAACAAATTTGTAAAGGGGTACTTACCCCCTTAGATTAAAAAAATGTCAAATTTAGTACATCTTTAATCAATATTAATTGTTAAACCATACAATTATTGAAGTGATCAGTTTTTGTTTTTACAGGATATTATATTATTGTTTCAATAAGGTTCTTTAACCAAAAAAGTGATATAGGTAGATTTCAAATAATAATACCAAAATAAAGACAAAAAAATTAAATAAAAAAACAAGAAATAAGAAACAAAAATAAATAACTTGAATAAATAATAAACTTGCAATTTTTTTTTTTAAATCGCATTTAGAAGGGAAGCTTTTATTAACTTTTACTGAATAAATTATGAATTTATTGTTTATTAAAATCTATCTTCATTACAATTATAGTATTTTGTTCGGGCAATAACTAAAATTAACTATGGTATGCCATATAAAGTGAAATACCAAAATCGTGTAAATTGAGAGAAATTGATGAAACAAATATTTTTACTAGCAATATTTATTGAAGTAAAAATATTGTGGAAAAAACATATACAAGCCTTAGATACATAGCACTATTTTGTGTAACAAATAATTTTTAATTTTATTGTGTTGAATATTTTCTCACAATAAGTTTTATGACACTCATTTTTATAGCTCTGAAGAATAATATTTATAAAATAGTTTTAATTACGTTATATTTATAATAATTTATATAATAATTACCATAGTAATTAATTTATTGTACAAATAATTAATATTTCACGAAGTTAATGAACAAGAATCTCTTCGATATTCTTGGAATATTTTAATGAAAAGTTTTTTGTTTGGTTGTAACATAGAGAATTTGTTTCAGAATGAGAAATTTCTTACATACATTTATTGAAGTGATCAGTTGTTGTTTTTACACGATATTATGTTATTGTTTCAATATGGCTCTTTAACCAAAATAATTATAATGGTAGATTTCAAATAATAATACCAAAATAAAGACAAAAAAGGAATGAACTAATCAAAAATAAATAACAAGAATAAATAATAAATTTGCAATTTATTTTTTAATCGCATTTAGAAGGGAAGCTCTTATTAAGTTTTTTACTGAATAAATTATGAATTTATTTTTAATTAAAATCTATCTTCATTACATTTACAGTATTTTGTTCGGCCAATAACTAAAATTAACTATGGTATGCCATATAAAGTTAAATACCAAAATCGTGTAAATTGAGAGAAATTGATGAAACAAATATGTTTACTAACAATATTTTTGAAGTAAAACTGTTGTGGAAAAAACATATGCAAGCCTTAGATACATAGCACCATTTTGTGTAACAAATAATTTTTAATTTTATTGTGATGAATATTTTCTCACAATAAGTTTTATTTTTATAGCTTTGAAGAATAATATTAATAAAATAGTTTTAATTACGTTATATTTATAATAATTTATATATAAATTACCATAATAATTAATTTATTGTATACATAATTACTATTTCATGAATTTAAATGAACAAGAATCTCTTCGATATTCTTGGAATATTTTATTGAAAAGTCTTTTTGTTTGGTTGTAACATAGAGAATTTGTTTCGAAATGAGAAATTTCTCGTAGTAATTGCAGTTTATAAATCCCCTTTAATCAGCATCATTAACTAGCGAGCTGGGAGTCTCTCAAAGACTTTAAATACTTTGTTGTTCCTCTTTTGACATTATTTTATACTGCCCAAAATTGCTATAATATTTACAAAAATACATCACAAATAGATATCTTTTTCTTATAAATATCCGGAAAGTATTACTTACCATCATTTATATATAAATGCTAGAATAGGATATATCTATTAGATATAATTAGATTTTAGTTTTAATTAGATTTGTTATAAATTTATTTATAGTAACGACTATATATTTTATACCATTAAATCGTTGTAATAAATGGAAATATTAAATAAATTTTTAACCATATAAATTTATATACATCTCCGACGAAAAAGTATTTAAATTTCAATGATATTAGTATCCTAATATGTCTATAATATTCCAATATTTACTTCACGAAGTATTTCAAATTTTTATAATTACTTTTATGTATCCCAACACGTAAAAGATATTGCTAGGGTAAAATAAATCTATGGCCTTTTATTTTCGCTATTTTGTAGCTATATATCTTGGAAGTTTCCCTCAAAAACACACTTGTCTCAAGATTGCACCTCAGACAAATACACCAAGCTGGAGTCCTTTTATTCGAAAGCCGAAAAAAAATTTAAAACCGTTACACCAAAAATTTCAAATATTATTTACTTAATTAAATTGATTAAATTAATTATAGTTTTATTGAAGAAAACGTTTTCACCGAAAGGTATGGAATATTTCTATTTAGTCCTATTTGGGTTCAGATAAGTGATAGCATATGATTTTCTGAAAAGAGTCGATTTTATGTTTTACGTTATGTTGCTGAACAGCTGTTTAACCCATAGGTAAAGGTGCTTCATTTATGTTATTGTAATTATTTATTAAAAAGTAACTAAAATAAGTTCTTTTTATCTAAGTTAGAACTGAGTTTAAAAATGTTTGTTCATATTGCTTGATGGTAATTATTGTTTTATTTATTTTAAAATCGAGTTAATTTTATCCAAAATCTCTCTCTCCCTCTCTCTCTCTCTCTCTCTCTCTCTCTCTCTCTCTATATATATATATATATATATATATATATATACACACATTATTGAAAAATATTTTGTGAGTTTAGAAAAGATACAGTGATAATATTGACAACAATTGAACCGCAGAGATAGAATCAACAGGAAATTAATCTCTGGAGATATAAAGGTTTGACACTCCAGGAGCGCTACATGAGTCCTAATGAAATATTTGATTGCATTTTAGATTACATACACTATCAATCACTCATGAATTGTTCATTTACAAGATGAATTTCATTGTTATATAGTTATCAATGAATGCCTATTTATTTCGTAAAACTGAGATAATATTATTTCTTTATGGATATGGAGGGGTTTATTATTTAGTCCAACAAATTTACATTAGAGTTCACACGCAGTATCCGTATACCGGAAATATTACCATCCATTTCGAAATCGTTATCACTCCTAGTAGTAAAATCCAGGGTCTTAAAGCCAATAGTTATTAAATAGGAATCATAAGTAATACCATAAGCTATTCTTCACCAAATTATTCATCACGCATTAGCTGAATCGCCTCATAACCGTGAATAACATAAAAATGGGTATTCACCTTCATTTTTAATTGTATAATATTAAAATAATTTTAGTAATAAACAAACATTCTAAACATGAAACAAAAACCAATCCACGACCACTAAATCTAACAAAATCATGAATCACCATCTCATGAATATTTTATTTGAGCATAATGTCTGTGAATTAAAAGTTTGTTTGACATCATTTATAAACTAATTGCCGGACATCATTTTGCCTTGTCCATGTCTTTAAGCAAATGAATTGGTCTTTAGCCAATTGGCTCTTAGTCAACGTTTGAAGCATCCCAGCTAAATTAAACTACCTAAATTGGTTGCCCTAAATTATCACTTTAGATTATCAACATTGTCAATTAAGCCTTTGCTTGATGATTTATTTACCAACGATAGACAAATGTTAAAGGCGAAAGTAATGTAATGTTTCTGTGATATACCCTAAATAATTTCCTATATTTGAATAGAATATTTTCATTATTTTTGACAATAAGAAAATTTTCAATATATTATCGTCATATACTGATGAGAGGACATTACTATCTGTGTGAATTAACTCTTTGCTTGATGATTTATTTACCTATATGATTTATATACATATATATATAAATATACATATTTGTTTGTCTAAATTAATGATATGATAAATTAATAATTACACAAAATTGTAAACAGAGGAGTAAAATGTATTTTATGCAAAATTGAATATTAAATATTTCAATAATTTAATAATTAGGGTATTATATATATATTACGTTTAAAATTGTTTTTTTATTGGGTATATTTAATAGATTATAAATAATACACACCACGAAAACTTATTTATAAATAAACATTGGAGACACAAATAGTCACCATTTTCTATCTTTTCTTAATATAAATACAAAATGATATTAGGACAACATTAAAATAATAAAATATAGTAATGGGAAGAAAGGAAGGAAATATATAAATAGTTTTACAAGAATAATACATACATTTTCTAATAAGCAGTTCTATTATAAAATATAGTAAAATAAAAACATGCAACGCCTAAAAACTACTTTTTTGGTGGAATGAATTAATTTGAATTTATACTTTATTTTACAAACTGCTAATACATTACAGTACGTTTAATTTAAAAATCAAAGTATTTAATTAGACACATTTTATAGTGTTACAAAAAATTGAATGTATATTTATAATTCATTGATATTACTTAAATAAATGTTATCCTCTTATGAAAATCTTAAATGTTACTAAAATCAAATACTCTTTGTCTCTTCCCTAAATAGCCCTAGAGTTTACGCCGTTCCTTCCCAGCCATAAAAATTGCCAATAATGGCTTTAATATCTTTAATTTTCTTTACTTGTGCATCTTTCTCGTAAACGCAAATGTCTTTCTTTTCTTTTATATGGTTTATGTACAACAATATAACTTAGAGATCATGGCAGTTTAGAGCAACATGTAGGATTTTTCAATGTTTTGAGTTTCTTAAATTGAATTTTTGTAATTATATTATTAATAATACTTTAGAGTTTTTAAGAGGTACATTATGAGAACAGCTTTCGACACAATTTTGTTAGGGACACTTTGACTCTATATATCTCCTTCTTAATAGGTATATGTAAAGAGAAGTTGGACGTTTAGGCTAGGGGGTGTTGCCTTAGTCTAGCGTTTGATGCTCTATGTTTGGTTCTTAGTAATCTTGTGAATGGTTATATTTCTACTGACATATTGTTATTATTTACATATTATTATCAATAAATCCTGAATTATTATGTTAATAACTAAATTTTC
This sequence comes from Prosapia bicincta, assembly GCA_036971475.1. Lineage (NCBI taxonomy): Eukaryota > Metazoa > Arthropoda > Insecta > Hemiptera > Cercopidae > Prosapia > Prosapia bicincta. The sequence goes on from JBAIZL010000002.1 coordinate 244,320,423, forward strand.
AATTCTATTGTAATTTTATTGAGATATTTTATTTATGTTTCCATCTACATCATTTTCAAGAGCATGTACTTTTCAAAATTTATGTATGGACTTTGTTTAGTTTCACATTGGTACTAATTCTCTTAAACAACCTGTTCAGCTCATTAAGGAAACAAGTGTTTTATCTTCTCGTCATATAATTACAATACGCGCTAAAGTACAAAAAGTAATTTATTATAATTCGTATCTAACGTACTCCAGTAATGGATAGACTAAAACCGGGTTAAATAAAGTCGCAAATATAACCTCTCGGAGTTACGAATGGACAACGACTGTAAAATTAAATATAGGTAGCAACAGGTAGAGGTCTAGGTCGTTGGAAGTTACGTGGAATGCAGAGCAAGAGAGAACGCTATTTAAGAAATATCTTACTTAAAAAAACAGTAGGAAAGAAATATCACTTTAATGTCCCTTACTATCATATTTTTTTATTAAAGACCCTTGACTTATGATGACTATGAAAGGTGGATAAAAATCAAAAGAAATTATAGTTAAGTTCACTATATTTATCGCAATGATTATAAGTAATAAAAACAATAACATTTTAGGTCGATTTCTACTTAATTCAACAAAGAAAATATTCATTCTAGTTACTTTACACAATGTTACATATTGATTGAAGAGTTACAATTAATACAAATGAAGTAACATAATCTATGCTTTAAAACAGCTGACCTAGCACATAACCTTGGGTTTCATTATAAAATTACAATCTAGCAAACAAGTAGTTACATACTAGGGCAACGCTTATTCTAGAATGTAATTTTGTAATAGGACCCTTTAATGATGATGATATGGGGATCGAAATACATAAGGGGTTGATCTTAAGTAACTTGTATTGTTTTATATTTTTATTTTGTTTGTGGTATTGGGGTTCTTTCCAATATTTTCATTGTAAGTTTTTTTTTTAATGTTGCAACACACATGACCAGTTGAAAAAATACGGAAAGAATATTTAAATTATTCAGTAAATGTATATATTTGGTTTGGATATATGGCCAATTGGTTTGGATATATGGTGATACTCGATACGATGGACACATCACAAGATGTCTGCCAGTTACAATCAATAGAGCGAGTCGTTTTATACCAGCTGTCTGTTTTAGCTTAATAGATTGTTAATAAAGTTGCTTCTTGTAATAATCGAAAAAATTATGAGTATTATTTTTTGAAATGCTTCAGCAAGTGTCTTAAATAGTATTTTATCAATTATGCTGTAAATAATTATAAGCTGCTATTGTTAAAATGGTTCTGTTCTGATATACGATTTATTACTAGTCATGAAAGGAGTCTCTTTTAATCAAATACGAGTGATAGAAATAAATTATGGTATGTATGTATGTATGTATGAGCCCTATGCATTATAAAACTACTGATCCGACCGCCATACAACTTGGGAGATTGTTGAGTACATTCCTAGAAAGGTCCCTAGCACAGCCAATCAAAGGTGGTACCCTGAGGCACGTGATACTCTCCCCTAAACTAGCAGACAATTTTGAACCTATAAAACCGCGCTATTTTTCCAGAAAATCAGCTTCCTAGAGACATAACATTTTTTCAAAACATGTAATTTATAAGTCCCAAAATGACAACAATATATTTTTTTAACCTTATTTTATCGTAAAGTCTTTATTGAAATCATTCCAAATTGTATGGTTCCAATTGAATGGTTGCTAAACAACATTTAACAAATTTAAATTATTTTCCAACACATTTTAAACAATATACAAAAGTTATTGTATATCCGAGTGCACATCAATCATAACATTCAATCAAGAAGTTTTATTGACCACTTTTCTCTATCGACTCCTATAAAATCCGCTAATAAAATAGCAAGTTAAGTTTATCTAATGTAAACACTTTTAGGCTAAAAGAATTTAGGGTCAGCTAGTTAATTAGATATAAAGGGAGAGTGTGAACTAAATATTGAAAATGATAAGAGTAGTTATATGAACATAATAATCATTAAGCAATTAATTAACTCAATTACTTCAAGTTATTTGACTCCATACAAACAATTTAAAATCGGAACTCAAACTTTTATTTGAATGAAAGTAAGTAGATTTTTAATAAAATATTTTGGTTCTACTTACTACGTCATATCATGATGAATTTCCCCGCTTTTAAACAAAATATCCTACCTTTCATTTTTCTATTATTTAATAATTTTACAAAGTAATGAATGTATGATATATTTGTGTAACTTTGTATATAGAATAACAGTTAGTATTTGTGGTGAAAGCATTGCGACACATTTTTTTTTTTGTTTACGGTTTGGGGACGTAGACTCGTAATATTGGGTGTCATTTGAGTCCATCCGTTAAATTGGATTTGCCAGCACTCCAAGATAGCCTCCTGACCCTGTATTATCGTCCTAAGGAATTAGGGAGGAGGTAATGTTTCTCAGAAGTATAGTACTCCGTGGCTAATTTTTCTAATATGAAATATAAACGGCTTATTCAATTCATTTTATTAGTGCACGCTCTCTCCATGTATATCATGTTTAAAATTTCAGTAAAATAAAATAATTTTTATTCATCTACACAAGTTTAAATAAATTTTCATAACCTTTAAGTGGATAACACTTGATGTTAATAGAGTTTTTCAGATATTAAAGTATTGAATAAATGGAATAATGAATTATTTTATCTTTATATGGAGAAAACACTTTTCGCAAAAGGGGAAAGGTATGCAATATCGTTAATTCGTCCAATTTGGCTTGAAATAAGTGATACTATATGATATCATAAGATAGCTGATTTTAATAATTAGTTTATGTTCTAGAATAGCTGATTTAAAGCATACGTTACTTTATATTTTTTGGAATTCTTAATTAAAATTAAATAAACTCAATTATTTTGATGACTTTAAGAGGAATAGATTTTTTAATGTTTATATTATTTTTATTATAATAGATGAAGAATGTTTACTACAATATTTTATTATAAGTATATAATTTCTGTTCTATTAACAATTTATCGTATTGAACAAAATATATATGCGAATAAAATAAGAACCAATGAAATTAATTAGAAGGTATCGAAAACATATTTTCTTGGCTATTTTATGTTCCAACAAAACAGTAAAGCATTAAACGTGAACAAGATATGTATCTGGTATTTACACCACTTGATCCCTTGAAAATATTTTAGTTTTATGCATTTATTTAGCCACTAGAGAAAAACAAGGATAAAAATATTATCCAGCGATGTTTATGGGTGGTGATAGAATTGAAGTAGAAACGACAAAAAATGTATATAAAATGGCGTTACTTTATTTTTAAAGGAAACCAATAAGAAGTTTACATCTTTGGACTCAATATAGCCTTACTTCTTTACGCTCATATAATGGCTACTATTATTAAATAATAATCTTTTCGTTTATAAAAATGCCACAATATAAAATTTTCACTACACAATATATGGCTTTTTACATTTCAAAAATATAAATAAATACTGCAATTGTTAAACAAGAAGTACGTTAAATATAACAGTTTAGTCAAGGGAAAATTTTAAAATTATTTACTCTAATTTTAAAGTTTGTTTTTTTTTGCTGCTTCTAAGACTAGTCATATCTATCAGGATTATCGCGAAGGCGGTGAAGTTGTAGGGCCTGTTCCAGAGAGCTACACCCACTTGACACTCCAGTACAACTATTATTACTTTAATCCTATGATCCGGTCATCAAGTTGTACTTGTGCTGGTGTAGTTGCTCAAAGTGAAACAATGACCTTCCCCGTCAAGCTCATCTTGAGGGCTCTATGTAAGGCAGGGTTTGGTAGTTACCATAGATACTTCACTATGGCATTGGTAGTTATCTTAGATAATTCAATATATTCTTCTCAATGTAGGCATCCAATATAGTCATCTCAATGTAGATATCTCAATCTAGTATCCTTATTGTAGGTGTTTCAGTGTAGTCATCTCAAATATAGTCTTATGGATTTAGTATTCTCAATATAGTTGTATCGATTCTGTCGTCTAAATATAGACGTCTCAATAGAGTCATCTCAACGTAGTTGTCTAAATGTAGTCGTTTCAGCATAGTAATGGCAATGTAGTAATCACAATGTAATCGCCACAATATAGTCTTCTCAATGGTATCGTATCATGTAGTCGTCTCAATGTAGTCGTCTCAATATTGTCATCTCAAAGTAGTTGTCTAAATGTAGTCGTTTCAGCATAGTAATGGCAATGTAGAAATCACAATGTAATCGCCACAATATAGTCTTCTCAATGGTATCGTATCATGTAGTCGTCTCAATGTAGTCGTCTCAATATTGTCATCTCAACGTAGTTGTCTAAATGTAGTCGTTTCAGCATTGTAATGACAATCTAGTAATCACAACGTAATCGCCACAATATAGTCTTCTCAATGGTATCGTATCATGTAGTCGTCTTAATGTAGTCGTCTCAATATTGTCATCTCAAAGTAGTTGTCTAAATGTAGTCGTTTCAGCATAGTAATGACAATGTAGTAATCACAACGTAATCGCCACAATATAGTCTTCTCAATGGTATCGTATCATGTAGTCGTCTCAATGTAGTCGTCTCAATATTGTCATCTCAACGTAGTTGTCTAAATGTAGTCATTTCAGCATAGTAATGACAATGTAGTAATCACAACGTAATCGCCACAAAATAGTCTTCTCAATGGTATCGTATCATGTAGTCTTCTCAATGTAGTCGTCTCAATATAGACATCTCAACGTAGTTGTCTAAATGTAGTCATTTAAGCATAGTAATGATAATGTAGTAATCACAACGTAATCGCCATAATATAGTCTTGGCAATGGTATCGTATCATGTAATCGTATCATGTAGTCGTCTCAATATAGTCATCTTAATGTGGTTTTCTTAATGTTATTGTATCGACGTAGTCATCTCCATGAAGTCTTCCCAATGTAATCGTCTCAATATATGCATCTCAATGTTTTATTTTCAGTGTTATCCTTTCAATATAATTTGCTGAATTTATATTCGTCTCTATATAGCCTTGTTATATAGTCGTCTCAATGTTATCGTATTAATATAGTAGTCCTAGTGTAGTCATCTCATTGTCATTGACCCAATATAGTCACCTAAATTTAGTCATTCGATTGCAGTCTTCTCAGTGTTTCGTGTCATTGTAATCATATCAATATAGTCTTCTCAAAGTTATCGTATCAACGTAGTCGTCTCAATGTGGTCATCGCAATGTTATCGTATTAAAGTAGTCCTCTCAAAATAGTGTTCGCAATGTAGTCATCTCTGTATAGTTTTCCTAATGTTCTCTTATCATTTTAGGCGTCTCAATATAGTCGTATCTATGTAGTGATCTCAATGTAGTATTTTCAATAATAGCGTATCAATGTAGTCATCTCACTGTTATCATATCAATATTATCGCCTCAATGTAGTCTTTGTTAATGTTATCGTTTTATGGTAGTCATTTCAATATATACATTTCCACAGAGTCCTCTCAATGTAATCGTATATATGTTGTCGTCTCAATCAATATTCTTCTCAATGTTATAGTCTCAATGTAATGGTCACAATATTATCGTACCTATGTAGTCGTCTCAATATGGTTTTCTCAATGTAGTCTTATACTTATAGTCTCCTCAAGGATATTGTATCTATGTGTCGTCTACATTGTAGTCGTTTCAATATAGTCAACTCAATGAATTCTTCTTAATGTTATACTATTAAAATAATCATCTCAATTTTATCGTCTCAATATAGTCATATCGATTTAGTCTTCTTAATTCTACCATATCAATGTAGTCGTCTAAATATATTCTTCGCAATTCTATCGTATCAAAGCAGTTGACTCTATGTAGTCTTCTCAATGTTATTTTATCAATGTAATCGTCTCAAAATAGTCATCTCAATGTAGTCGTATAAACGTAGGCGTCTCTATGTAGTCTTCTAAATTTAGTCATCTCAATATAGTCTTCTCAATGTTATTTTATCAATGTAGTCGTCTCAAAATAGTTATCTCAATGTAGTCGTATCAACGTAGGCGTCTCTATGTAGTCTTCTAAATTTAGTCATCTCAATATTGTCTTCTCAATGTATCGTTACGACGTAGTCGTCCCAATGGAATCCTCTCAATGTATTCCTCAATATAGTCTTCTCAATGTATTGTTACGACGTAGTCGTCCCAAAGTAATCGTCTTAATGTATTCGTCTCAATTTAGTCATCTCAATATAGTCTTCTGAATGTATCGTAACGACGTAGTCGTCCCAATGTAATCTTCTCAATGTATTCCTCTCAATTTAGTTGTCTCTATATAGTCTTGTCAATGTAGGCATTCCATTTCGTGTTCTATATACAGTCATATTTGTTGTTCAACTGACTTTTTGCAACATAGGACCTTTATACGATATTAGTGTCATCTTACTTTATATATCTATGCTAACCAAATACGTACATCATTTACGTTAGAAGAATGTTACTGTGTATATTTATCTTCTATTATAATTTCTATATTTTAAATTAATAAATAATCAACGTGAAAAGAAACAATGGAATATGCACTGTAATTACTTTTATTAAACATTGCATTGGGGCAATGGGTTTCAATAATATTAATAAATCAGTGTACTATTTACGTAAATAGATTTTCACTTTCAAGCCGCTAAATTGTTTCCAATCAAGTGTAAATTTATTTGATTAATTTTGTAGTGTGAGGAATGTATAAATTTCAAATGCATTGTCCTTGTACTCTATGTCTTTGATATTTTAATGTGGCTTGATTATCCTTTTATTACATTACTTTCTTTATTATCCAGTTTTTGATTTATATCATTAGACATAATTTTGAAAGAGGCAAAAGATAGAGTTTTATAACCATGATAGCATGCATAAAAAGCAAAATATATACCAAAAATATTATATACACGAGAAACATCTGTTTGAAGTAATTATTTCATAAAACCTTTATTATAACAAAACGAGCTTACATTCTAACTTTAGCAATTGCTTTACATTTGGCAGGTATATTTTCCTGTTCGCATAAAACGTTTCTGCCTGACTATGAATTTATTAGCAACTAAAACACATTTGCATTGTTACTTCACTTTTCTTCTAACAAAGACAAAAGTTCTAGACTTGATTAAACCCTTTTGTAACTGAAACACTCCCTTTACATAGATACTTTTATTATTTACATTTCTTGTATAAAGTAATAATAACTTGTTGCAAAAGAGTACAACGTATTCTCCAACATATCATTTTTACTAGTAGCATAATGAAGGATACATGAGAATAACCGGCGTTTATAAAGGATACTTATTACTTTATTTAAAAAATACTTACATATATTTGAAATAAAATAATAAGAACTGTTAAACCCCTAATTAATTAACTGCTTTTCAAATAAGTATTTGTAAATACTTTAATAATAGTCCTACATTAATCAATATATTTACCTAGTAATGGGAAAAATGTTTTTTATGTTTTTTAAAACGGATTCTACATAAAAGGAGTACATTTACAGACCCTGTTTATATGACTTAATTCCTATTTCTATAATTCTGAGTGCACTAATTTATAAAGTGTTTAATTACAATACAACAGTCAATGCTATCAGCATGGGAGGTATTGTTTTCTTCAGAAGCTAATCAGGGAAACGTTTTCAAAAGGGGTTATTCCTTCGACGTTTCAATATGCTTGCGTATTGGAGATTCTAATAATAGTTTTTTTTTTTTGTAAAAACGAGCATTATTAAATCCAAGTGATTTCCAAGTATTTCAAACAGTGTATACTTTATAGCTTTATGGTTTAGTATAAATATATATACATAGAATTGTATTCTTTTTTCGCTTTCTTTCCGTACTGTCCATTTGCGAAAAAAGCTTCGATACCGTTAATCCAGTTTGTTTGTTTATGTTATTACTCTCATACATTTTTAATCCTTGAGAATTATTTATGAATTTGTTTGGTAACCATGACAACAATTTAAGGTTGTACAATGAAGGTTTCGGCGACAACCAGATTAGGATAATAAAAGGTTTTAGCTCAGTGCCAAAAACATGAACCTTCAACACGAAGATACTTAGTCCGGCATAGATCCCCTGAATTATTTAATTATTGCAAAAATATATTTTTTTAACTATGTTAACATCAACTGCTATCCATTATAAGTTGAAAAATCTATTTGAAAGTGATTGGATAAATGTAAACGTATTTTATTACCGATTGAACATTTGTGCAAGACATATAAGGAGAGTGTGAACCAATAGAAGCAATTGAACAACAGAATAAATTAATCAAGATGAAGGCAGCCTCTCTATTAGTGGATGAAATAATTTATAAATTTACGAGATACGAAAAAGGACAATAATTGGTCAAGAAAAGAGTATATATGGAAGATAGTAAAATACTAAGACAAAATGAAGAACTGTGTTTCTTCTTTTTATAGGCGAAAAGCCAAAAACTGTTATCATCGCATTCTTGAAGAACCGAAACAGACAGTCGTTTGGTTGATATTTTACTAAGACTGTGTATTGAATATTGTAAATACTACCCCTACCATATGCCTCTTCAATGTCAAACTAGAATTACCACATTAGTGATTATTGTTTGAGTGTTTTAAGGAAACAAATTATATATATACTGATACGTATTCCTTCACGGATGGAAACATATGATGAATAGTTATTATCTGTATTCCATCAGTTCATTCTGCAGTCCATAAATTCGCAGTTTCGATGTTTCGCTAGAATCTCATCCAGCATTGTCGAGGTGAACCCAACAACAGTAGGGCTCGCTCCTCTACTGTATATATATATATATATATATATATATATATATATATATATATATATATATAGTATATATATGAGTGTGTGTGTGCGTGTAAATGATATACGTGTATTAAGTGCGTATATAAAATAAAATTCCAGTAACTTGCCATTCAACTTCAAGTAAATTAGAATGCTATTACTTAACAATTGAACTTTCAGAGGTAAGAAGTTTCCTGTTTTGCGAGCGATACTAAACTTTAGCGAGGTTAAAACTTTGTTTCCTAAGCGGTAGTTACATACGAAAAGAAAACTTTAATCTTCAACAGGAGCGAACTCTAAGATAACGTCTATTATTTTTATTTGTAATTATATTAAGAACGAGAAATAATTTAGAGTTTGTAACATACACAGAACATATAAGGAAAGCTATTTCTAGTTAATATAGCGTTGGGAGAATTCCAGCAAATAAGTATTGTTTCTGTTGAGTTTCTATCTTTTTTGTCTAATTAAAGTATTTAATATTGTTAATTTATAATCAGTTGATCTTGAAGGATCCAGGGCACCATTGTTAAGATTATCCAACAATAACTTGGAAAACTGTATTTTTTATAATGTGAATAAATAAAACCTCCGAGGCCACAAAAACGATTCGCTTATGTTCATACTTAGAGTAAATTACTACAAAAATCCCATTATTTACTACAATTCTTGTATTACTAATCTGAAGATGACTGCTATGCAATCAAAATGTACATCATGACATAAATAAAACTATTTTGGTGTGTAGGGATTTTTATTTATTTATCATAATAATAAAATATTAGTCAATAAGATATATGACTTCAAATATTGGATCCTGAACGCTTGATCCTGGAAACCGCGATTTGAGTGTTCAGTGTTTCTATCTTAATTCTACGTAAAATATCAGTACTTTTGCCCCTGCTACGAATAGTAACTAATTCCTTCGTATTATTAGTAATATAGGTGCATCGTCTTACGATTAGGAAACTTTTGAATAATAATAATAAACCACCATTCAGTTCTCTATTTATCGGTTGTGGTAACTATTATTATTTTCGGTTGTTTATGATTTTCACACCTAAGATTTTGATTAATTGCTTCTTAGGCAGGATCTGTCAATTTTTATATTAGTTTCTGATTCTTGTATTGTTTCTGTTTTTAATTAAATCGTCCCTGTAGACTTACACTTCGCTGTCATATTTATGACGTTTTGATTGATAGCGAAATATTTCCATCTTACTAGGAATGAACGATTGATTTCTTTAATAAACCTCTTTGAGCAAAAATCATACCGTTTTAAAGTCTACACTTACTTTATAATTTAATAATTACATTTTATATCCTATATTTAATTTTATAGTAAACATTTATTCAATTCCTTCTATTAGTTCACACTTTTTTTGTTCAAATATATATCTTGTTCAAATTTTCAATCGTTAATAAAATACGTTTTATTCACCCACTAAAATTCATAATTTTAAACATGTAGAGGATGACACTTTATGTCAATGCAGTTTTCAAAATAATAATTTAATAATTAAATTCAATGAAATAGTTCAAGCTTTATATTGGAGAAAAACCTTTCACATAAGTGTTGGGAATGTAATATAAATATTTCGTCTCATTTGGATTAAATAAGTGATAACTTATCATTTCACAAAACATCTGATATTAGTTTATAGGTTATGTGGTAGAACAGCTGTTACAAGCAAAGGTTATGTTACTTTATTTATATTAATTGTAATTATTTTTAGCTAAAATTACAAAAAATATAAAGTAACTAAAATTATATTTGTCTTTGTTGGTTTTTGCAGAAATCGATTTTTAAAAGATTTTATTTATGACTTCTTTTTTTTGTTTATTTCAAACTATTATAACCTAAAACGATATGTAAGCCATATATATTTTTATCAGACGCATATATAGACAGCACAGCCATATATCTTCTATCTTCCAGAAGCTTTTGATTTGATTATCCGTTGTCCTTCGATATTTCAACGTTCCCATATCAGAATTGCTATTTTCTTTCTATTAGGAATATACTATTAATTCGTGTAACGTATGCCGTCGTTTCTGTGTTCATTACTTTTAGTTTCTACATCGCCAGAAATTCATTTCAAAAGAATCACATCCTGTTGGTATTTTCTAGTTTTGTCCCAACATTTTATTGTAAAATATCGTGATACTGAGATATAAAGCATAATATAATTTCTTTTGTTTCTAGTTACTAAATAATTTTACCAAGCGAAACTTTATTACAGTTTGTTATTACATGTCTGTCTTTATTTATTAGTTATCTAGTTTTCTTGCTGTTAGTTTCAGTCTCGACAACAATAATTATCAAATATTATTTATTCTTTTCAACACTTTAGTCTCAGGTTTTGGTTATCTTCCTATTATTAAATTCAAGGACTTGCACATATATATCTGAGAACCTGCTTCTCAGTATGTATCTAGTATTCATACCGTGTAAATCAAATTGTTGGCGTTATCGTGACGTAATCTTCCTGAACAACGGCAAAAAAACAATATTTAAAATATCATTACAAAATGACAATCCCTAATTCAGTATTTGTTTTTCCCAATTTTTGCAATGTGTGACGGCAGCACCCTAGACGGAGACTTTATTGACCACAAATTCTTCTTACTTCATAATCCCAATTTTTTCTACTTTTACAGCATTTTGTTTGCATAAATTCATCGTGGCTTCAATTAGTTTGTTCATTAGTGCTCTATTGCAAATGTAAAAAGACAAAATTCATTGCCGTATCTTACAATTATAAAAAGTATACTAATTGTTTAAAAGTAACACATTTTCTACATACCACGGTAAAAATTATAACAGTTGACTCTGTTTCTCACCACACAATAGGTTATTAGAACAAACGCACTAGTTTATTAACAAAAAATAGTTTCAACAAGGAAGTCACCTTCATCAGTTCTTAGCTACTGATCAGTGAAGCAACATCGTCGTCGACACTTGTCTGTTTGTTTTAATAATCTAATATGTTGTGATATTTAGAGTTACCTGTTATAATATTTACCGTTATGATTAGCTAAGCTTTAACTACCCTAACTTATTTTATCATTAACTTTAAAAAAATACAAAAATTTTAAACACTACTAATTACTCTCAAATTATTTCTATACCAGACATATACACTGAAGACGCAATTTATATTTTCAAATAATGTTTAAATACTGTTTAACAATGGATACTATAAAAAAAAACGAACCATTATTTCATTCGTTTGGTTAAAAAAAGATGTTATATTTCAAATTAAACGTATTCATCAAAAGGTACATACAGTCATTTTAAATTGTTTATAGTCATAAAAAGCCTTTTCTTTTCAGACGTATGAAGCAATTATTTTCTGTTGAAAAAAGCGTCATTTATAAAAGGTATATATATATATATATATGAGATTTACTACACAATTTGACTACATTTTAAGTGGCTGCAAAAAGTAACAAAATACTTGGATCTCAGCAAGAACAGATTTGACTGCATTAAGAGTGACAGCCATCTCGCCCGAGAAAGAAGCTTTTATTACTCTTTTTACTAAGCTGTCGTAAATTTACGACTTGAAAATTTGTTGCCAGTTTCATTTTATATTAATCAATTTTTAAGAATATATTAACATTGTTTAGTATTATTGTTTCAAATATCGGTTCTACGTTATCTAAGGATAACAACTTCTATTTATTCATTTTTCTATTTTCCACAAACATTATATATTATTATAATTGATATGTTATTTAAACTGATTCGTTATTAAACTGTAGTCTTTTTCAACGAGATATGTTTGATCGTAAATATTTTTAGTAATTGAAATAAAGATGTGTCAATATTATCAAAATAAATAGTTTATTATTATGAGTACTTCCTCTGTAGTAGCCAAGCACTGAGGATGGTAACTTTGTCGCCGAAACTAGTTTGTTGTGTGTTTGTTTATTAAAAAATAATTTTTTGGTGAGATTTTGTGTTCAATATTTTGACTTTTACCTTTGTAAATAGTTCTCACTAGCTAAGCACTAATTAACTAAATATTATGTACTATTAGATAATAAGTACTAAGTATTAAGTCCCAATAACTAATTCGTCGATTCTTCCTCAGAATAAACGAAGATTCCAACCCCTCTCCTTAGATATTTGTAACCAAATCGTGAGACAAACCTTTCTGCAGCATCCAATAATACATAAATACAATTACACTTGCAAGAAATGATAATAATCTTCAACAGTAGAACTAAATCTATTTTTTTTGGTTACAGAAACTAATACCTTTTGGTTTAAAAATAAATTATTATAAAAAAATCTATCTAAATGAAAAAGTTGGGATTTTGATTATTCACTATTTACATAATTCGCTTTTTACTTGTGTTGTGATCACAAATAGTATGTTTCTGATGGCTAATATTTTCAATAAAAAACTTCTAATCATTTTCTGTTTCCTTTGAAGCTTTTTTTATCTCTTAATAAACTCTAGGTTTTAAGTGGGCAAGGTGTATATCTATCATTATTTATGGTCACCCATTTCTTTAAGGACCCCAATCATTTTAAACTTGCTGTCAATGAATGCTCATTTTATGAACTGTTTATTTTTATATATTAATAGTAATTATATATTTATAGGTACTTGTGCTAATTGTATAAGTATATTTCATTTTCTTACATAATTAAATGTCACCAGTTATTTAAATCGCTGACTTTATGTTTTGTGATTAAGTGGCGACGATATAAACATCAATAAATATTAGAACCGGATTTATATGCATCGATTTTGAAAACACACGCGATAAATGTTTTTGAATTCCAAAGGTAACGGTTATTAATTGTTCCCACAACAACACTGCAACATGATAAATGTTTAAATACAAATCAAAGCTGTCAAGCAGGAATATCCGGGCTACAACAGACCACGACGTTATTGTAAAACGTGATTTAGGGAAACCATTTGTTCCTGAAACTGAAGCCACTTCAAACTTCGTTTTAATAGTAAAATGAATATATGTTTTAGAAAAATAGACAATTTTAAATACCAAATGAGAAATTCTATGAAGTATTAAAAATAAAAACTACTTGGGTAAAAATACCATTGTTGATATTAAACACTTTAAATATTGTTTTATAATGTTGGGATATTATAATGTTCTCCGTAACAATAGTTGTATAAAATATGCGGTTTTTGGGATTCTATACTTATAAATAAACTTTATTGATATTAAAAATAGCATTTAATCAGGCGTGTGACTATACAATTAAACAATATGCATTTAATCAATCATGAAGAGGCAAGTAAGCAGGAAGATAATACAGAACCATCACCCGATTAATGCTGATTTTGTGACGTAAGAATCAACCAACAAAACCATTGAGTGTTTTGATTCATTCACCGTTGCAAGTCCTCATTTAACTATCACTGACCGCATAAATATTAAGGCAAACAAAATTTGTAAAGATCTCGAAAATACTTTTTAAAAATTGGCATAATATAGTTCGGATATCTAATGCCGCAGTGAAAAGTGTCCAATTGAATCATGATTTACATAATTCTTCCAGTTTCTTCTACAAACGTACAGCAGAAGAATGTACCAGACATTATGTCCGTGAATCCAAAGTAATACTATCACCACGAAAAGGATCCGACCTTCCTTCCTATTAACTTTAATGGATACGACCATGTCTAGAACTTGACCGACGGATTCAGTACTGCTACGCATTGAAACTTAGTCCTGAGCTTGGAGAAGTTTGCAATTTTAATATTGTTTAGTTCTGATTACGTCATGATACCATCACAATTTTATCAAACATAAAAAAATCGTTAAGAGTAACACGATAAACGTTTTAAAAATCCAATGCCTGTTATATTAAATCGTTTGACGTTTAAGGCGGGTAAACCGTTCATTTTCAGTATACAAACGTTTAGCTATTCAGATGTAATCCTAATTCAGAAAATATACTACAGTAATAATTGCATGATATTTTAGAAGCACTTTTCTGCCACATTTTATTTTCCTTAACATTTTATCTTCTGAATGCTCTAATATTGAATTTGAGTAAAAATAGCATACGAAGGTATTAGGTTCAAAGTTTTTCATCTGTTCATCTGATGATCAAAAAAGACGAGTTTGTGCTTCGAATCGTAAGGGTAGTCTTACCTGCCAGAAAACATTCCATTGAATAGAACTCCCTCGTTTGGGTTTACTTTACTAAGCTGAAAATTTAAAATTGAACAGTAAAATTCGTAGGGGAGTTTTCCTAGAAAGCTGAGATATACAATTTCTATAAATAAACTTTTCAAATGTGGCAGTTAATATATACAAAAAGGATAATTATAAATAGGATTTATATTTCATTGAATAGTTCCTTCTATTAGCTCACACTCTATATCTTGTTCTAATTTTATGTAATAATATAATATGTTTTTATGCATCCAATCAAGCTCAAATACATTTTATTTAAACTATATTAGATAATAATAGATGTTATTAAAGTATTTTCAAATATTTATTCAATAATTAAATTATACAAACTTTGTGGAATATCTGGATTCGAACTATGAATCTTCATTTCCAAAGTCTAGTGAGCTTTGGCACTGTGCAACATTTCTAAACCAAGAAAAATTAAATTCTCAAAGACGCGTGTGAATTAATTTCCCCATTTGTGTGTCCTTGAAACCACCATCATACAACCTTAAACAGTTTTCATGGTTACCACAAAATATCATAAATAGTGCTGCGAGTTAAAAATGAATGAAAAGGATAAAATAAACAAACTAGAAGTAGACAGACAATGATAAAATATTTTTTTCTTGAAAAATATATTATTTGTTTATATTGCAAAAAAACAAACTCACAATAAAAAATAACAATAATAAATAAAACTTATTATTATAAAACTAACGTAAACCATTAATATAGTATGAAATAAATACAAAACAAATGCAACCTAAGAGTAACATTAAATTAACGTCTTTTAGAATGAATAGTACTTAATCTTTCAACAGGTTATAACGCAAAAAATAAATTTATTTTATACGGTCTTACACAGAATAAATACGACTTAAACATAAAAATAAAATTTCTAAAGTAAAATGTAAGTATTGCTTCAGTTACGTCAATCTATACTTTAAAATCCCGCCAAATATTGGCGCTGAATAAGCCACTATAATTCCTGAGATTGTGATTTATTATTTAAAGTCGCCTTGATTTACTGTCCAGTCATTAATAATGACGGAATATTTGCAAGTAACTACACAATGCTACATATTTTGCTACGTTAGCAGTGTTTAATCTATTGGACAATATTTTAGGCATAAAACGTTCTACCAAAAGTAAAATACAATTAACAAATTTATATATTATATATAATATATATATATATATATATATATATATATATATATATATATTATAATGAACAAACAAGTTTTATATACAAGTTCAAAAAAGGTGTTAAATATTTGTACTAATCTACAGTCGTATTTATTTCACTACATTTTTCTGCATTTTATCATAATATTTAACTTTGTTTACTCGTTTCACAGTAACTCCATTTTATAAACTTAAATTGTACTGTTCGCCCAAATATTGAGTTCGTATTTATATACTATAGCCAATCTCCGACCGTTGCAGACCTCACTATCCATTCCGAATCGCGCCAACAAAGGAAACTATTGTAATGTTAGGAAATGCAGCCAAATGTACTGACACATTCCTAACAGAAATCAAGGTAATTATTTTAAGAACATTCTACATTGTTCTCCTCTTTCACGTTTAGTTGACCTACAATAAAATTTAATTACAAAATATTTTCTCCAAAGTATAATCATATTATCTTGAATATTTGCTTCAATTCCTTTACAAGAATAAGCACACGTTCCTTATAAAACTTCATTGAAAGTTTTAATTAATTTTAGAGGATTATTAAAGTTTAAATAAAGTTATTAGACTACTTTACTTGTTACTGCTTTACTTTATTTCTTGTTACTTGTAATATTAACACAATGTTATATAAAGTTGTATGATAATTAATTAACAAAGTTTGTAAGATGTTTAAATATGTAAATCTGAAAGCAAAGGCATTTAAAATTACGAAAACCTATGTTAATTTAAAAAGGTGTAAAGATGTAACAAGGGGTAGTTTTACATACCAGAAAACTTTCCAAAGAGTAGGACACCCTCATTTCGGTTTGACTTTGCTATGCTGAAAATTCAAAATTGACAGTTGAATTCGTTGGAAAGTTTTCCTATAAAGCTGAGAAATACAATTTCTATAAATAGGTTTTAAAATGTGAAATTATGATATACGAAAACGATAAATATAAGTAGGATATAAATTACATTAAATATTTCCTAATAATAGCTCACACTTTATATGTGATAGTAATTTTATGTAATAATATAATATGTTTTTATGCATCCAATCAAGTCAAATGTCTATAATATCAAACTCTATTAATTTATTGTAATGCTTCATTATTAGAAGGAACTTTTAAAATTGCATATACATCTTTAAGTAATAGATTTCTAGCTGTAGAACAGTTGACTCAGTGCCAAAGTGTGTGCCAAAACATGTAGTTATTCTGTTCGAATCTGATGTTTGCTTCCATAACATTATCAGCTGGTTATTCTCACCCAAGTTGGATATATAACGCTTGGCGTTAGTCTTATTACAGTATGGATATTTAATAGATTAAAACCTAATTTCTACCCCATAACCTTTAACCAGGTTTGGTTATTTTGGACCTGGATCACATAATGAGTGATTGGTGTCATATACTGTACAGATTGTTATCCCAACATATAGCATGTAAGGTTATATTCTTCTTTTTGTTGTTGTGTAGCAATCGTTTCAATATCAATTGAAATGTAGTTTATAAGGGAAATATAGTTTTCGTGTGATTCTTTACCCGAACCAGGCTCGTCCAATTTAATTATGGGCCCTATAGCCTATATATATATATATATATATATATATATATATTTATATATGGGTGTATATAATTATTTATATGATTTATTCTAATATTTTTTTTATAATACAATATAATAAAGGTCAATGACAGATCATAGACTAATTCATGCTTTTACAATTACTCTACGTTCGATTTTGTATCCGAAAGCACTTTTCAAAAGCTAAAAATGTGTTAATCCAATAACAAACCATAATTTACAGTTTATAATTTGGTCTAATTTTTGTTTAATATTACATTAATGAACCTTTAGCTCTTGAAAAGGACTTTCGGATAGAACATCGAGACGTAGAGTCTATTTGTAAAAGCATGAATTGGTCTGTGATCTGTCTTTAGTCTTAAATTCATTGAATAGTTATTAACAGACATTAACTAAAGTTAAATATTATATATAAATAAATATTTATATTGTTGTAATATTAGATCTTTATAATAATAACATATTAAGATTGATATATTATTATATATATATATATATATATATATATATATATATATATAGTTTTTATTCATCCACTCAAGCTCAAAAACATTTTTTTTTAAACTTGTAGTTGATGTGCAAACAGTTTTTCAAATAATAATTCATTTATTAAATTTAGGGATTCGTTTTAATTTTTCATGGAGAAGGAATGCAAATTAAAGGAGCAAGCTATGCAATATAATTAATTCGTCCCATTTTGTTTAAAATAGGTGATAGCATATGGTTTCTTAAACAGCTGATTGTACGTTATAGGTTATGTCGTATAACAGTTGTTTAATCAGAGATGATAGGTTCATTACGCAAACCAACCTGTAAAAGAAACTCATCATTTCCCATCCCTTTCAATACAAAATATACACTTTTACGATGCCCTTTTAATATAAAAGGACCTAAAGAAATTACTTATAAGAACAGAACGAATTTATTTGCATATAACTGATGATATGTAATATTATTGTGTTATGTCTAGATTTGATTCCTCACGGGAAACACGATTACAGAGTAAACAAATGTTTTACACATGAGCGAAATTGTTTTTAAATATTGGTAACATTTAAATATTATATACGTAATTTTGGGCATTAAGTTACACAAAATGATAAAAGTTAAATCGATACGAGTATAATATATATTTCTGACCTATAAATATTTACACGGTTTACAGATGTTTATTCAGAGTTGAAAAAAATATACGCTACTTAAGAAATATCCATACCAGATATTGTTACATCAAACAATCAGTCACTATTTTAAACTCGTTTTTCCCTATTATTGATTTGACTTACTCGAAGTGTAAAAAAATTTCAAATACCAAGCATTTTAAACTAAATGAATTAAATGTATGTATATTTAGTAGATAACGTTTTTCATATAAATTATTTGCTATACAAAAACATAAATATAATAAATACCTGATGAACATCTTGAAGGTGCAGCTTCTTTTATATCCTAGTAAGAATGTTTCACTTTCCTTATTCCCCCTTTTTTCCCTCCCCTCTCAGTTCGTTAAGTAGTGTTGCTGGCTGTAGAGCTGAGTAGGGAATCCAATTACTTTAAACAATTTCTCACTTCGTAACAATCCCACTAATAAACCCCCTCCACTCACACACACACAAACACACACTAACACATACACTTACACACGCGCACACACACGCACACACACGCGCGCGCGCATGCACGAACACACACACACAACACATATATACCTGAAACTGAAATTAATTAGAATAATGTAGCCAAATAATTGAAAATATTTCTAATTAAACTGTTCTATATTATATGAATTAGTTTTAAGAAGCATTCACTGATTTGATTAGTTCACTGTCTTTACTAGAAAATAGTTTAAACATTTTTTATTGGTTTTTGTGTAAAGTATCCAATTACATAAATTCGTTCCTTGATATACTTAAATGACAAGTAGAATCGCATTATATTGTATTGTCGTGTTTCTATAAAATGGTATCTCCATGACGTAGAAAATTATTTATTGTATAAATTGTAATTTAAACAGCTCTTCTTAATAACACTCTCTCTCCCTCTCTCTCTCTCTAAATATATACACATGTATATATATTTATATATATATATATATATATATATATATATATATATATATATATATATATATATATATATATAGATAGATAGATAGATATGAGGAATAGCTTTTTTCCTTCCGGGAAGGAATACGTATAGCATATTTATATATATATATATATATATATATATATATATATATATATATATATATATATATATGATAAACAGTACCAACATCATCAGAAATGAAAACTCATACCTTATCATCATCCAACATCATCATTATATATATATATATATATATATATATATATATATATATATATATATGATAAACAGTACCAACATCATCAGGAATGAAAACTCATACCTTATCATCAACCAACATCATCATTATATATATATATATATATATATATATATATATATATATCGCAATATGTATTCTTGTGTATTAAAAAAGAAATAAGTCAAAATACAATACAAGAATTGAATTGTATTTTTGAAAGTAAAAAAATACACAATTGTACAATTCATAATACTATAATTAAATTGTAAATTGAATTATAATTCTTGTATTTTTATTTTGACCTAGTTCTTTATATATATATATATATATATATATATATATATATATATATATATATTTATATATATATATATATATATATATATATATATATATATATATATGATACATAATATTAGGATATTTTCTATTTTTTTCATTTGAGAACAACGTTTTATTACCTAGTACATATATCATATTTTATATATACATACACACATATATAAATATATATAAATATATATATATATATATATATATATATATATATATATATATAAGTGCTATACGTATACGAAAAGTATCAATAAATAATAAACTTTCATGAAAACACTTTAAAAATTATAAAAATAAATATGTAATTATTTCATTTAATTTACTTTATAAATTTGAATAATTATAAATATAATATGTTTGGTAAAATAATAGGAAACGTTCTTCTAACATGCAACTGTTAGAAAAATAACAATAAATAAGTTTGCAATATAATATTTGTATGTGCTAATTGATAAAAAAAATATCAATGTAAAATTAGGTGAAGTTCATAAAAAAAAAACTCTTTCTTTAAACATCAACAATGTAAAATTAAAATTTTCTCACTTCCTGGAAAGTAATATACGATTAAATTACTACTGTCTTATTGTAATAGCTGAAACAAATAATTATTTCAACATGTACATTTTATTCTCTATACATCATATTGTCAATTTTTGAAAAAGTAATTTCTTGTGTCCTAGAATAATGCGTTACGTATAATAATTATTTTCTATTAAAATAATAAAATAGGCCTATGTGTGAGAAATAGCGAGACAAATATTAGGAGTGGTACTATGTGCCTAAAACCAAACACGGAGGCATTAAATTCTCCTTTGTTTCAATAAATGTCTTTATTTATAATTGGTCAACAACAGAATACCCCTTACCCTAAGAAATAATAGACAAATCTTCACTCAACATGATATTGTGTGATATATATTTGTAGCATCTTAAAATTAGGTGAAATAAATTGATTTTGCAGGTAATCCTAACAACGTCAATAATTTTTAATAAACTAACCTATACATTAATCATAAATTTTAAACCCTGAATAGCATGACAAGTTATTTGATTGTGTGAAATTTTAAAATCAACGTTAAGGAACGTAAATTGCCTTAGAACAAGTTTTTATTTTAGATATTAGTTCACATTAAAACAACAAACTAACAAATCATCTTTGTTGCAACAAAACCTTACACGAATAGTTTTTATTAAATTGTTTCTTCTGGTAATAAGAATTATAATGTATTACATAATACGTATGTTTAAAAGAGTAAAGTAAAAGAACTATTTATAAAATTTTTTTGTCAATATATTTTTACTTCAATCTAATTCAAACAGTTTCGATAAAAAGTTACAAGAATGTTAATAGCACTGATTTTTATATTACAGTGGATTCCGAATTATTTAACCGCCAGTTTTACATTTTTTAAGTATCTGATTAGAAAATCAAACGCAATTTGAAATTAACATTTTCTGCAAAAAACTTTTATTTGGTTAATTTTTTTAATTTTCTCTATTAGCTCGCACTCTCCTGATATATATCTTTGTATTCGTTTGTATTCGTTCAATCAATTTTTCATACAAGTTCAATACATTTTTTCAAACCATTAGTGGATGACAATTGTTGTCAATATATTTTTTTTTTAATATTTGATGATTAATTTCATTTTAAATTAAAAATTTGATATCCCTTTCGGATACGAACTGTGGATATACATGTTGGAAAACCAGCAATGTTAGCACTGATTTAACTTTCCCGTAGCGTAAAATTGCCCAAAGATGTACTAAAATAAATTATATGAAAAGGGTTCTTTGCTATAGGGAAGCATTACAAGAGGTGGATAGAATGTGAAGTTACATATCACTATCAGCTTCTTAAATTAAAATGGAAATTAAAAAAGCAAAAAAATAGAAACAAAAAAAAATCATAATTTAACACCGTATATTGTATGAAGAGGAAAATGTAAAGTTGAACGGAAATTTTCTTTATATATTGCCACTTAAAATTGTGCTTTTATACACACAGACAAGCTTTTTTTTCGACGTCAGTATGAATTGGCTTCAAAATGTTTTTTCGCATTACTTGTTTTTTTTTTAATAAAAGTAATTTATTAATTTCAAATAAACAAAGAAGCGCGACTAAGGCGAAGAGTGAATTCGCAAAAACTTTCAATACAAAGATGAAAATTGATACCGAAGCAAAACCGCAGTTGTTAGTTTCCATGGCAATCCTAGTCACTCCAAACTGACAAATCATAGATACACAAACTCCTTACAGTTGCAGTTACATTCAGCATTACCTTGAAACTGTAAGATTCCATCGTCTAGACGTTCTTTGCTAAATACAATAGTGGTTATAGTTTTTATTGCAAAGTTTGATGTCTCTAGAGTGAACGCTATACTTTAGGGATACTAAAATACATTTATTTGCTACTTTGTGATCATATATTTGAGCATTGTTTATTGTTTTCGCCTCTGACAATCATTTTCTTCGTGTTTATAACAGATTAACATGTTAAATATATTAACACATTAATCATATTAATATATTAAACATATCAACGTATGAAACATATTTACATAGTTAACATAAATCATAATAAACTTATTACCATGTTAAACATAATAATATATTAAATGTATCAACATATGAAATATTTTAACATATTAAACATATACCATAATAAACATTTTAACATATTAAGACATTAACATATTAACATATTAAACATGTGAAAAAGACGAGGTTTCCCGGCATACATCTTTTTTTTTATTTTCGAATCTTTGTCTCATATAACCATATATTTATTCGTTACAATTATTAACTATCACGAGGTCAGTTTATACGAGTTCAAGGATTGTATTTAGTGAATTAAAACATTCAAGTCTAGGAGTAAAATGATGAATTTTATTGTCTGAACCGTTGAATATCAATTTATTATTTATGTATAGGAAGTCTCAGTAGCTAAAACAAAACCACAAAACTTGAAATTCATAACATTACAATTACTAACCACTTGCAACTTGACAAACAATAAATTTGTAAAAGGGTACTTACCCCTCTTAGATTAAAAAAAAAGTCAAAATTAGTACATCTTTAATCAATATTAATTGTTAAACCATACATTTATTGAAGTGATCAGTTTTTGTTTTTACATGATATTATATTATTGTTTCAATAAGGTTCTTTAACCAAAAAAGTGATATAGGTAGATTTCAAATAATAATACCAAAATAAAGACAAAAAAATTAAATAAAAAAACAAGAAATAATAAACAAAATTAAATAACTTGAATAAATAATAAATTTGCAATTTTTTTTTAAATCGCATTTAGAAGGGAAGCTTTTATTAACTTTTACTGAATTAATTATGAATTTATTTTTTATTAAAATCTATCTTCATTACATTTACAGTATTTTGTTCGGGCAATAACTAAAATTAACGATGGTATGCCATATAAAGTGAAATACCAAAATCGTGTAAATTGAGAGAAATTGATGAAACAAATAAGTTTACTAGCAATATTTATTGAAGTAGAAATATTGTGGAAAAAACATATACAAGCCTTAGATATATAGCACTATTTTGTGTAACAAATAATTTTTAATTTTATTGTGTTGAATATTTTCTCACAATAAGTTTTATGACACTCATTTTTATAGCTCTGAAGAATAATATTTATAGAATAGTTTTAATTACGTTATATTTATAATAATTTATATAATAATTACCATAGTAATTAATTTATTGTACAAATAAATAATATTTCACGAAGTTAATGAACAAGAATCTCTTCGATATTCTTGGAATATTTTAATGAAAAGTTTTTTGTTTGGTTGTAACATAGAGAATTTGTTTCGGAATGAGATATTTCTCGTAGTAATTGCAGTTTATAAATCCCCTTTCATCGGCATCATTAACTAACGAGCTGGGAGTCTCTCAAAGACTTTAAAAACTTCGTTGTTCTTCTTTTGACAATATTTTATACTGCCCTAAACTGCTATATTAATTACAAAAATACATCACAAATAGATATCTTTTTCTTATAAATATCCGGAAAATAATACTTACAATCATTTATATATAAATGCTAGAATAGGATATATCTATTAGATATAATTACATTTTAGTTTTAATTAGGTTTGTTATAAATGTATTTATATCAACGACTAACGAAATAAATGGAAATATTAAATAATTTTTAACCATATAAATTTATATACCTCTCCGACAAAAAAGTATTTAAATTTCAATGATATTAGTCTCCGAATATGTCTATAATATTCCAATATTTACTTCACGAAGTGGTTCAAATTTTTATAATGTCTTTTATGTATCCCAAAACGTAAAAGATATCGCTAGGATAAAATAAATCGCTAAATATTTTCGCTATTTTGTAGCTATAAATCTTGGAAGTTTCCCTCAAAAACACACTTGTCTCAAGATTGCACCTCAGACAAATACCCCAAGCTAGGGTTCTTTTATTCGAAAGCCGAAAAAAAAATTTAAGTTGATTTAAAACCGTTACCCTATTTAAAAAAAAAATTCAAATATTATTTACTTAATTAAATTAATTATAGTTTTAATTGAAGAAAACGTTTTCACCGAAAGGTGAAAATGCAATATTTTTATTTAGTCCCATTTGGGTTAAGATAAGTGATTACATATGAATTTCTGAAAAGAGCCGATTTTATGTTATAAGTTATGTTGCTGAACAGCGATTTAACCCATAGGTAATGGTGCTTCATTTATGTTATTGTAATTATTTATTAAAAAGTAACTCAAATAACATTTTTTTACCTAATTAAGAACTGAGTTTAAAAATTTTTGTTCATATTGCTTGATAGTAATTATTTTTTTATTTATTTTTAAATCTAGATAATTTTATCCAAAATCTCTCTCTCTCTCTCTCTCTATATATATATATATATATATATATATATATATATACATATATATATATATATATATATATATATATATATATATATATATATACATTATTGAAACATATTTTGTGAGTTTAGGAAAGATACAGCGATAATATTGACAACAATTGAGCCACAGAGATAGAATCAACTGGAAATTAATCTCAGGAGATATAAAGGTTTGACACTCCTCGAGCGCTACATGAGTCCTAATGAAATATTTGATTGCATCTTAGATTACATACACTATCAATCATTCATGAATTGTTCATTTAAAAGATTAATTTCAATTTTATAAACTCATCAGTGAATGCCTATTTATTTCGTAAAACTGAGATAATATTATTTGCTTATAGATATGGAGGGGTTAATTATTTAGTCCAACAAATTTACATTATAGTAAACACGGAGTTTCCGTATACCGGAAATACTACCATTTATTTCGAAGTTGTGATCACTCCTAGTAGTAAAAACCAGGGTCTTAAGGCCAATAGTTATTAAATAGGAATCATAAGCAATCTCATAAAATGTTCTTCACCAAATGAAACGAAAACCAATCCACGACCACAAAATCTATCAAAAACATGAATCACCATCTCATGAGTATTTTATTTGAACATAATATCTGTGAATTGAAAGTTTGTTTGACATCATTTATAATCTAATTGGCGGACATCAGTTTGGCTTGTCCATGTCTTTAAGCAAATGAATTGGTCTTTAGCCAATTGGCTCTTACTCAACGTTTGAAGCATCCCAGCTAAATTAAACTACCTAAATTAGTTGCCCTAAACTATCACTTTAGATTATCAACATTGTCAATTAACCCTTTGCTTGATGATTTATTTACCAACGTTAGACAAATGTTAAAGGCGAAAGTAATGTAATGTTTCTGTGATATACCCTAAATAATTTCCTATATTTGAATAGAATATTTTCATTATTTTTGACAATAAGAAAATTTTCAATATAATATCGTCATATACTGATGAGAGGACATTACTATCTGTGTGATAGTAGTGAATCTCTTGGTTTGGTTTTGCGTATTCATAGGAGAAAAAATTGACAATAACTTTTAAAGTAAGATTTCAAGAGTACTTTTACAGGATTTGTTAAACTGTTTAGGTTTTATCGTTTGTTGCTTGTTATAGTGAATAAAAAAACCAACTTTAATTGTTTGCGCATGTTGGTTATAGATTTATCTAAATAGAACTGTTACTTTCTATTTAAAAAAAAACTTTATCTATTTTATAAAAAAATACTGATGGGACTACCATACCAAAGTTAGAAAGTATGTATGCATGTAAACAGATAGTATAGGTTTTTATAAATGCGTTGAAGAGAGGGTTAGGCCCGTGGTGGAAACATTAAGTTTACTAGCGCTCAATAGTTTGAGGAAACATCTGAGGTTTTCGTTATATACCTAACGCTTCCTCCAACACACCTGCTATAACTTATACTGTAGGTTTATGTTCAAACCTACTTAGTAATTTCGGTATGGTCGCTACTTTTACATATTTCGTAACTGGTTATACTTAGGCCTGTAGTTGTGCTAAAGTTAAAGATTTAATTTATTTTATTAACCAAATGTAAATACAAAAATCTACCCTATTAGGCTTTATTATCAATATATATATACTCTTTAATATACTTCAATACTTTTAAAATCGTAATATACGTATACGAGTGATTTTCAATCTCCCGAACAATATCGCCATCAATGTTTGCAAAGAAAATCGAATCCTACTTGGGGTGCAAATCCAGTTCCGAGACTTAGGCAAACTTTTACCAGTACAGCTCTGCCATTAGAACAGTCAAGAGATTACAAGTTTGTTCACCTTATAAACTTCATGATTTATAATGGAGCTCTAATTTAAAGGTCAGAATTTCTATTTATGAAAGTTATCTAATACTACTTTTTACTATACGTTTATTTATAATTAAATATTCATTTTTAATTTCAGTTTCAAGTTCAGTTTGAATTTAATACCTATGTATATATATATATTGTGCTTTAATACTTTTATTTAAAATAATATTTATTTATGTACAATATATAATTGATATATATATATTATTATTATTTTTCACTCGAGTAGTGACGGGACTATTTAAAAGTTATGGATGGTTTTAGGTGTTTTGAAGATTCAATCAATGCGTATTATATGAGAACGAAAATCACAATACATAAATAGAATATAACCAACTACGAATATTCGCTTACATGTTTAATTTATAATAAGGGAAACTAAAATACCCTTTGTAATTCTTAGGTTCATGACTAACACTAGATGAGTTGGTGACGTATATAAACGCTCCAGCGGACATTCGTGCATGAATTTTTTTGACGCTTTGAATAATACAAATTATCTTCAAGTCATAGGAATTGGAATAATAATAAATCAATTTTCCATGGTACTAATTAATTCAGACTATATTTCAAATTATCATCTCAGTATTATTTTGGTCTAGAACTAAGTTCAAAAATCGATTACTATCTATAGATCCTATCTATAAACCAGATTCTTTCTGTCGATAGTTCCATTGAACTAGAATTTTTGGACAATTCGTTTTCTTATTTCCAAACATGAGGAAACTAATCAAATATATTGAATTTATTTACTAATGTTAGAATGTGATTTTACTAATGTTGAATTTATTTACTAATGTGGGAAACAGATCTTTTGTTTTTAACTATTTTCTTCCTAGAGATAAATAACACACTTAATTAAAACTCATTTTTTCTATCGAAGCAGACACAACTATTGCAGATATGTTATTATTATGTAGATTTATTTATTATTAATTTGTAAATTATTTTTATTAATATATTCGTATCCATCTCACCTCTATAAATAATATTCTTAGGCTTTTATTATTATTATTATATATATATATATATATATATATATATATATATATATATATATATATATAAATTATTCTTGCATCATACAGAGAATAGCCCCGCTAAATCAATTTATGGACTCTCTAAACTGCAGGACGTAGGTTAGATAAAGTATATACCATACACCTAGAAATTAATTAAGGGTTAAGATATTAGATGATTTAAGTACTGTTAAATTTATAGGTAGAGTGTCCTAGCATCCTCTACATTATAAATTATGTTAGCTGTTACTCACTGTTTACCAGCGTATTATCTCAGATGACGTTACCTCTAACTAGTCACGTGACTACAGTAAACAAAAAGGTTGTATAATTACACATTAAATATTATTATTTTTAGGATACTATTTTAATAGATAATATTATATGATATGGCTGATCAAATAAATCTCGTAATTTCCTTATATTAAATAAATAAAATGCTTTTCTTACTCTTAATGAATTATTTAATTTTCAATAAATGACATCTAAAGGTTTGTATTTTCATATTAATAAATTCATTAGGTTTATCTGCTAATTGTCTAATTATCTATATCATATATTACATTTATTTCTGTTCTATTTGTTTTAAAATGTGTATATAATTGATTGAGTGTATAAGAAAGTATATATATATATATATATATATATATATATATATATATATATATATATATACATTAACATATTTGTTTGTTTAAATTAATTATATGATGAATGAATAATTACCTACCATTGTAAACGGAGGAGTAAAATGTAATTTATACAAAATTGAAAATCAAATATTTCAATAATTTAATTATTAGGGTATTATATATAGGCTATTACGTTTAAAATCGTTTTTGTATTCGGTATATACAATAGATTATAAAAATTAAAAAACATGAAAACATATTTATAAATAAACATTAGCGACACAAATCGTCACCATTTTCTATCTTTTCTTAATATAAATAAATAATGATATTAAGACATCATTCAAATAATAAAATATAACAATGGGAAGAAAGGAAGGAAATATATAAATATTTTTACAAGAATAATACATACATTTTCTAATAAGCAGTTCTTCTATAAAATATAATAAAATAAAAACATGCAACGTCTAAACATTACTTTTTTAGTGGAATGAATTAATTTGAATGCTTATGAATTTAATACTTTATTTTACAAAATGCTAAAAGATTACTGCACGTTTTATTTAAAAGTCAAAGTGTTTAATTAGACTCATTTTATAGTGTTACAAAAAATTGAATGCATATTTATAATTCATTGATATTACTTAAATAAATGTTATCCTCTTATGAAAATCTTAAATGTTACTAAAATCAAATACTCTTTGTCTCTTCCCTAAATAGCCCTAGAGTTTACGCGGTTTCTTCCCAGCCATAAAAAATGCCAATAATCGTTTTAATATCTTTAATTTTCTTAACTTGTGCATGTTTCTCGTAGACGCAAATGACTTTCTTTTCTATTATATGGTCTATGTACAAGGATATAAGTTAGAGATCATGGCAGTTTCAAGCAACATGTAGGATTTTTCAATGTTTTTAGTTACTTGAATTGAATTTTTGTAATTATATTATTAATAATACTTTAAAGTTTTTAAGAGGTATATTATGAGAACAGCTTTCGACACAATTTTGTTAGGGACACTTTGACTCTATATATCTCCTTCTTAATAGGTATATGTAAAGAGAAGTTGGACGTTTAGGCTAGGGGGTGTTGCCTTAGTCTAGCTTTTGATGCTCTATGTTCGGTTCTTAGTAATCTTGTGAATGGTTATATTTCTGCTGACATATTGTTATTATTTACATTTTATTATCAATACATCCTGAATTATTATGTTAATAACTAAATTTTCAATTCTATTGTAATTTTATTGAGATATTTTATGTATGTTTCATTCTACATCTTTTTCAAGAGCATGTACTTTTCAAAATTTATGTATGGACTTTGTTTAGTTTCACATTGGTACTAATTCTCTTAAACAACCTGTTCAGCTCATTAAGGAAACAAGTGTTTTATCTTCTCGTCATATAATTACAATATGCGCTAAAGTACAAAGAGTAATTTAAGATAATTCGTATCTAACGTAATCCAGTAATGGATAGACTAAAACCGGGTTAAATAAAGTCGCAAATATAACCTCTCAGAGTTACGAATGTACAACGACTGTAAAATTAAATAGAGGTAGCAACAGGTAGAGGTCTAGGTCGTTGGAAGTTACGTGGAATGCAGAGCAAGAGAGAACGCTATTTAAGAAATATCTTACTTAAAAAAACAGTAGGAAAGAAATATCACTTTAATGTCCCTTACTATCATATGTTTTTATTAAAGACCCTTGACATATGATGACTATGAAAGGTGGATAAAAATCAAAAGAAATTATAGTTAAGGCCTACACCATTGGGTTCACTATATTTATCGCAATATTAATAAGTAATAGAAACAATAACATTTTTAAGTCGATTTCTTCTTAATTCAACAAAGAAAATATTCATTTTAATTACTTTGCACACTGTTACATATTGATTGAAGAGTTACAATTAATACAAATGAAATAACATAATCTATGCCTCAAAACAGCTGACCTAGCACATAACCTTGGGTTTTATTATAAAATTACATTCTAGCAAACAAGAAGATACATACTAGCACAATGCTTATTCTAGAATGTAATTTTGTAATAGGACTCTTTAATGATGATGATATGGTGATCGAAATACATAAGGGGTTAATTTTAAGTTACTTGTATTATTTTATATTTTTTATTATTTTTGTGGTATTGGGGTTATTTCCAATATTTTCATTGTAAATTTTTTTAATATTGTAACACCCAGTTGAAAAAATACGGAAAGAATATTTAAATTATTCAGTAAATGTATATATTTACATTATATTCAATAACAATTGTTGCAAACAAGTAGAAACAATTCTCCAAGAAAACTCAAAAGTAACGGTTTTGTTTCTGGAACTAATTAATATTTGTTCAGTGACTTGCTTGGCCTCTTGCCAATTGGTTTGGATATATGGTGATACTCGATACGATGGACACATCACAAGATGTCTGCCAGTTACAATCAATAGAGCGAGTCGTTTTGTACCAGCTGTCTGTTTTAGCTTAATAGATTGTTATTAAAGTTGCTTCTTGTAATAATCGAATAAATTATGAGTATTATTTTTTGAAATGCTTCAGCAAGTATCTTAAATAGTATTTTCTCAATTATGCTGTAAATAATTATAAGCTTATATTTTTAAAATGGTTCTGTTCTGATATACGATTTATTACTAGTCATGAAAGGAAAATTAAATTAAATTAAATTTTAGTCTCTTTTAATCAAATACGAGTGATAGAAATAAATTGTTCACAGTTACAAGAACTAGAAGTCAATATGTCATTTAAATTTGAATATAATCATTGTAAAATTAATAAAAGTTTTTCTTTTTTTGTATAAAATAAAAAATATTTTTCAGAACGACTTGAGTTTCTATTTTGTGCAAGGAACCTGTCTTTTAGATTTTGAGTGATTTATTCATAGGTTTATTGCCAACTCATTGATATACCATAGGTTTTATTGTTTGTTTTAATTTATAATTTTAAAAAATATACCTGACTATTCGTGTCACTCACACAACGCAAATACGGTGCGATGAGCTGTACACTCACAAAAAAAAAATTGTTTATTAAAAATACGTAGTGTCTCTATCAACATTAAGGAGGACACTAACAGATTAGTCGTTGTATATATACCTTTATTCATAAAGCTTCGACACTTTTGAGGGTTTTTTTTCTAATAGTTTGACTCACCAGCTGTCTATTAATGATTTATTTAATTTTTGTATAATTATATTGACAGGTCATATTACAAATATATATTTAACACTTTCACTATATGTAACAAGAATCTTTCTATATTTATATACACATAGTTAACCAATTGTAAGGTTGAACGATGACATATTATTAATTTTCTACTTATCTATGTTGGTTTTGTAGATCATTTATGGTTTTTGTGCATTACAAAGATGCTTTGCGTGTTGTAATTTTATTTAATAATATCATGGTTTATAATAGAATAACAATAAATCCCATTCTGTAAAGCATAACTGCATTATAATGTTAAACGTTTAATAAAAGCTCTGAACCTCTAAATTCAATAAACCTCTATCATATAGGCCTACTATAATGATATGATGTACTACTATTAATATAAACGACAACATAGATAATTTATTACGCCAAATAAAATAAAAATAACATTGTAAATTTAATCAATATCCGAAAATTAAGTTCATTTCATTCAATTTTAAGGTTATTATAATGCAATGCATTTTCAAAGAATCTTTTAATGCATTACCATTGCTATCTCGAGTACAATTACCTACTGAAGAGTAGATATTCAATAATCACTGAGTACCATTGTTGTATCTGTGTCGCGCAATGTCCAATGTGAAAATCGTGAATAATTATTTTACTGTCCCCAGCAGGAAATTACTTCGCGTAAATGTACCGATGCGATAAAATGAATCGAATTGAAGTGTATAATTGAAGCGCCTAGTTATTTTTCGTTGTTATAAGAAGAGCTTTTATTCAATTCCTACTATCAGTTCACACTCTCTTCAAATTTTCAGTCGATAATAAACTAATTTTTACTCATCCACTCGAGTTTAAATACATTTTTCAAAACTTGTAGTGAAAGACAATTGACCTATTACCATTTTGTCAAGTATTAGTTCATTATTAAAATTGATTTATTATTCATAGTTTTATACGGGGGAAAATGTTTTTATAGAAGGGGCAAGGTATCTAATATATAAATTTCTTCCAATTTATCATAAAATAAGTATAACATATTATTTCATAAAAGAGTTGATTATATGTTATAGGTTATGTGGTGGAATAGCTATTCTAACGTATGGAATGTTTTACTTTATTATGTTAGAATGAAATTATAAAATTAGTTCCTACTGAGGACAATAAAGACAAATTTTATTTTAGGAATTTCTTATTTTGTAATTACAATTAATAGAAATATGAATATGCATATGAAAGAACAAAATATTAGGTGGGAAAATATAAAGTGTTTATCCTTGCAACTTTTACCATTTCCTTCTCTATACAGTATGTGTTGTTTGACTAATAATTTTGGTTTTAACTAATTATTTTCTTTTCTTTTCTAACTTATGAAGCTGATGGTGGTCTATAATTTCTCATTCTATTCATTTCTTATAATGGCTCATTATTGCAGGGAACCTTTCTCTTATAATTGCATATATACGTCTATCGAATTTCTAGCTATGGTAAATTTGCCTTAGTACTAAAGTGCTGGTTTTAAAACATTGAGCCATTCTCTTTGAAACCAACCGAGGCATCAACTTTTTAAAATTCAATTAACTATTAGGTAATTGAAAAAAACTGTACCTACATCAATTTTCATCCACTACGAATTGAAAAGATAATATTTCAACTTTTAAAGAATTTAGAGTTATACGCATTAGATTTATAATGTTAGTTAAACGTACGATACAAACCAATTGATTTGTAATTCGTCGTATAAAATTTCCATTTTAAAATATCTATATCTGTAGAAAGAAATAGTTATATATTTATGATGGTTCGAATGTTTTTTTGCATCATGTCTTTGAATAGCTTTTATTGTATTAGCTGCAGGGATTACTTTTTCCCAATGGAAAAACATTTACTCTGCTTTACATTAAGGCTACTTAACAGGCACTAATGCATTTATTTCTAGTCTGGAATTGTATATTTCAATTTTAAACGGTAGGGCTTCATTTGATGGTGTTTAACTGCATCTTAGATAAACGATTTTATTCGTACAGAGATAAAATACTTTAAAGGGGAAACATATACGATTACGATATAAACATTACGGTGGGTATACAGACTACTCGCCAAAAACAATGGCAAAACAGTGGGTAGAGAGTGTTCAAGTGAGATTAGTGTGTCGAATACTCAACAAACCTACAAACCTTTTCCTACTTTTCATTCGTACTATTAGTTTATACTTATATATATATATATATATATATATATATATATATATATATATATATATATATATATATATATGTGTGTGTGTGTGTGTGTGTGTGTAAAGAGAGAGAAAGAGAGGAACAGAGAGAGAGAGAGAGAGAGAGAGATTTTTTTAAATTTTTAAAATTTTAGTCAAATACTTTTCAATCATTCAATCACTTCCCTTAACTAATTATTTTCTTTTCTTTTCTAACTTATGAAGCTGATGGTGGTCTATAATGTCTCATTCAATTGTTTATGTTATGTGTTGAACTCTAAATTAAATATTTATAAAATATATAAAATCGCTATTTAATAATCGATTGTTTAATCTTTAATTACATATTTACATACATGGTTTCACATGGCATAAAAAATGCACTCTTCATCCATATGCAAATCTGCTTACACTGTTGAAGATAAACAACTATCGATCACGGTCACGCAGTTGCAATTTAGAATCACGCAAGAAGACTTATTTCAAATTAGCAGCTGTGTAGTCAGTAATTATACGCACGATGTAAGGTTTTCTTGCTTCAGGCAAACCAATAATTTCAAACTCCATTCTTATAATTGCTACTAAGCTTTCACTCTACCAAAGAGTAAATTGTCGTAATCTGTTTCATACGCTTTTCTATTTTTAAATGTTTTAGTCAGTGAAATCATAATTTTATGGTTCTAATAAACACTGGTTTAATAAAATAAAAACAACGCCAAATATATTTTAAAACATAATTTGATAATACAATTTTTAATACAAACAAATTTTTATATTATATTTTATAAAAATATTTATTAAATATATAAAGTTTTTATTTCTAAAAAATTAAAGATAATACATTCCAATTCAGTACTCAATTGGAAAAAATGTGCAGCAAATATTTCGTTATCGATTATTACTTTTTTATTTAACGACATATATAAAAGTTACAAACACATACACACACACACATATATATATATTTATATATATATATATATATATATATATATATATATATATATATATATATATATGCATTTATCCTATTTTTTTATATGTAACACATTCAAAACGGTCTTAGGATATTCGGAAGCTGAATGTCTTTGCGTTATAGCAGAATTCGGTAACACCACCATGTATAAACGACTTCTTTAACCACGATGATTTTATTGGAACTACGCACGTTTCGGATTGAAGGTAAACCTCTACCGAGGCTCAAATAAGTAAGAGATTGAGTTTTATTTCGTCACCAAAGGATATAACCTGATTTGTTAACATGATTTACACAAGGCTAGATGGTGAGTAACCCCTCTCTCATTACAGATTCATAACATTTTCTTCTATTACAGTAAACAGAAATATTTCTTTTGTAATTTTTAAAAACATAAATTACTTTTGTTACATTTATTACCCTAACGAGTGAATTACGTAGCTTTCCAGGGGCGAGCATTTAAAGCCATTATTATCTACTGTTCATTTCACTGTCCATGGAAATTAAAATTTGCCCTACTATAACACTTTCAGACGCAAATGCAGTTTTAAAGTACAGACTTCTGCCACATTCCTTCAGAAACCCCCTTATTGTCGATTTTGATGGCCCAAAAGTATTACGTCAACAATTGCAAGACTTGGGGTAAACCATTTTAAAGGAATGAAGATTCTTCCAGACAAGACCAGAACATATATCTCCTGCAAGAACTGTTCAGAAGCCGAAATCACGCCAGACCACATTCTCGAATGCCCAGCCCTTGTTCCACATATCTTGCGACTTGGAATGGTGTCACTGGCTTCGGAACCCCAAGAGGTCCTCTACAGTGTGGATGGATGCCTTGAGGCTGGCGGACGCATTTTTGAAGACCCACTATGCTATCTAAAAGACCATGGACACGAAAAAACCAAATTACGTACTGTACAATTTCTGTTATACCCCACTTAACGTTGCCATTAAATACAATACATTAAATTTACTACTGAGATATTTTTACTTTTCCCTCGATTTATTTTATCGTAGTCTTTTCTCTAGACCTTTATTAAAGAAGGTCTGCTCGACCCGTTTTGATAAGCTTACATTGACATGAAATGTTGTCCATTTAGTACTTATGTATTAGTTTTATAGAGTCAGTGAATAATTTGTTTTGTATTAAAGAAAGCTTTGATTTATTCATTTTACCTTTTGGTATCTAGGTTTTGTAGCTTATACAAAGTTCTCTTGGTTATAATTATATTCCATTACAGCGTTGTTAAACATTTAAACAGGTCAAGTCTTTTGGGGGTCAAATACTTTAGTTTTCTCCATTTTATTTAAAATAAATTTATTTATAAATATTTAGGTGGTTTGAAATATTTAAAAAAACCCATTTTTCTTGAATTATATTATATATTTGTTACTTTATTTGGTCATTTGAGTGAAATGGTTTTTCTATTACATTTTTACAAAAAATTGACATTTCTCATGATATTTGTATAATTAAATACATTTTTAAAAGTAATATTGACATTTCCATTCATTTGCCCTAATTCATGAGCTCAAATGATCTATTCAGTTTTACATAATTCTTATCTTTTATTTAGTCATATATTTATCTTTTTTCTTTTAAAATTTTCAGTTCTTCCTATTAGTTTACAACCTTCCTACACATATTTTGTTTATATTTTCAAATCGTTTATTTTCGCTATTCAAATAAGTTTTACCACACTTGGTGTTATTACAGTTTTTATTTTAAAT
This sequence comes from Prosapia bicincta, assembly GCA_036971475.1. Classification (NCBI taxonomy): domain Eukaryota; kingdom Metazoa; phylum Arthropoda; class Insecta; order Hemiptera; family Cercopidae; genus Prosapia; species Prosapia bicincta. The sequence continues at coordinate 244,357,379 of JBAIZL010000002.1, forward strand.
ATTGGTAAATTATTTAAAGTTATTAATTTTATTTTTTTTTAAAAAGGGAGAAAAACTTTCCTCAAAGGGAACGAAATGTCCAATATATATATTCCGTACCATTTGGCTTTAAATAAGTGATAACATATGATTTCATAAAACCGCTAATTTTATGTTATAGGTTATATGTTAAAAAAGCTGTTTTAATGAGTAGGGTATGCAACTAAGGTTAACATAGGTTAGCAACCATTTTATTTAGATAATTGTAAATACAAAAAATAGTAACTAAAAACAAATGTTTCTACCTTGAGCTAAGTAGAAATTGACTTTTAAAAATTTTGGTTTGTATGACTTCTTGAGACTATATTTGAAATGTAATGCTAGGAATAACTACATCACAAATCCTTAGTTAGCTTTTTTTATTATTTTTTCATTACAGTTTCCTATGTATAGTCTATTTTCTTTGTAGACTATGTACATCTGGCCCATGATATATCTGAATTTTATTCCATAAATAAGCGGCCTACGTTTAGCTTATCTATGTCTCCCTACCTTCTATAAACGTGTAATATCTGTGTGTGTATTTTCTTCTCTAGCACCTCCCTCTAACGGAATGTAATTCATCTTTTGATCATGAATTGAAAAGACGCCAACTTATTATCGGTGGCCTGGAATGAGCTAGAATACCATAAAGAATATTTAACCTACATAGTATTTTATCTAATTTAAATTCACTATGTTTTCCCTTGTGAAGTTTAAAATGTTGATCATTTACATTAATTAATTTAAAATGACCGATCTATCACCAGAATGAGCTATAATAGCTTTTGCATTAAATTTTAGAAATCCTATCTATTGTTTAAAATGAATATATATAATTTTACAAATACATATAAATCTATTATGTTTACTTGTCCCATGAAGTGCAAAAAAAACATGAAGTGAATTTAATGTGCATTATTTGTTTTATTACAATTATATTTGCTCACTTGAGGTTGTATGGTATATTGTTTTTTATATTATTATTTTTATAACTGTTTAAAGTTATATAAATATATCATTGTAAAAAACAATTTGCCATATTGTAACACAAACACTATATTTACAAACGTAACAAGAATTGGCATATTGTATCTGGTAATGAATTTAAATTTCATTTCAGCCAGGATAAAATATTGTTTTGTTCATATTGTTAGTAGTAGCCAAGCACTGAGGAAAGCGACTTCGTCAGCGAAACTAGTCTTTTGTATGTTTGTATATTAGAAACTAATTTTTGATTAGATTTTTAGTTCACTATTTTGACTTTTACCTGTTTTATAGATAGTTGTTAGTTTAACATACATGACAACTTGCAACTGATAACTAAATCTAGAAACATTTAAATCTCATTAAAATTAGTTTCTCAGAGTAAAGTATTTTGATTTATTGAGAAATTCCTTTGAAATCACCACAACTATCAAAGACATAGGAAAACAACTGGCGCCCCAAAGAAACTAAATATGGGTTGTAATTATTCTTAAATTATCAAATAATTATAAATAAATAAATTTGATTGCTATGGTTGTTTTACCGTTTTAGAGGATAAATTTATAAATAGACTCCGCAATATGGTGTGGTTATTAAAAACAGAAAGTTTTGAAAACTCTTTTTTCTTGAATTTTGTAGACCATTACGTTCGGTGAATCTTAATTAATCACTTAAACAATAGTTTTTGAATATCCGCACTTTAAATTTTGTAAATTTGTTAAAACTTACTAAGACTAAACGTTTTCGATCGCTATGTGGCGATGTTCGTCAGTGTCTTACACACAGCGTCTTAAATTACAAACATATTAAACTAACAAACACAATACAAATCACACATACTCTTTGATACTATCGAAAACCTGCCTTTAAAACCGTCACCTCTTGACCCGACATCTCCAAGCAGAAGACACTGATGAACATCGCCACATAGCGATCGAAAACATTCTGTCTCAGTAAGTTTCAGCAAATTTACAAAATTTAAAGTTCAGGTAGTCATAAACTATTGTTTAAGTGAATAATCCTTTTTTTGTCTCACACTAACATGATATGTATCTTGTACGAATATCTAATCGTGAATAAATTACGTTTTCATTCATCCATATAAGAACAAGTACATGTTTTTTAACCTATAGTGGACGACAATTAATGTCGATAGACTCTTTTCATATTTTAATTAAATAACTTAATTATAAAATATAATGGGTCCAGGTCGAATTCGAATTGAGTACCTTCTTTTTCGAAGTATAGCGCTTTTTGGCACTGATCCAACTTTCCATAGCTAGAAATAAATCTCAAAGATCTATGTAAGAAACCTCCATTGTATAACCTTATATTGTTGCCATGGTTACCACAAAATACCATAACTAATGTTCTAGGAAAGAAAATGAATGAAAAGAATAAAATAAACAAACACACAGAATTAAGATTATCGAACTTTGCTTCAGAAATGGAAAAATGCAAAAGTAATGCGAAAAGAAACTACAACACGAAAAAAACTTATAATTAGTAACAAATAAAAATAATAGGCCTACACCATACACATAAAGAAAAATGGAAAATTTCAATGATATTTTCTTTATATTTCCCCCCTTAATACTGTTGTTCTGACACATGTAACAATATAACATGTTGACATTATTTGTAATTATGAAAAGAAACTAAATTAAAATTATTCTTTTGGTTTAAAGTTTTATTAAAAATGTTAGTAGGAGTTGACTTTAAAATAAATGTGTTATATTACTTGTGTTTGTAATATTACGTGTTTTTTTTATATAAAACGCACAATAAAATTTAAACCTCATGCCAATTATTTCGACATTTCAAAGCAAAAAATGTTTAAGAACTTTAGGTCCTACAATCAAGTTTCCGAGTTTAAAGTTTAGTTAAGTTTGGGAAATAGTATTAGGACATTAAAGTGTTTTTATGAGTATACCATGAGCTGATCTCGGAAACTATTATTTGCAAAATTAAATTAATTGTAAATACAAAAATCATTATGCAAGTCAATATACAATGAAAGTAGAGAAAGAATACCATATTATTTTTTTAATGTTTTGTTTAAATTTATATATGTTAGGAATGTTATATTACTAGGAAAGCATTGCAACTTACCTTGAATCGTTTCCGTTCTTAGTTTTTTAATATAAACAATAACTTTAATATTCTATTGAATTACTGATATGATTTCTGAACAATGCAATGGATTAGATTGCGTTGTAAGCAAATAATAGAATTGTAAACAATAAATATATACCGTGGAATAATAATGTAGATAGAATAATGATTCGATTGCTTTTGAGAGTGACTAAGAGGAGTAAATGCTGTAAGGTTAACATACGAAACGACAAAGTGACTTCAAGAAAGGATGTCTGTTTGAACTAAATGCGGAAATTATATTTAAATTATTTATTCGTAGTTTATTTAAATTTAGATAATTGTAAAGTAGTATTTGTTATATATCACTAGAACTACCTACACATTTATTCATATGAATCGAGTGACAATATTTTGCCATGAAAAGAAATTAATAGTGGTTCAGAGACTCGCTTGATATATTGCCAGTTGGCTTCGATATAAATCTATACGACACAGGATTACTCTAAGCTACCATATCAGGTAATTGCAATCAATACCAGAGCGCCTACTCCAATCTTATGTTTTTATTTGATAGCTTCTTTAACGCTATCAGTTATTGATTCTCTAAGAAGAAGTAACCCTACTACTAAAGTCTTGAGAGTGGAATAATTTTGAAACGAGTCAACAAAAAAAATATTTTATTTTGAGGAAAAGCCGTACAAAATGTATATAGATATTTTGTGTCTTTAAATATTCCTTTATATCACATATATTTCAAGGGATCGGGCTATCAAAATAATATAATATTTTAAACTCGTTTGTAAAAGTGTAAGTTTTTAAATTTAGTGGAAAAGATTCAAGGATAATTTTCTACAACTATCATCAGTAACATGGTATCCTTTGCTCCACATAGAGAAGTAATTATTTGATATTTTACCATTTATCCATTGAAGACAATTATCTCTACACATGCCAACTTTAGATACCCTATGCTAGTTGAATGGGCAAAAAGGGAGAGAGCATAGTCATTATCGAATACTTTTGAGCAACCTGTGCCCATTGTTGTGGTAACTTTTAATACCGCTATCTGAATATTATCCTATCCCTAGCTAATTGTTATTGAATATATCCCTTTCTTTAAGCAGTTTATGTTTGTAAAACGTATCGAATATTTCAGACTGTGTTAAAGAACTTATTTTCACATCGTTAAAAAAGGCACAAATGTATGTATACACTTCATCGCGAGATTAAATTAACTAGTTTAGGCACAAGAAATGATAATTCTAATCTGCGGCATAATCATGCTATGAATGGGAGAGTAGTGAATGATGAACAGTTTTTGAAGTGAACGCTTTTATAGCGATGTCTACAAAAAAACGAGAATGGAAATAAACATATAATCCGTTATTTTCCGTCATGTTTTGCTATGAGTCACCTCAACGTGAATTAAATCACATAAGATTTCATGCAACATCTGATTTTGTGTTAAAGGTTATGTTGTAGAACAGCTGTTTTACACGTAGGTTATGTTACGTTATTTATTGAACAATGTTAAAGAAGAAGATAATTAATAAATATTTTTGATCAGGTAATAAATATATTTTATTAAAATTGTAACAAATCTCAATACAAATAGTTAAATTTAACTACAATAATAAAGTTGTTTGATTAAATCATCTTGAATTCACCAAGTACATTATAAGTAATTATTGCGTAACTGAGTGAATACTTTTGAACTTATTTGCTGACGCGTTTCGAAACAATTATTTCAAACGATTATCTCGCGTCAGCAAATAAGTTCAAAAGTATTCACTTAGTTACGCAATAATTATTTACAATAACAAGTAAGTATTTTTAACCCACTTTTTGCCAAGAAGACATTGTTAGTGGTATCTGATAAATGTTTAAGTAATGTTTTTGCTTCATAGATAAGGTTTAGAATTAGAGAAAGATACTTAGGTAAATCCTGAAAAGATCCTTAAAAAAATATTTTTTCACTATAGAACTCATGTATATGCTCTGATTGTTCTCTGGCTATTCACTATTTAACATAAAGACATTGTTAACAGACATTCTTGGGTAGATACTAGTTCTTTCGCATGACATTCGCATGATATTCCCTATCAATTAAATTAAGTCAGTTTGTTGCATTGTTAAACAAAGTTTCAGTCTGGTAGTAATTATAACATTACATTGTAGTCTCTCGATTCAGAACAGGCGTCCAAAATCAGGATTGAAAGCTTAGACGGATATCGATTGTCTTTAGTACGCGATATCACATCTTTCAAGCAGATGCTTTAAGAAAGGAGTTTAATGTACTAGCCCGCTTGGTCGAATATTACTACTGCCTCTATTCTTTGACGATTGAACAATTTCTACTCCATCAGTAATGAATGGCTTTAAATAAATCAATGTGTTTGTGTAAGCTTTAAGGTGAAGGAGAGGAGACATGAATGACATTAGTCTCTGTTTAAAATTTATAAATCGAACAGTTATTTATTGAACATTGACTTTTATTTAAATATAATTATTTATCTTCAGTTAAAAATAAATGAAACCATTTAAACTACAAAAACGTTTTATTTATGTCGTAATGTAGGCCCTATTTTTCGATTGCGAATCAATCATCTTCAGAGAAAATTAACACATGACTGACTTTTGCAATAGAAATGTACATCAGGAGGTAAAAGTGTATATAATTTGAGACGTTGTGTTTATTTATAATTAAAAATATTATACTTAATTAAATCATTATCTATTTTTAAATTTTTAAAAAACCTATTTTTATAAAAATTTGTATCGTATTTAATTATGTTATACATTCAGTGCTATGTTTTTGTGAAAATATTTGTAAACAATTTTCCATCACTGCTATTAACTTCTACCTTTTAAGATAAAGCTTTTACCTTTAGTATATAGCGCAGATGTAGGATGTATAATGAAATCAAATGTGGCCCAGCGGACGTATTAAATGGAGAAGGAATGGAATTGGAAACCCGCTGTAACAATTTTGAAATAAATTACTGGGAGCAAGAAAAAGTCACTCAAAATATTGTTTCTAGTGCTGTTTGGAAATAGCTTAAAACTAAAAAACCAAATTTAATTTGAATTACAACTTGTTGTGACTAGAATTTTAAAGTATACAAATGTTTGAGTACAATTACAGAAATGTTTTGATTTATTAATATTTAGTCAGAATATACAAAATAAATGACTAAAAACATAAATACTACAATATAATATATGGTAATACAGGAAAATGTTTTTGTCGGTTTGTAACACACTTTAGATGGTGTTACATATTAAAATTTAAATTTAGGAAAACAAACGAGAATGTATTAAAAAATTGTAACAATATACAACTATATCAAAAATTGTGAGTTAATAGAAATATTTTAAATGAAATCTCTGGTTGGTAGTGGCATCTGTCGGAAGAGTTTAAAAACAAGTAAATTAAAGTATGTGTGCGCACATGCGATGCGCGGTAGCTAGGAAGCCTGCTTGCAACGATAATTTAATCCTCTTTTAGCCAAAATGTAGAAGGCAACGGACGTATCCGAGAGCGAGGAAAAGTTTAGTTTTCAAATTATAATGTAACAGTCATTTTTTGTTAATTTGTTATAATCTTAATGTAGAAGGCAGCGTACGTAGCCAAGTACGTAGATGAAACGCTGAAGTTACTGAAAGGATCTTGTAAGATTTTCCACTAGAAGGATGCGAGGCTACAACTTGTTAAAACAGCTAAGTGGACGATTTCAAATTTTAGTGAACTATTACAAAATTTAAAATGTTAGACAGTTTAACACAAAACTAATTAACTTTAAACTTTTGAACACGTATATAAATGTAATTTATGCATCATTTGGTACATTTGTTTTCACCTTAAATTGCAAGATTTTATTATGAAAATAGCAAGCAAGCAAACTCGAATACAGGTCTACTTTCAGCCATTGATTGATTGCTATACGTAAAAATGCATAAGTCAAATATTAAATGTCCAATAATCAGTAACTGAAGCAATGTCTAAGAAATATGTATTATGATTGTAATTTATATTATTTTTTTGGTTAAATAAAATGTGTGTAATTTGCTTTAATTGGAGTTAAAAGAGTAATTATTTAACGAGCACACAAATCCCATGCATCCCAATTTAATAAGCCTTTAAATATTAATTTAATGAGACTCTGCTAGTTTAAATGGTTTAACTTTTTATTTTAACATATTTAATACTTATTTCAAAAAATAGCGTAGTTCTACCTTCAAGATTTGAAGAGCGTTACAGACAGACGGTTATTATTACGCCTGACCTATGACGTAGAACTAAACCTAAACACACACGAAAACGTTACAGGTTTTTAAATAATATTTCCTAAACTAATATTATGTTTTGATAAGTAAGTAATAATTGCGCTATCCTGTGACTAGGGGCTATAAACAAAGAAATAACTGCACACGAACTTACTTTACTATACTTTATTGACATACGCATTTCAATTGTCCATGCCATCATCATCAGTGATACAACTACAAATTTGCAACAAGAATTACAGATATTAATTTGTATTAGTAACATTGATAATGAAGACATAGATGATTGAAACGCGTATAATAGTAAATTCTTGAACTGATAACTTCTTTGCACGCGGTGAAGAAAGCATGAAAATAAATCATTGCTTTCGCGTCACAGTATTTCTGAAACGCACAACTTACAACATATATTTCCGCCAGATTTCGCTATGAGTCGCTTAAAAGTGAATTAAATGAAAACATATGATTTCATATAGCAGCTGATTTTGTATTATAGGTTATGTTGTAGAACAACCGTTTAACACGTAGATTATTACTACAAAGTTTTAATCAGTTAATAAATATAATAATTTATATAAGATTTGACAAATCTCAATACAAATAATTCAATATAACGTTGATAATAGGTTATGTACTTTTATCCAAATTTTTAAAACGAAAACAATCTTAGGCGCGTCTGACACTCTAAAAGAATTGATTTTAACTGAATTTTTCTAACAAAAATTTTATTCAGTGAACATTTTATAAATGTAATTTGTTACCCGCATTATTTTGTTTCTACAATAAATATTAGACTCTATTAAATACATTCTTCAAATAAAAATGTAAGAATTGAAAAACAATTGAGTAGATTTCACATCATCGGTCATTTTCGTTTAACATTTTGCGAAACTGTCATATCCATTTTATTACTTCCTTTGGGACTCCTCCGATACCAGTTTATATTGTTTTGTTAGTTCACGTGCAGTTATTTATTTGTTTAAGTTTTTCTTGCTTTATAAATGTAAGAACATTGTACAAAGCAAATTAGTGGCAAATAGTTAATTAATGTCAGATAGTTTTATAACTTTACGTAGCTAATAACAGAAATAGAGCAAACGTGTTGTTTTCGTTGCAAACACATTTAATTCAGTACAATATAACTCTGTGTCTCCTGAGGCTTAGAGTTGCATAAGCTAGTATATCTAAGTTAGAATAACTAAATAGAGTGATAAATTATATTAGTAAGTAGAGTTTTACTATACTGAAACGATACCCAAAGTTCCTCGAAAGTAAATCAATAAAACCAACTTATATTCCGGTTAGTTCTTCCAACTAATCTAGACAACAGCTGTACGTTCAGTAACTATAGGAGGAAGTGAGAAATGTATATTTAATACCCAAGTAACAAAACTATTTAGGTGTCAGAAACTACCTGCTGCAAATTCTGTTTAAACTGAAGGCAATTATAGTTTGTACGGATAACAAAATTAATATTTAAAGGGTTTAAGATTATCAATCTATTAGAGCGGATAGAGCCATGGTTAGCAAATCCTCCATTTCTAAAACAATTGAGTTAAGAGCAGAAATAGGAGCGCCAAAATGTACGTTTTACTGCAGGAGGTATAAATGCAATTCTAATTACGTCCTATCATGCAGAATACCCTCCTTAGATCCAGCCCTTATCCAAAAGTCCTGTCCCAAATTCCTACCCGCATCCAGTGTCTCGTGACAGACGCTGCAAAACTTCGGGGGCCACCAAACCCCCCCCCCCCTTCTCTTACTGACTGACTGATTTTTTCATAGATAGCTGCTTTGAAACTTATTGAACCCCCAGATTGGTAGCTTTTGCCTCCGCAAAAAAAAGGTTTTAGGATTAATCCCGAAGGCGACTAGATACGCAAGATTAATCTAATATTTGCCGACTTGGAAGTGCCTATCACCAAACAAGCACTCTAACACTTAGCAACAAAGTTCTACAAACAGACCCACGCAGATACAGCATCCACGCTCATTTAATCAGTGGGTAGGATACGACTACATCTACGACACACTGACAGCCCCTGTCTCTACTGACCGCCCAGTTCTAACCATAATATCCATACTAATATTAATCTGCTTCTCAGTTATGTTCCAGGTGACGAAGGACACATGGCCTGGGTCGCAGCCTAGCCCCAACGGAAGTACTAATTTTGAATTGCATGCCTTTTCAGATTGGAGTAGGAAGCAGAATAAGGGGTGGATGTCTTTCCTCCTATAGTCTTACTAACAATGTATGGTGCATGTCATTTACACTAACCATACAATCACTAACAAGGTATTTGCTAGGAAAAAACCCTCCTTATCCGTTAGCATCCTAGCTCCCAGAGTTCCTACATTACCTATCGCGGGATCTTTCTTTCGTGACAGGCTTTTTTTCTTACTAGGTTCTTTCATCCCGCTCTTAGTTCGACATCCACCATATAGTTTCATTTCACTATCTCCTGATTTCCCTACAAAAAAGCTTATAAGCTTGATAGATTGGCAATAAGTTTTGATTCATTGATCCACGGTAGGGATGCTACCTGCATACTCGTGTAAGACGGAGGCAGCTTGCTAGAGGATTACTACCACGAGAGATAGGAGGGTTCTGGATACTGAGACAAAGGTTAAACAAAATATCTCATAAACAATGGCTCTTTTTAAAGGCGTAAAATTTAGAATTATATTGTATACTAAAGGACTCTTAAAGGATTTAAGTAACGGGTAGGAGTAGGAGAATCTCCTAGGAGGGTTGTGGCATGAAATGTACTAGGCAATCTCACTCACCCCACTAAATAAAGAAATATTACGTATTACAAAATGTCAAATGCTCCAGCCTGTTATTCAAGGTAGAATTGATGGCACAAGAGGCCCGTCGCTGGACCTCTTGGCTGAAGAACCTATGATATGGATCCCACACAAGGACAGCTTTTAGTAGAAGAGTGAACAAGATGCAAATAGCCCTGATGATTGCCAACGTCTGATGGAACAGGAAGTACAAGACGAACTTAACTAGACGTGCTTTGTAAAATTACGTGATTAGATTAGCTTCATGTGCAAGGTAAACTTAATTAAACGTTTTTTTAAAATATTAATACAGACTGGGGGATGTTTCTTTTCAATTCCCCGACAGGATGAATATTATAAGAATTGGACAGAAGAACAGAAATTTAAACCCTAGCCCTTAGTACAGGTCCTGCAAAAGTTTGGAATCGAATGAATAGAATAGATATAATGTTATCAAAATATTAGCAGTAAGAACCATTTTCATCTTGCATCAGAAGTATAGCCTACGTGTCTTTATTTACCAGCTCTATTTTTAAACAAGATAAGATACTTGTATAATCCTACAACTTCGTTTCCATTAAACTTACTTCATCATGTTAATATGTAGAGAATATCTTTAATACAGAATAACAATAAATAAATATACGATATATATATATATATATATATATATATATATATATATATATATAATATATATATATATATATATATATATATATATATATATATAGAGAGAGAGAGAGAGAGAGAGAGAGAGAGAAATTTACGTTGCTTCCAATATTTTTTTAAAATTCCTTCTATTAGCTCACACTCTCCTGATATATATCTTGCAAAAATATTCAATCGTTATTAAAATACGTTTTTATTCGTCCTATCAAGTTCCAAAACATTTGTTGTAAACCTATATTTCATAGCAATTGATGTTATTAAAACATTTTCAAATATTTCTTTAATATGTAAATTATACAAATTTGGGGGACTATCGGGATTCGAACTAAGAATCTTCATGTTCAAAGTCTAGCGAACCTTAGCACTGCGCCAACTTTCCTATACCAAGAAAATATTTTCTCACATACGTATATGATTTTCCCCCATCTAGTTGTCGTCGAAACATTCTTTGTACAACCTTAAACTGTTGCTATGGTTACCAGAAAATACTATATATATAGCTATAAGGTTAAAACTGATTGAAAAGAATAAAATAAACAAACTGGAAATAATATATAGTAATGATAAAATTTTTCTTTCTGGTTCTCGGTAGGATTTACTATTTTTAAGAAAATTATATTACTTGTTAGTAATACAGTGGAATCTGGAAATGCCGAGTCCCGATATTTCGAGCTTCCTTTAAATTTTAGTCTTTTTCTATTTCAGCATAATGAATCAATCGGAAAGAAAATTATGAGCCGGGTCATCAAGAAATGTTTATAGCCATACAGTATGCAAAGGAAATGATTTAGGGTTTCAAGGAATGTTTATATCTATACGGTATGCAAAGGAAATGAGTCAGGCTACCAAGATATGTTTATCAATACAGTAAGTAAAGATAGTTGGGCTTCCAAGGAATGTTCGTATAAAGTTCTATAAACTTATTTAAAGCATTTTTAGTTATAGTATTAGGGTTCATTAAAACTCTGTTTTCTAATGCACAGGAATGTATTTCCGTGCAATCCTAGTTTTGGGTAATTCGAGGTGGTCTCGGTCCCGTTTAGCTCGAATTATCGATATTCACTGTATAATAATAGGATGTTTCGAGTTGAATTGTAGATAATTTGTTTTAGTCCTTCTAGATAATAATCATGTAAATTTAACGTCTCTTTACAGGACCCTCATGTTACGTAAATACTAATTTCATATTCAATAAATGGAAATATCTAGATTTCAATGTTAATTTTAATCCAGGAAACACCAGATTATAATTCAAATGTTTCCTGGAGTTTCGTGTTTAATCGAAAGTGAACAAAAGGCTATTGTTTCACTAGCTTGTCCATTAGTCTCTCTTATAAATTAAAAACCTCTTTAAAAATACTTGAGTTAGTACATAAAGACTCGTTCGTTCTTTAAATTTATTTTGAACAAAATTTAAATGTTTTATTAAAATTTGTAATCTATACAGTTTTCCAATATCGAACATAAAACTATCCTTATTACCCCCTATCAATTCATTTAGTAACCTGAGAAGGGCAATTGTTTTAGCGTTTTGTGAGATTAAAGGCAATGCTCAATTTTAAATAAATATTGAGACGCCTACTAATTCTTTCAGGACGTATTCGTTATATTGGGATATTAAGAATAAATTTCATTATCACGGACTCCAATTTCCAAAACTGTGGCCACAAGGAGGTATGAATCAATTGGTATAATTTTCATTTGGTATAAAGCTGGTTGGAATTATAATTACTATTTTTAAAATAATGAAAATAATAGGATTTTATGAATGTGAATTCAATTTTCAAATATTGATCTAACGTGCACTAGAATATCATTATATATTTACTAATGCCTATGAATGGTCTTTAATTTATCATATTAAGAACTCAAGTTTTATAAAAAGAATGTTAGGTTAACTGTTACTTAGCTAAAAAAAATTATTGTCGTTACTTTTTATTACATAATGCCAATAATTATAAAAATGTATATATCCTTAGGTTATAACATATGGGTTTAACCAGCTGTTTGAGTAACATAACATCAGCTGTTTTATGAAATTGTATGTTATCACTTATTTTAAGCAAAATTGGAAATAATAAATAAATGGCAATCCATTGCTCTTTTGTTTTTTCTCTCATAAAAATCTAGAACTAATTCATTAAATTTATAAATGACTTATTATTTGAAAACACTATATTACCATCAAGGTTCATCCACTACATTTTAAAGAATTGTATTTCAACTTAAATGTATGAATAAAAAGTATTTTATTAGTGATTGAAAATATAAAGAAAGATTATATATTGAGAGTGTGAACTATTTTAATATCTTTAATTAAAATTTATTTATAGAAACTTAAATATGGACATTAGGATATGTAAAATAAATTTAATTGAATATTCACTAAATAATTGGATTATAAATATGTTGAGACAGGTTCAATATTTGATCATGTTCAGCGCAGTTCATATATCTCGCAAAACTATTTGCTCTAGACAAATTACAAATTTACAAACCACGTGGTTACAATTTAGAATCACGCAAGAAGGTTTGTCTTAAATTGGCAGCTATTTCCAAGCAGTAAATATATCTGTGCACGCTGCACGATTTTATAGCTTTAAACACAACATTAACGCAAAACTTTCCTTATATAATTGGTGGCATTTACTGACCTTCCCAATGCCAACTATCTAGTAGGCGACATATGTAATAGCACCAAAGCTGGAGAGGTTCTTTAATAAAACTATATGCTGTTTAATAAAAAAAAGTAGTTAGAAAAAATATTTCAAAGTCAATTCCTACTTAGGTCAAACAAATTTTATTTTAGTTATTTTTTATCAAATCATTACAAACACTATAAACATAGTAAAAAAACCTAAATGTTAAAAATGCTGTTCTACCTCAAAGCCTTGCTACACACCGCCGTAGTAGGCCCCGATAACTAAGTTATTCTCCAAAATAAAATTTCGAATGTGGCCCTTAAAAGGAATTTTGATAAATAGCCCTCCTCGGTCCGTGGTCGTTGTGGATACTTGCAACATGTATTAAATTTACATATATATATATATATATATATATATATATATATATATATATATATATATATATACGTTTAAAAGATTTACATGTATGTTGTTGTTTTTAGTGAAAAATGCTACCGTATTTTATGGCATCCTTGGATAGTCCAATCACTCAGAGAAGTTCCCGCAATCACCCGTTAACACTAGTTTCTCTTCGTTGGTACCTTACAACACTATCTCTTCAACTTCTCGTATCCGAATACACTTAACTTGTTAATTACATTAAAAAGGATCGGAAAATTCAAGTTTGTAGCAAACAGCTCTTTATAAATGGGTACTGGCGTGAGCTGTCCTCAGGCGGCGACCATTGAAACTAATAAATTTGCTTGGCTGCAGTACTAAAAAACCGTTAAAACCTATAAAATCAGCTGTTATATGAAATAATATGTAATTTGAAGCTTAACAGGGCAAGATAACTATAACTCATGCCTTGCCTCTTTTATGAAAAGACTTTCTCTTCACATAAATACTAAAATTATTTCAATTTAAAGTTAATTAACAAGATATTATTAATAAATTTTAAAAAACTGAAATTGAACTTGAGTGTATAAATAAAAAAGTATTTTATAAACGATTGAATGTTTTAAGAATATATGTATATATAGGTAGAGTGTAAAGTAATAGAAAGAATTGAAAAAGTAAACATTTAAATGAGACATACATTATTTATATTTGAGAGTTTACAGTGTACGAATGTTATCAGCTGGCACCTGGCTTATGATTTCAAATGTTTGTATTTAGAGTGGCGTAACCCCTTCATAAATAAACACCAAATATATTTTTGCTGAGTTAAATTTATTATATCCTCGGAACAAAATTGTCAACGTATTTATATTTAGAGATAGAATTCTTATCCCTCTTGATAAAAAACAACTGAAATAAATTCTATTCCTAGTATAAGTCGTATATTTTATTTCGTTTTTATTTTCAAATACTTAGCATAATAGCGTGTTCGTATGCAGACATTATATGACATTCGAGAAGGGTTATATACATAGCCAATTCTTGGACGCGAAACACATTTTTTTATTTCAGCGTAAGCTTTGGAAAATACTTTCCTTTAACGTCATTTGTAAATGTTACATGATTTATGATCGTTAAAACTATTTTATTGAGAAACCAAAAAAATTGTGTTGTATACAATTGTAACTGTTTATCCATATAGATACTATGAAAATTGTAAAGAACATATGTTATTAGGAAAAGGGAAAGAGATAAGTGAATGTTTAAAGCGTTGTTAGAGTGTGAGAAGCTATTTATATATAATGAAGATACAACAAATAAAACCTGAGACTAAGAAAATAAAATTCCTTTCCTAGTAATATTTTTTGTCTCTATTTAAAGATACGTAAAACATCAATACAAAGAGAGAGTGAATGGATAATTTTAAAACAACCATTACTTACGATGTCGTCATTTATAGATGACGTCATAGATGAATTTGGGCATTTATTATTTTGAAAACAACCGTTATGTTAGGTGACGTCTTAGTTAGTTTTTTTAAAAGTGAAATTTCCTTTTAGAAAATATTCCTTTTTTTGGGAATTATAACTTGTATATATTTTGGAAGTAGAAACGCTGTGTGAAAAGTTATATCATCGGAAGTGTCATGACAGTGTAAAGTGTGATTTGTTCATATATTAGGTCAAGTTCATTGTAAAATATTCTTAAAAAACTTATAGACGAAACTTCCTTCGATTTTGTTTTCCTTATTGTTTATTTATTACATTATTTATGTTTTTACAATTTTTATTTTTATATAATGGTAAGATATGAATTATGTATAACAAAAAGTTAAAAATTCAAGCCGGAAACTAGGAAATTTCTTTGGTAGTAATTTCATACTATTTTATTTGTAAATAAATAAAATATTTAACTCATGAGATAAATTTTTAAAATACTTCAGCATTATATTCTTCGTTAACGAATATTACATTTCAAAATTTATTAGACAATTATTTATTATAATTGAAAAGGCATGAACATTTAGCATGACAGAAGAAATTGGAATTTGAGGACAGAGAGGCAGTGGCAGATTTAATACATTTTTTATATATATTTGAAAATTTGGAAAACTCGTTACAACTAATAATTCTATTTATTTATATTTGTTTTTACCAAAAAATTGATATTACAGAATTTAGTCATTACTAAATGATGTTTAGATCATAAATAATTTTAAGGTATGCATACAGTTTTCCTAAACTAAATAGTTTATATAATAAAAATAATATAACTAAAAGAATCTTATGTAGTTCTAGTAAGAGCCGTAAATGTAAAGTGTATGAAGGATCGACAAATGTGGTGTTTTAAGGGAAGAAATAATTTGCATACTGTTAAATAATACTAAACTTATATTTTCTAAACTTCTTCTCCTATGGATTTATGAATGCAGTGGTTAGTACACACGCACCTGAACTGAGATGATGAAGCCTTGCCTAAAACAGTGGCCACCCTGGGTGCATTGCGTGCAACGGATTAATACAGATCTACTGTGATAATCGTGATAAATAAATTGTAAACGTAAAATATACTACGCTAGTAAATTTACTTTTACAGGTTAAGAGAACTTCTTTTACAGAATAAATAGGCCTTTTTCAGAGATTCGTTGAGATGCACGAAAAGTAAATATTTTATTTGCATCGTTTTATTTTAATACACAGGTTTCATCTGCTGTTTCAAAATCCCAGTAAATTTAGGCTACAAAGATTTTATTTTATATTGTAGATTTTAATTTCTATACGGCTTAAAATTCCTTTAAGCTCTAACAGTATATAATTTAATACAGATTTCAATTTTATGAAAAAGAAATAACATATAATTTAATCCCTTAAGTAGAGGATTTAAAATTATACATACTTAGTCATTTTAAAACATAAAATGTAGTTTTTATTCCTCTTCTTGTTATCTTTTTAAAATCACCGACCAATCAATGTCTAAGAAACATTAGTAAATACATAACTATAAATATAAATACATAAAACATAAAATGTATCTCAGAGAACTCCAGAGTTATATTACATAGTTTAATAATGCCTGTTATCGTTCCAAATACATAATATATTTTAATCACATTTAAATTTTATTTTAATTGAACGACTAAAAAGAAATTGATGTAAATTTATATTTTTCCGGAAGTTTTATTTAAGAATATAAATTGCCTTCATAAACATCACAAGCAGAGATTCATTAGCCTTATTCAACATAATGACATAAAGATGTCTTCAATTATTTTCAATTCCTTCAATTACTTCACACTCCCGTTATATATATCTTGTTAAACTTTTCAATCGTTAATAAAATATTTTTTATTCATCCCCTAAAGTTCAAAGTTATTACTTTTAGTAGTAGTGAATGACACTTGCTGTTATTATAGATTTTTTTTCAAATATCATACCCATATTTAAATTTATTGAATTATTTTTCGTTTTACATGTAAGAAATACTTTTCAAAAAAGGGTGAAGGTATGCAATATAGTTATGTCGTCTCAACTAGCTTGAAAAAATTAATTGATAACATATGATTTCTTGAAATAGCCGATTTTTTGTTATAGGTTATGTGGTAGAAACAGCTCATTTTGCTCATCTTGCTCATCTAAAATAAATTATAAGGAATACTCAATTTAAATTTTTTTAAACCTCTATATTACCTCTAAAAATTCTTTAAATTAATAAAACTATGGTAATTGATAAAAGCCTGTATCTTCCAATATATACTATTGATTTCTTTACGTTAATAAAATGAATTTTAAACTTCCTCACGTATAAAAATACCTAAAACAAGAATCGATTGTAGCTCTATTTAGTTTTTAAGTTAATGTAAGGCGGTAATTTTCTGTTTTAATTACAAATGAAGTCAAAACCTTTAGAGAAACACTAACTTAGGTTCAGGATTTAAATTTTAAAAGTAGTTTTGACAAGATAATAGTCTGAAAGCAAGTTTTGATATATTATATAAGTAACTATTTGAATTCGCTTTTACAGTGACATATTGACAGACCTGCCATTATCCGCAAAAACTTGAAATGCTTTCAAAAGTTTTTCTGACAAATCGGATCAGTATTTGTTTTAGAGCTTTCTTTAAAATATAGTGATAAACGAAAGGACAGATAAACTTTCAATCTGAATAACAATTTTAATAAGCAATTACCTGTATAATTTATTCATGTTGCATTTTGCAAGAGTATTTTACAGTTCCTAATATCAAGTTAATTTGATGAAAATAGACCTAAACAGTTATTAAAACTTGTAGAATGGATTTTAAATTTTTACTCATATTTAAAGATAAAACAAGTATAGGGTCTTTAATAATTATAAGTATATGTCCTTAATAATTATATTTATGAGAATATTTTTCGTTAAACCTAACAGAATGCTTAGTCTCACTGTGAAGTAATGCTTAACTGTCATAACCTCAAAATGAAAGGATTCAGATTAGGCGATCAAGATTAGATAGACCTAAACACTAATTGTTAAGGATGATTTAAGTACTGTTAAATTTAAACTTGAAACGCCGCCCTTGCATGCGCTACACTATAAATTAGGTTAGCTGTAATTCACAGTTCACCAGAGTATTATCTCAGATAACGTTACAAGGAGCTGATCACGTGACCCGAATGGATGGCTTTATAACACACTACTCGGGGTTTAGCGTTTGATTTTGAGTTTCGCCAGGTTATAATAGAGTATTAATCCTTTACATCTCAGAATATGGAAAGAATACATATAATAGCGCACTCGTGATACTGTAGAAATTTTATTTAATAAATACAATAGATTTTTCGACTCCCTATTTTTTCGAACACCCGTTTAATTCGAGTCCGGCTAATCGAGGGATTAATCGGCGTTTAAGAGCATTTAAGTTTTTAAAAGCAAATAATTTCTCTCATAGAGCTATTTTACTTAGACAATGAATCGTCGCATTCCGACGAAAATCAGCTGTGCGTTGATGACATCCGCGCTATATATATTCCTTCAAATGTTACGTGGCAAATCCAACCGATGGATCAGAGAGTTCTACGTTACATTTTACAATGCTTTTAAGACGTGACTGAATGAGAAGAAAGCATTGTAAGGCCTCTATAAAATATTACAGTTACAAAAGTACTGGATAGCCGAAATATGGAAAAAATTATAAGAAGAAACATCAAGTAAGCCGTGGATTAAAATTCTGAGTATTAATGAGACTGTTAACTGTGTCATTGACCCAAAAGAAGAAACAGATTTGATATTATCAATATCTTATCAATGAACTTCCAGGTTGTGAACATTCCGATGTGAACCATTTGAGATGTTACAATTATTGAAATAGTACAAAAAAACCATTGAAGGTATTGATAACGAGAATAAATATGAAGGTTCAACAGAGACGTAACATAAAAGAGAAATTAGTAACGATGAACGAACGACTTCTTTGAAACTACAACACGCCAAAAGATGTGATTCTGCTATGACGTCTACGCGACACCGTAGCACGGAAACGATCTGATAAGCAAACGCGGAAGACACATAACAACGTTTCTCAACATCTTTAACTTTTCCAACTTCAAAAACTTAGCAACCGAGATGAACTATCTATTTTCAAAGCAACATTAACTTATGTAAGTACTTAAACTAATAAAATTCTATAAATGTTTTGTTTTACATTCTCATTTATAGTATTAGTGTTCATTACAATTCCCGCTCTTTTGTAATGCACAGGAACGTATTTCCTTGTAATCTGAGTGTTCAGGAACCCGACAGGTTTTAGGTCCCATGTGCCTCGAGTTATCAGAGCTCTACTGTAAATTAAAACAAAAAACAGCTGATAATCGACTCAAAGATATTTATTTTAATAATGCAACATTTCATTAAATAGGTCTTTGTGCTATAAAAAATAATTCCCTTATTCATTCAAATCTGAAATCTTAGGAGGTCAAATATCAAACCCCCTACTAGCTATAGAAGCGTGCACACTTATGAAGAGTTACAGTAATAATGAAAGTAGAGCTATGGCTCAAAGGACGTTCTTAGTAAAGTGTAGGGGTTTGATATTTTTCCTCCTCACATTACAAATTTGTACGTTAAATGTAAGTACGTTTTTTATAGCAGAACCGGTTTGATAAGGGCAACTGTTGCCGAAACGTTGCATTAAAAAAATAAATATCTCTGACTTGATGATAAAACACAAAAAGATAGTTTGGTAGTCTATACAGGTCTGCAGACCATGTGTAAAAAAAACTAGAGTCACGTGATATTTGCAGGACTACGCCTTCGTTTGACCACGTTACTTGTCTGTTTATTGTTCATTGGTTATAAGGTATTTATATATGTTTACCGTTATTCTATATCTGACAGCAATAACTATAATTATCTCTAATGCACAAAACAATGTACATCGCTTGATTTTTTGTTTTTTAAAATTAATTCTAATGATTTAATTATAGATCAAAAAAATTCTATAGATCTAAAGATCTAATTATAGACATGGTTTAAAAGTATATTTCAAGGCTTAAAAGAGGTCTCTAACATTTTCGTTTTGTAATTAATATTTTATTTGTAAATATACGCTATATATAGAAGTAAAGAAGTGATAGGACTAGTGTATATAAATTAACCCCATGTAATTCAGGATAGTGACCAGGTAATGAACCCCCAGGCTAGTGACTATGATTCATGAAATCATGTGGCGTACTTTATGAGCGGGAAACTGTTTCGGAATATTTAATATATATTTATAAAATTTACTTTCGAAGTATATTATTATCGTTGTTATAAAATTATGTAACAGTTAGATATAAAAAATAAAAAGATCATTCTATGTTTATAGATGCATTCTGCAAAATAAATAAGAATCAACTTCTTGATATTTTACACATTATTAAATCTATCTCTTGTAAAAATATCTCAAGCCATACTGTAAGAGGATTCTATTACCAAAAAATTACATAAGCAATCTTTGAATGTTTAGCTTCTTCAAAAATACTTTTATTGGAATGTCTTTTCTTTACAAAGTAACTCTTTTTTAGATATAATTATGCACCAGAAACCTCATACCACTGTCAATTAAATGATAAACGAAGTAATAATGGAACGTCAATGAAGTTTTGATAATAACGTATAAGTCTATAGATAGGTATCTATATAAATTTATTTAATAGATATTATACAAAGACCCTGAAAACGATATTTGGGTCATGTCTGTACATTTATGTATGATTTCAAAGTTTTTAAATTTATTTTGGGGTTTGATTCTGTGGTACTTAGCGTGCAAAAAATAATACTAGAGTAGTTATGTAATTCAATTTATAAATTTTTAAAGTTGTAAAGTCGTTTTTGTCTCATCCTTTGAGTGTACACAACATTAAGTTGTAGAAAGTTGTTTCCACTGGATTGATTACAATATTATGTTAGAATATTGCATAAACAAATAATACAAAGCCTAAAGAAACTCTTTGCGGCAATGAGCCGTTTAACACTTATCACAAAGGAATAAGGAAATAAAGAGAAAAAAGTTTCTTCGCCTTCCCAACTGCTTCTAGAATTCCTTTTTCAACTACTCATTCAGCCTTTTTGAACTGGAGCTTGGCATTCAGTGAAAGGGAAATCAGCAGGCCCAGGTAAAATATACCCAGAATGTCAGAAGAACCTCGGAAATAGCGTTCAAAAAACCTTGTTAAAACTAGTAAATCTCTCATGGGAACATCACATCCCGCAACAATGGAAGATTGCAGAGATCGTTGCCATCCGCAAGAAGGAAAAGCCCGTCAACATCCTTACCAGTTTTAGACCGATCTCTCTTACAATTTTGTTCCAAGCAAATACAAACCGCAACTGAAAAAGCTCAAAAGAGAAATATCCTAAAGAGACTAACAACTACGAAGTGGGGTGGGGCAAGGCAGGATGTGATGACGACAGCATACAAAACCTATATACCCCTAGTTATGGAATATGCTTCTGAAGTCATCGCTCTCTATTCCGATGCTAACTTAAGGAATTTAGATGCTGTCCAGAACAACGCACTGTAAATCATAGCTGGTGAAGCAACATCGACCCAAATATCTGCAATGCAATTGCAAGCGGAGGTGGAGGCACTACAATGTCGTATGGAGAAATCAGTACTCAAGTTCTGGGAGAGGGCAAAGAGAATCGGCTATAGACACTGGGATATATACATACCATCAACATCGCGACTCAAGACACAAAAATCTCTACTCATTTATGCTGAGCAACTTAGAATTAAATACAACCAGAAAATAGAACAAGCTTCTAAATTCCCAACCTGTCACATGGTTTTCCCTTATTACCAGAGGAAAACTTGTCGCTTCTAAATCACAAAAACTCCAGGGCTGTTAGTGATCCACACATCCTGAAGGCCGCACCTTTGGAAACGATTGTGGATCTATACAGCACAGATACCTGAATCCATGTATACATTTATGTGCTTGCTTTTATAGCGTCCACTTTGAGTGATTTAGCCCAGATGGAATTAAGGTCAAAGACTTGGATGGGAAGATTGCAGCTGTAGTAGAACTTGCCAAAAAACTTTGTCCGATCTTCGGAAAGTCGGCAAGAGTTCTGTTCTTCATAGATCCACAGACCGCTATAATTTCACAAACTATTAATACCTCCAGCGACTGTGTCCAAACAATGAACAGATGGAAGGCTTTGTCAGGAATGATTGAAGAAGGTTAGTACATTGTGCTGCAATGGCTTCCTAGCCATTACGTTATGGAAGGAAATAAACGCGCTGACTAGCTAGCGAAGAAACGTAACAAGTTGCCACCTAAGAAGACTGATTAATTCTACTATTAATGAAAACAATATTGGAAAGCCAAAAAGAAATGAGCGCTGGAACGATATGGAGGGGAATATTGTACACAGTTCTAATACCACACAGCCTACCTAGAGTGGAAGCTGTTGCCAGATTCAGAATGCTTACGGGCCATGGCTGTCTGCAAGCCCCCCAATATAAAATAGGATTAGCCGCCTCAGATATTTGCTCTCTGCATAACCTTCAAAAGATGGACGCTCTACATCGACAAAATTGTTCAGCATTGCAAAATGTGGAAGAGCCAAGCCGCATTGTATCAACTGGGAGGCTAGAAGGAGAATGGCAGAAATATGGGCATTGCATAAAGTAGGTTAAGTATGTATATAATAAATATATATCATTTACCCGCATTTAGGTTTATGAGTTGTTTTCATTGTAACAAGAACACATAGCTCAAAGCACAGTGTTAGAGGCTTTAATGCCGTCTTCTCACGTGCTTGTCTGTCTGTAACATACATACATACATATATATATATATATATATATATATATATATATATATATATATATATATATATATATATAAAACAACATAGGTTATTCAGATACAAGAATATTTATTAATTTATATTCAAAGCATTTCCTTGGTAGACAGTACCAACATCATCAGGAATGAAAATCTGATGAATGAAAATCATTTTCATTCCTGATGATGTTGGTACTGTTTACCAACGAAAAGCTTTGAATATAAATTAATAAATATTCTTGTATTTGAATAACCTATGTTGTTTTAAATTAATAAACAATATATATATATTGTGTGTGTGTGTGTGTGTGTGTGTGTGTGTGTGTGTGTGTGTGTGTGTGTGTTGTAACGGTCTGACATACCGTGACAAATAGGAAATAGATAATTTCCTGTTTTTAAGTAATAAAGTTGATTTTTAAATTAATCAAGTTTGGAGTTATAAGAATAATAAAGAGTGAAGAAGTAAATAAAACCATAAATAGAATAATTATGCTAAATTAAAAAGTATTAGAGAATAAAGTTGTAATAACTAGCTAAATTTGACCATCGGGAGTGAGGCGAAAATTGTCTAAGTGCTTAAAAAAGCTAACTTAAGAACAAAACCACGTAGAACGTTCATCGACATTTTAGAAGAACCAGATTAAGCCAATAAACATTAGTGAAAACAAAATTTGAAAAACTTAAAAAACAAAAACGTTACAGCAGTTTTAATAAAATAGACATTTTTCAGTGTTCCAAAAATGATAATCAAACTCTGCAAGCTAAAACGGATTCGTTGCCCGACTTGCCTGTACAAGGAATAAATCCAAAGATAGCAAGTATTGCAGGCGGAGTGCGGTAGGTTAACTTCACCGCTATATATACTAGGTCTCTAAGACCTTAGAGACAGTCTGAAATAAATTTTTAATACGAGGTGCCGCGGAACGCTATGCCGAATCGCGAATAAGTCCGCTATCAGGCCAGATGGGACCAAACCTCAGCTCTTCCGACGTCTAGGACTATCAAGGGGCGAAGGCTCCAGACTCAGCCTCCAGGACGCGGGAATAGAGGAAAACCACCACCGACGAACCAGGGATGGCGACTTCCGATGCCCAAGGACCAGGGAATCCATACGAGGGACTCTAGGACCGGCAGGAACATCTTTGGCAAGTAATTTTCTCTATTCGATACCAATTACGTCAAAGTTAGTCAGTTAATTTTATTAAATTCAAACAAATATTCAAGCTTAAACAATGACTTCAATCTATATAATTTGGTGATCAGAATATTTCAAATGATAAATATTAAACTTACAAAGGGTTTTTGGCCATGAGCCATTTATTTTCAAGGAAATAAGAATTTTTTGAATATTATAAATTTAAAAATTATGTGTCATAAATACGAATTTACCAATTTAATATAGAAGATAAATTTTTATTATGTCTAATTTGGGAAATAATTTTATTTTTATGTAAATGTAATTGATATATATGGAAATTATAAGATTTTAAAATATGAAAGACAACAAGTTATTTAGTGAATTGTTTTTGTCAATATAATTGTGTTTTATTTGGAAAGATAAATTTTCTTTTTTATTTAAATAAATAAAAATTAAATATGTTATAAAAATCAACAGTATTTGCATTTCATCCTGTGTTGAATAATCAATAAAAGCTTTTTAGCTTTTTCCAACTAATATGAAAATGATTATTAAATCAGTAAACAAGTTTAATTAAATTCCATTAATTGATAATAGTTAAAACCTAATGTTTTTAAAGAGTTTCTCTCAACTAACTTCATTGAGCTAGCCTAAAGATTAGTTGGTTTTTTGTATAAAAGTCTAGAGATTTATCTACTGGCAGATTGTGTTTAAAAAGACACAGGAGCCTTTTAAAATAGGTAAATTAAACACGATCATATTTTGCACGTCCCCTTGCTGTCTCTGCACATCATCAAAAGGTGGTAAGACTCTGTGAATATTTTGTGTATTATTTTAAATGTGTTTCTTTCCAGCTGACTATTGAAATGACATGTGTGACTATATCTAGACCCTACATAATTGATAAACCAATTTTGGGGAGTTTATATTTATTTTAAATAGTAGTCAGCGGGAATAGGCTTGTTTTGGGCATGGCCTTATGAGCGGGAAATATACACGTAACTCAGGGATTTTAGCACGGTTTAACAAGGGGGTGATTGGCAGGTGTTTGGTTTGTTTATAAATAAGTTTATTAAACAACAAAATTTTAATATTCTGCGTGCTGTGAAGTGAATCAAGGGGAGGGGCGTTGCAGTGTGTGTGTGTGTGTGTGTGGGAGTGTATGTGTAATATATTATTATGTATTATATATTATTGCACTATTATGTTACATATATTACAATATAATGTAATCTATTTTATCTTACATGAAAGTTGATAATGTTAAACTACTTGCAACACGTTGAAGAGAACAAAATAATGTTCTTGGGTAAATAGCTATATCTAATAGAAAGTCAAATGAATTGAAATTTATAGAAGACCAAACATTATGAGTCACACTTGACAAATTGAAGATAATTTATTATAAGACGTTATAGAGCGGTAACACTAAATTCAGATAAATTTTCATTGTTTTTTTTTCAGTTGCTATTGTTGTAGATGTCTTGAGGTTGGTTTCTTAATGCATGAGTAGATGTTTGAAATTGAGTACTCTGACAGCGAGTCACCATTTCGATGTCTGGGATATTTATCTCAGTCAGCTATATGAAAATAACCATTTTTTACCGTTAGTGGATTGCATACGATGGGAGTTTAATAGGAATAACTATTACTATATTGGTCAAGATATTTTCCACCTAATATTGTGATAATAACATGTGTATTAGTATAGTTATATTCATTGTATTATTTAATAAAGGAAACACAAATAAAATATAACGTTTTCCCCTAAGTAGGAATTTACTAAAGATTTTTATTCCTAAGTAATAATGTATCGTACGTAAGTTTTGTTGAATATAGAGGAATTTATTATTTAGCAAAATTTTTAAATATAAAAACAAAATAGGCTTAATTTGTCTTCCAAAACAACAATGGGTTTAGTTATCGGTGCCCTGAAGCGGTTAAAGGCGTAAATGAAAACAAATGCAACCCAAAGGACGCATTACATGAAACATACTGGCGGAATCGGCTCGTAAAAAGTAAACCCTGTGTAGTAAAAAAAATCTACTTGTGACTAATCATAAAATATATTTTGAAATACATTGATTGTGACTAGAGAAACAAGTTTATTCTTTCAAGAAAACAGAAAGGAATTCTCGAAGAAACTCGTTTAATTAACGACGTTGTGTCTACATTAAATAGATGAAAGAAATTGAATAAAAACTTTCTTAGAGAAAAAAAGGATACTTTACAACCGATATCAATTGCGTTCAGATGTAATCAAAGAAAATAAATTACTTTTCTCTAAGGGTATTATTTTTTGCATTGTTTATATTATTAAAAGATTCTTTCTCAATTTGTCAGAGATCGCATTACGAACTTTTATCCATTGAGTTAAATATATATATATATATATATATATATATATATATATATATATATATATATATATATATATATATATAAATATATTCATTATATATTTATATATATATATAAATATAAAATAAGTTTTCTTGTTTAATAATTTAAAACAACATAGGTTATTCAAACAAAAGAATATTTATTATTTTATATCCAAGGCTTTTCGTTGGCTAACAGTACCAACATCATCAGGCGTACAACATCCCTGATGATGTTGGTACTGTTTGCCAACGAAAAGCTTTGGATATAAAATAATAAATATTCTTGTATTTGAATAACCTATGTTGTTTTAATATATATATATATATATATATATATATATATATATATATATATATATATATATATATATATATATGGATATATATATATATATATATATATATTATTAAATAAAATAAATAAATAAATATGAATAAATTATATATTTATACATATATATATATATATATATGTGGGTGTGTGTGTGTACAATTCAATCATATGTTTATCGATATTTTTACGTCTGCTTTATATTTCCTATAACATCAATGACCTTTTGTGTTATAATTATTTATTTGTTTTTGTGTTTTGGTTATTCTTGAATTTGTTCATTAATAAGGTTTTCAAATTTACGTTTATAAAATTCTAATGTTTCGTATATTTTAACTTTTATTCCATTGTTTATTAATATAAATAATTTCATATATTCTATTTTAGGAAGTCTGTGTCCATTATTGGTACAATAAGTAGCCAATTGTGGTTTGTGTCTGTTCGGTTTTATATGTGCATTTAAATATTCTTTTATCTTTCTTAGAATTGCTTCTTTGTCTTACATATAATGTTAATAGCGATAGATATATAATTTATTGAGGTGCATATGATTTAATGTTTCTAAAATGTTTTTTCTAAATATGGTAACACATTTATTGGCGAATAGCTTTGAAAAATATATAAATAAATCAATTCTTGTAATTGAAATATTTGTATTTATTTATTCTAATACAAGAAAGTGTATCACCATATATATATATATATATATATATATATATATATATATATATATATATATATATATATATATATATATGGTGATATACATATACATATATATATATATATATATATATATATATATATATATATATATATATATATATTTATATATATATATATACATATATATATATATATATATATATATATATATATATATATATATATATGTGTGTGTGTGTGTGTGTGTGTGTGTGTGTGTGTGTGTGTGTGTGTGTGTGTGTGTGTGTATGTGTATGTGTATATATTTGCATTAAACCTAGTTCAACAAGATACGTTCTTATTTCAAGATGTTCCTCTCTACAGTTTCATTATTCTTCTATTAGTTATCTAGTCTGAATTAAAACATGATATAGGCCAAAATTCTGAGAGAGAGAGAGAGATAGAGAGAGGTGCGGTCTACCGCGAGACCTAAAATTGAGAGTAATGATTTGAGGGTTGTTTTTATGATATTCGCCTTGTTTTCTAATTCTCCTTTTTCAATTTAATTCAATTCAATACTTAATTTTAACTTTTAATTTAGATGTTAACCGATTTTGTTATCGTTAGACACGCAATCAACACAAAGCCATTAGTGAATGTAAATGTTAAATGTGATAGTAATAAGTTTAAATTAATTTTATATTTAATTTTCTTTCCTTTATTATGTGGAGATATAC
Source organism: Prosapia bicincta (assembly GCA_036971475.1). Classification (NCBI taxonomy): domain Eukaryota; kingdom Metazoa; phylum Arthropoda; class Insecta; order Hemiptera; family Cercopidae; genus Prosapia; species Prosapia bicincta. The sequence goes on from JBAIZL010000002.1 coordinate 244,385,802, forward strand.
GTACAAATTATTCTGTTACGATTGATGATCTGATATAAAAGAAATTTATTAAAAGAAGGGTTTCTTCCCCCATGAAAACAGTGCTTATCCAGTCATAAAAATTCGAAGGAGTTGGAAAATAATTTTTGCGTTTTTACTCGGTTGAACATTGACATGGAAATTCGTCACATCCATGTTCCTTCAATCATGTATTTATTCAGTCTTTCGTTCTGCGAATAGAAAATATCTTGCAAGGTATTTTTCTTCTTTTTTATAAATGTCATAAATAATCTTGGCGGTACAACGATTCTTTGAGCTTAGCTTGTGAGTTTATGTTAAAACAAATAAAATACATACTCAAAACTCACAAATTGATCATTGATTTCCTCATACGCGTTTCAATGACAACGTCATCATCATCAGTGAGTGTTTGTAGTAGAAACACTCACTGATGATGATGGCATTATATCAACAAATGAATAATATGTGAATTTTTTTACGTCTTTTATTTGTTTTAATCTTAACGATATCAACTATGGTTTGATTAAAATCTTACTCTCCGGTTCCCCATGCGTTCAAGTTGATATTTGTGTTAAGAAGTTTTGTATTCTAGGTTAAATATGTATCATTAGTTGTACCTGTGTTGTATGTTAATTTACTTGGGAACGGAAGGTCATGTAGTTCTTTTATTATATGCTTTTAATAACGTAAATATTAAAAATTGAATTATTTATTATATATTACTAATGTTTCTTTAAGAAGTATAAATCATATGCTCACTCGAAAACTTAGGTGTTCTGTTAAGCACTACTAGTTGATACGAAAATATTCTTCCTCATATTCACAAATTCTATTACTTTATTAGTTGAATTTTCTTCGTTACTCTAGTGTTTCTGATAGTTATTGTAACAAATCACTAATTTATTTAAAAGGGAAAATTTTTTCATTACCGAAATATCCAAACCTTTAATGATTTTTAAATTAATTTATTTTCACAAAGAAGTGACAGAATTACAACGAATACTAGAGTTTGCTGCCTACGAATACATTTATCTTTTGTTTCTACACGATTATTTTCAGTAGCGGTATCCCTGTATTACAGAAGGACACGTGAGTTTTTTAAGCGGTAAATTAAGTTCAGATGAATAAAATTAGACATATAGGCAGAAAAAAGGTTATTAAATACGCTCAATATGTTTAGCTTCATAAAACCATTCCATTTTCTCTTGCCATAAATTTACTGAAAGCATAAGGTGTGTGATAAAATATATAAAATGAGGTTAATGGATACGTATACATACTTTATTATAGCATTTATGGTCGTTTATCGTAATTTGAACGTCATTACGCCTTGTTTTGCAATGGATATTCTTCTTTTTCTATAATTCTTTTGTTCATTGGTTTTTCATTCCTATTACACCATGACTTCCCTGGCTCTCCTTTCCTTCTTCGCCTTCTTGGAATCCGTTTCCAAGTTTACAAAAGTAATCTATCATCCGTCGCTCTTCTCATATGACCGTACCAGTTATATGGAGCCTGTAGGTGATGTCTCTACGTAATTATTCCCTTGATTCTGTCCGTTCGTATATGATCCTGTAATATGTATCTACAACATCTTCATAAACTGTTCCATTGCTATTATTTGTTTTAGTATATTCTTGTTCACTGTTCAGGCTTCAAAGTCGTAAGTCATTCTATTTTCCAATAGTGTTGTAAATAGGTGTATTTACACCTATTTCTTCTTCTCTCTATGTTCTTATTACTACATCATAAAGATAATTCACTACTGCAATTGCAAACACAAGAGTGAAACAAACGTGAAACTTCTACTAATATCCCAGCTCAAAGTTACTCTAAAAAGATGTACACAGAAGTGTGATGTTATAAGAGTGTGAGTCAAAGATGTAGATGTCCTTCTTTAGATGGTTATAAAATAAATCTAATATTCTTAATCGACTAATAATTGTATATGTGTATATGTGTGATTTTTTTCTCGGAAACTATTCTAAGGGTTTTCCCCAAATTTGGTATAAGGAGGGTTTTAATCTGAGGAATCCAATGGGCTAAGTGAACATTTCCTGAAAATCGTTAACAGCAAGTTTTCGAAAATTTTTAAGATGTTCATATTTCCAGAATTACATTGGGCTCAAGCAAGTGTCAACTTGGATGTAATAATCAAATACATCAATTCCCAGTAGGACCAGCATTTACCCCAACAAACCATAGGTGACAAGGGCAAACTTTTAATTATGTTAGCATTGACTTAAGAACCTCTGTTTTTATCCACGGGGGGGGGGGGGTTAAAAACAGGAGTAGACTAAAAGTTCTTTGCCAAATGATATTCCACGTCACATGCGATTATAATGTTTAAAATTTTGGCCTCAATTGGAGTAGGACCCGGTTATAGTTAGGTTTTCTAAAATTAAATGATAATGAAAAGTAGAAAGACAGCACATATAGGTATTCCTCGTATTATAACAAAAGTATGTGTTTAGGAGGAGCAAGTAAATAAATGTAAAATGAGAAGCTAAATAAATAAATCTACAAATAAATATAAACATATGAGTTTATGATAAAAAAAACACTGCAGTAGAAGAATAGAATAAAATCTATCAAACAAAGGTACAGCTCAAAGAAATCTACATTTTAATTCATGAAAACTAACAATAAAAAAACCTATAACAGTTATCTGCAGGGAAACATCATCACTAACAGAGTTGAAGAGGGTAATAGTCTCCATAAAACATGTGATTAGAAGAAAACTTGGCTTTGGGCTAAATATTGTGAATTAACTAGGTTAAAAAGAACACCAATGACCATAATAAGAGCTCTCAGAGTAGGATGCAATAAATATTGTATAGAATATAACTTAATTAATATAAAGAATATAACTTGTTATGATAGGGACATTTCGTGAGAATCGAAGAAGATTGTTAGACAATTTCAAAGTTTAGTTACAAATTAGAGAAAGAAAAGGACACCCTAACGGACGAAGTTAAGAAATCTATATAAAGAATATGTACCATTCATCCATTATTTCCCAGTAGTTTTTTCCTTGAAATCACATCTCATAAACACTTATTGTATTTTAAGATAACCATAAAGACTTGATTTCTTATAGCATAAAGGAGGGTAGTGTAATAGAAATAAAATTATAAGTATATCTTATAGAGGAGAAGACAATTACACCACTTACAACAAACACTTATGATTTTATCTCGAAAGTACCTTTTGGCCTAAATATTTAAAGACGTGATTGGTTTATCCTGCTAACTGCCTAAAGTCTAATTTTCCAGTAATCACGTTTAATTTCCAGTACTATAAGTCTCTCTCGATAGCATCTTATATCTCTTCCAACCCCTAGTTACAATATACGTAGTGTCACATTAGTGCTTTCTTGTCGGTATTTAGTTCTCTTGAAAAGCATTTTTTTCATGTTCTGGTAAGTCATCTTTTTTGTAGGGAGACACCGGATTAAATCTAAGAGCAGAGCTTGCCAGAATAAAATACAACTTACACTCAGTTATCTCATACTTCACAATCATAAAGTGTTTAAACATATTTCATACTAAGCATGTTTCGATAGAGATGTTATCATCCTCAATAGCAAATCAACACTAATAGAGACGGTGACCTATACTACATCAAATGGTACTTTATTAAATGTAGCTGAGAAGTAATTAATAATACTATAATTTATAAATACTTAACCAAATGAATACATAGGGCTTACTTACTGACACGTTTCGATACCATCGTTCCTTTAACGAAGCAAAGCCTCTACTCAGGCTTTGAGCAGAGGCTTTGCTTCGTAAAGGGAATTATTGTTTCGAAACGCGTCAGTAAGTATGCCTAATGTATTCACTTAGTTAATTATTTATTTAATATAGTTCAGTTAGTGAATTAAAGATGATTATATCAAGAAACTTTAATTAATAATAATGATAAATAATAAAAATTATTTAAATACTATTTGAATTAAGAGTAATGAGGTATTTGGAGTCATGATTTCAGTTTCTCTGGTTCCTAGTTAGGACAGTAAGACATTGTCTAATTGTTTATGTATATCGCCCTTTTCACAAAAGCAGAAATCTATAATAAATTTTGTCTAACAATCTAAAACAAGAGCTTGTCTTCAAACCCTCGTAAAGTATTTAGCATATTAAACACCATCAAGAGAGTTAAGTTATTTAACTTAATAACGTAATAAGAACTAATAGTTCCAGAAGGAAACTGTTATTATGTCACTTTTATACCCCTCCGTCTTAATATAAATAAAGCATACCGATTAGAATATTCCGTTTAGCGTAAGCTCCTGGCATGGAGTTTTAGTACGTCTTAATATCCTGTTTTCATACATTGATAAAGCTACTTGGTCCAATGACTCCCGAACCATTTACTGGCGAAAATAATCCAGCTTGTAGCTTCTGCTAAGCTACTTCTTAATTCTATCAACGGACATCTATTCTGAACGTGCTTATAGTGGGATCGATTGTAAACTTATATATACAAGTATATATAAGTATATATACATGTATATATATATATATATATATATATATATATATATATATATATATATATACGTTTGTGTGTATGTGTGTGTGTCTGTGTCTGTGTGTGTGTGTGTGTGTGTGTTTGTGTGTGTGTGTTTGTGTGTGTGTGTACGTGCGTGTGTAAGTGTATGTGTGGTTGTGTGTGTGTGTGTGTGTTTGTGTGTGTATGTGTGTGTGTGTGTGTGTGTGTGTGTGTGTGTTGTGTGTGTGTTTGTTTGTTTGTGTGTAATACATACAATAGGATTCATTATATATTCTATCTTTTTACAATAAGCATATTTATAATATATTATAGGATTATTCTCTCAACGGCATGCTTACACAGACTACTTTTTAATTCTTTCTATTACTTTACAATCTTCTTTTATATCTTTTTTTTATTTTAAGTTTTCCATCTTTAACCAAATACTTTTTATTTAGTCACACAAGTTTTAACTGTCTTCTATGAATGTTTAGTGGACGACAATTGATGTTAATACAGTTTTTTTCAAATAATAACAAATAACTAAATTTAATAATAATATGTTTCATATGTGAGACAAACTGTTCAAAAAAAAGGATTAAGTATGCAATATAGTTATTCCGTTCCATTTAGGTTAAAATGAATAAATCATATTACTCCATAAAACAACTGATTTGAAGTCATATGTTAAGGTCTAGAACCGCTGTTGTAACGCATAAGTAATGTAGCTTTCTTAATTGTAATTATTTATTAAAATGCAATTAAATTAAAAATTTTTGTTTTATTTATCTTGTATAAACTTGTATATTGCACAAACAATAATTGCTTATACAGTTAGAAACAGCTGTATAACAATTGTTATTATAATCCACTGTTCAGTATAAACATCAGTAATAACTGAAGACCAATAAAGTTATAATTGGATATTATACCTTTTTTTCTAATATTTGTACAAGAAAAATCCCAGAAATACACACTTTAAATAAATACATCTGGTCCGACAATATCACTAACACATGCAGTTTTGGTGCTGTACATCTTGAGGCTTTTCTAAAGTGTTTATTTGATTGTAGAAAATCTACTTCTTACTGATATTTTCCATCAGACGTGTTTCTCGTTCGATCAGTGCATTGTTCAATGCTACGAGTCACGAACAAGACTGTTGCTCAAATGCTGTATTATTGTGAGTCCATGGTGACTTGGTAGTCTTTGGTGTGGCATTGTCCAAAAAGTAGTTGTTAATTAAATGTGCAAAGAAAGTGTATGATTGTTTCTTTTGGTTTGTTTTTTTTTTACTTAGACACACCACAGAGCACCAAAACACCAAAGAATCACTAATATACAACACACCTGAACAACAGTCTTTTCCGTGACTCACAGCATTGAACAATGCACTGATCTAAATGCGAATGCTTCTACTGAAAATTATCAGTACATAGTGGTTTAAAATAAATATTTGGAAATTACATTGTTATTTGTAGTTTACGAAAATCTGTTATATCTTTATATATCTTTCGAGAGATAGTGAAACAACGAACGTTGTTAAAAAATAAAAATGAAAAATAATAACAAACGAATGATAAAAGTGTTAAAAATATATAGCATAACGTTATAAAATATCGCATATAAAGTGAGCATGGCGAGACAAATTCCTTATCTGGTGTTACAGAAATAGCACCGAAGGGCGAAAGTGGCTATCTGAGGATATCCTTTCATGCAATCACTTTCACCATTGCAACTTGAGTGTGATAAATCTTCTCCAAATAAGAGAAATGTGATTTTTTATTTGGAAATATCTAAAGTATAAAACCTCTATATATAACCATAAATTTTATACTTGTGGATTTATTTGTCACTATCGATCGATTGAATTATCTATGCTAAAGAATTTGCAAGCTTATAATTTAGGCAAATTTAAAGATAAAATTCGAGACATATATCAAGAATTTTTTAAATATAAATTTTAATGTTGTGTTAGCTAATTAATTTATAGATTTGGCAGGTATATAAATTTTTAAATGCAAGTCATATATACTTTGCAATGAAATTATGTAGGATTTTTAATGTTTTAGCAATAATTTAGCGTGTTGCTTAAAAAATTGTTTTATTTTAGATAAGGTAAAATCGACCGAAATGTAAGAGAAAATTTTAATTATGAAACAGTCATCAAACAGTGTCTGGGTAGAGATACATACATTATCTCTGGTAACCAATCAAACGCGTCTATTTTCGAAAGTGTAAGGGGGGAATTCTGTTGACCAAGAGGGACAAATCTTGAGGATTTGGCTGTCCTTGCCTTCACAATGTACGGCCAGCTGAGTTGTAATTAGTCAGTTGGCTTATTGCAACTTTTAATATTTTGTTAATAAAAAATTATTAACATGTAAAAGGTGTTTTCTATAGTTTAATATGTAGTTGAATTAATATTGAATAACGTTTTACAAAATGTAATTTTTACAGAATGGTTTATTGTTTAGTACAAATTGTTTTGGATATTTAACCGTGAACTTTAATGTAACCTATCTTTTTTCGAAACTGTTTAGATAGGCTGCCAGACTGCCTAATTCAAATCGCTAGATACAATTGATATTGTACATAACTGACCCGGAAATTCTTTTTAAAGTATAAATATTAATTTTTGTTTAAATAATGATATTGTTTCAAATAACTAAATACTTTACTACAAATAACCGGGGGATTACAACACAAAACACCTGTGCTTTGAAATGTCAGCTTCTAATATTTTGGGAAAAGCCAAGAAACTATGTTGTTATAATTATATTACTGTTTGAGCATGAAAACAAAAACACAATATTATGAAGTTGCATTGCTAGCGACATTCCTGTATACTCTCCAATTAGTTATATTTCTAAACACAAATTAGTTTTCCTTTATTAATATAATAAAAATATAGACACAGAAACAATATTACAGAAATAATAGTGTTACTTAATTTAATTGAAACTAACGTTAGATTTTAAATTTGTTGAAATCAATTTTGTTGATCCGATTGCAAACTTTGTTTTCATAAATTTAATTAGCTAATGTAATTTTCTAACTAGTATCCTAGCTTCGTTAGGCTAAATCATAACACGCGTTTCTGAAAACATCCATCTACTTCAAAGAGCCACCAATTATATAATCCATTCATTGAATAAAATACAGATAAAATTTGTAATAATAAAAATACTAGCTGTAAAAATGAAACGGAATTAAATGGTTTTATTGTCAATAAACTCATCTGATTCATCTGAAGCTAGGTTTACAATTATTAAATATTAATTGTTAGTTGATTATTATTATTAATTACTATTTTTTTCCAACTGACGCAATTATTACTCAGAGGCTAGGAAGTATATACTATTTCCAAATTAGTTTAAAAATATCCCAGTCTTTATATATTTTTCCAGTTTATTCTATTATTTTACGCTCTCCTTATATATATCCGTATATATATATATATATATATATATATATATATATATTAAAACAACATAGGTTATTCAAATACAAGAATATTTATTAATTTATATTCATGGATATATATGGATATAAATTAATAAATATTCTTGTATTTGAATAACCTATGTTGTTTTAAATTATTAAACAAGGAAACGTATTATATATATATATATATATATATATATACTTTTTTTTTCTTTATCCAACGCCTGCCCTTGGTAACTTGATCATTTGGCATCGTACAGACCAGTAGAGCTTGGAGAGTCTGGTTTTTGGGTCGTTATTGTAAGCTTCGAGTTGTGGGCAGGAAGGTGGTCTCCATCCATCTTTCCTGTTTGGCACAAGGGGCATCGATCCGTGTCAGCCAGCCCAATGCGATGAAGGTGCGCCTGAAGGTAGTCGTGTCCCGTGGTTAGACGGAACAGCGCAACACTGATAGGTTGAGGCAGGTTTTATGGAATGGGGTTGGTGCAAAGTTCTTGCCATCTCTTTCCAACAGCCAGGTTTTCTTGTGATGTTTTCAAGTACGTCTTAGCTGCTGCGTGAATCCTGGTGTAAGCAGAGCCCAGTGATATTTTTATTACTGGCTGTGGTAGGCAGCACCCACTCTTGGCGAGGTTGTCAGCTTCTTCGTTCCCTGTTGTGAAAACGTGGCTGGGAATCGACTGGAGCGTATTTCTAAAGCCTGCCTCTTGGCATAGTTGAATTTTTTCTCTACACGACACTACCCTTTATATATATATATATATATATATATATATATATATATATATATATATATATATATATACGAGTATATTTATATATGTAATAAATTGAAAATATTTCAAAAACAAGAATACTTTTAATACATACATTATTCAAGAATAGTATATTACTATTCTTGTATCAATTGTAAATAAAATTCTTTTTATCTATCCACTCAAGTTCAAATAAATTTTTATAAACTTGTAGTGGATGGCACTTGATGTTAATTCAGTTTTTACAAATAATAATATAATTTAATAATGAATTATTTTAGTTTTATATGGGAGACAAAACTTTTCCCATAAGAAGCAAGCTATGCAATATAATCACTCCGACCCATTTGACTTGAAATGAGGGACGATATTGTGGGTGAAACATGATTTAATAAAACAGCTGATTTTATGATACAGTTTATGTGATATAACAGCTGCTTTAACGAATAGGCTACGATACTTTATTATAGTATTTAAAATTATGCAATAAAAAGCAACCAGAACAATAATTTATAATAATAGGAAGGATAGATTTTAAAACTAATAATTTATTTTACTTGTTTCCTAGCTAAAAATCATAAATTTAATAAGCATAATGGTTTTTCTCTTAATATTTTTTTTGTTACTTTTAATTGAACACGATATATCGTTTTTTCAATTTGTCAATAAAATATATTTACTGAAGCTATCGTCTTCTATTTTATTCGTAAATAGTTTTTGTTTACGAAATGTTCTGTGTAAAGGTAAAATAAGCATTTAAAGAAATGCAAATTATACTATTATAGTGATAAAGTGTTGGCGGAATATGTCTACAAATATTTTGATGCTATTATAAGTATAAGTATAAAGAACTTGGTATAAATATTTATTCATTATCCCAAAAATAACATTTTCAAAAATTTTTCCAATGTTTGCGTCATTGGCGCGATCTTAAAATAAATGACAAAACGTTCAAGTGCATTTTCCCGTTTTGAGGTAACTTTGAGGTATTGGGGTTTCACTCCATCCTGTTGTACATTTTAACTCTTTAATTGGTAGTATTTAGATAATTTTACCTAGATAGCATTAACTCCTTTAGGTTTTGTTTATATTTCTCTTATTATTATATAATTTCCTAATGTTCAATTTAACACTTGTTCCCCTGCGAAATAATTATGAGAGACGTAACCACGTTTTACTACTCAATAATTGAATGAGTTAGTTGGAAATCAGGTACCATATCTATAAACGATTATGAGAGGTTTTTATAGCAAGCTAGTGTTGTTTTAGCAGAGGTGTTTTAGCAGAGGTGTAAGGTAAAAATCAAAAAGAAAGATATAATGTATAAAGCCATTAATATACTTTAAAACTAGTCATATAATTACACAGACCCACGTGCAACAAATTTATTCTGTAGTTTACAAAAAACTTTACAACAATTAACACATACTAGCGAAATTTGTAAAAACAGAATTTTGTATATTTATCTCATGTTTTCAGAACCGCTTTCATGCATAAATTTTGCTTCCATATTATTAATTATAACAACCGCTTTCGAGGAAGTCGAAAAAAAGATATTTTAATTTAGAACGTAATATACGCAGCAATGAGAATTAAAAGTTAAATTATTTTTCTCTTTGTTGAAAAAGTATTTTTAATTTTGATGAAAAGAATTTATGGAAAGCAGTTCCTCTCGGAAGTATTTTACGCTTTACATCATTGGCTTGGCAACACTTTGTATTGTTCCTTCATTTAAATTATGAAAAGTGTAAATTTTTCACTCATAAATTGTTTTAAAAAAGGTTCTTAAAGCAAATATTTTTAACTAAAAAGTTTATTTATAGGCAAATGTATTCTACAAAAAGCAGTACATAATTACTGGTTATTAAGATTGTAACCTTCTACTTTTATAATAACACTTACAATCATACGAAAATAATATAATAATATTTCACAATTTCAAATATGGAATGAACATACATGTTTATTTACTCTCGTGTCAAAAACCTAACGGTTAAACCCTTACATATGTTACATTGTCAAGGGCTTAAAATCAGGAGAGATTTTTCTAAAAACAATTGATTCAATCGCATGCTTCGCCATTTGGCAATGTGGGGTACACCCAGAAATATCTAGTAAAGTGACAAATGTATTGGAAAATAATTCTCGAGTTTTCACAACGTGATTGGTGAAGGTGAGTGGCAAAAACTTTTCTGTTTTTTGTTGTGTTTTTTCAAATGACGTCGACCAATAAAAACATTTCATAAGAGTAATTTTGTTTTAAATTCAAGAATGCTTTGAAAGTGTTCATATACTTAAACCCTAATTTAATGTCTAACACAAATTCATAGTTTTATATTATTTTTGACATAAAAGTTAAATAACTACTGGGCAATGAAAATGAATTAGTTAAAAAACAGAGAATAATATTAGGTGCTACTCAGTTTGTTGGAAACATTTTTCTATAACGTAAAACCTAACATCAATATTCTCATTGTAACTTTTAACTACCGGCCCAAACTTGCTATGAATTATAAGTCTATTTCTGCCTAATTAATGATGATCTATGAAAGTGTAGTTATGACAATGTATTTACTCACTCTGAATTAATATAGAAAACGTTATACAAGTGGACGCTATTCTGAGGCAAAAATAACTTAAAGTTAAAGAATTGTTTTGTTTAGTGGGCTTAAATATGCCAATAAAATGTCAATAATACGAATTTGAACCAGTTTATAAACTAAAACTTTATAGTTCAATTCCTACATAGGCCAACAAAGAACATTTTATTTTAGTTACTTCTTATTAAATAATTACATATAATGTAAACGAAGATGCATAACATATCCGTCAAAACATCTGTTCTGCAAGATAACATATAACTTAAGGTCAGCTGCATTATGAAATCACATGTTAAAAGTTATTTCAATTAAAAATGAGACGAAACAACTATTTTGAATATTTTGTCTATTTTGTAAAAGGTTTTCCTAGCGTAAAAAGTTTTAAAATAATTCATTTAATTCAATTTATAAATTATTATTTGAAAAAAAAACTGTGATAACAACTGGCGTCATCCACTACAAGTTTAAACAGAGTAATTGAACTTGAATACATGAATATTATTTTATTTATTAACTATTAAAGGTTTGAGCAAGGTATGTGAATATATAAATGGAGAGTGTGAACTGATAGTAAGAATTGCAAAAAGTATGATGTCACATTTAATGAATATATGTAACTGACCATGCCATAGGTGCATATATATATATATATATATATATATATATATATATATATATATATATATATATATATATATATATATATATGGTGATAGTTGTTATCTGGAGTACATCTCTTCATTCTGCAGTAAATAAAATCGCAGTTCCGACGTTTCGATAGAATCTCATCCAGCATTGACGAGGTGAACCTAACAAAAGTTGTCTCGCTCTTCCACTGTTGTTGGGTTCACCTCGTTAATGCTGGATGAGATTCTACCGAAACGTCAGAACTGCGATTTTTTGCACCGCAGTATGAACGGGTGTACTCCAGATAACTATTCATCATATTTTCCATCCGTGAAGTAATGCGTATCAGCATATATATATATATATATATATATATATATATATATATATATATATATATATATTTATATATATTTATATATATATATATATATATATATATATATATATATATATATATATAACACAATTCATATCCTTCATAAATATTAACAATAATCTCTGCAATTCGGCCACCACGTTGTCAGTATTTTCCAGAGGATTAGCTTTTGATAACGTTTAAGAAATTCATTCATGTATATCTCATGCATACTTGAAATATTACTGTGGTAATTCATGAAATGTTTAATAAAATATAAAACATATGTTTGCTTGAGTAATTGTGTGTGTGTGTGTTTGTGTGTATGTGTGTGTGTGTGTGTGTTCGTGTGTATGTGAGTGTGTGTGTTTGTGTCTGTGTGTATGTCTATGAGTGTAAGGGTTTTTGTGAGTGAAAGTGACTATATACATACTGTTTTTTCACATTGCTTTAAACTATGTGTGTAATGAATTACTAAAAACCTTAGCTCATCTCTATAAGGTGTAATCCCCTATGATGAATATAGTTCGGTATTTTATGACAATTAAAATGAATTTAATCACTGTAGAGAAACGCCAAAGAAAAAAATAACATTTTGCGTGCTTGTAATTATTGACTCCTTAAACACAGCTGCCAATTATAGATAAGGTCTCTCGCGTGATTCCAAATTACAACTGCGTGCTCGGTAATTGTTTAACGTCTCTAGTGCAAGTACCAAGTTTTGAGTTTGGATTTGCTGTTTTAATTAAATTCTGTAAAGAATGATTGATTATTTTCAATTTTACACGTATTTTGGTTTTTTTCAATGAAATCTAACCAGTAGTTTCTATTAACTAGGTTTTATTCAGTACAATTCAATTTTGTTTTCTTATTTCGAATATTGTTTTAATCTGTTTACATTAATTAAATTTTATCTGATGGCCCAACTATGATTTATATTTATTGAGTTCTTGTAAGTTCCACTATATAGTTCTAATAAAATATTTGCTTATTGCATATATTTAAACTGTTTTTGAAAAATTATTCTCCATATGCTTGTAGAGAAGATTCGGTTAAATCCTTTACTACTTTGCTTTCTGACTATAATTTGTATTATCGTAGATTCGTTAAATAGCTTTTAAATACGACACGCGAAACATTTTACAATTCCAGTAAAAACATTATCTTACATTACATATTGAGAGGAATAACTGTTTATGTACACTGTATTTATATTACAGTACAAGTATAAGGCTATTTGTATTATCACTGATTGAAGAAACCATGTCTGTGTGAGCTACCTGTGTGTTATAACAAGTGGTTCCGTCTCTTGACTGAATGCCAGCTGGCAAGGGTCTAGATTCTTACGTGATAATTCGGCAATACACTAAAATAGGATTGTGTGGCGCTTTGTTAATAAGGTTATTCTGGGGTGTGTGTAATACTGTTCCTTTTATTATTTAATTTAAAAAATTATATACATTTGGAAATAGCACCTAAGAAGTCAGTACTTAAGTAGGGAAACAAGAATAATGTTGTATAAGACATTGATCCTTCCCGTACTAACCTAAGCCTCTGAAGATCTGGCATTAATGAGGAGTGAGGCAAACAACCTGGCTATATTCCACAGTAAGATCCTCAGGAAGGTACTTGGTCAAGTGAATGTTAGGAAGCAGAGGAGGAGGAGAGAAATTGAGAGCTTTACGAGCTGTATGGAGAACCTGATATAGGCAAAGTAATAAGAATTGAAAGACTGTGCTGGAAGCACAGGATCGAGCTACCTGATGAAGGCTCATTGAGGGGGCCAAGGTCCGTATGGGACTGTAGTTCCATGGAACATGGAAGAAGAAGATACATTTAAAAGTTAGTTTAAATCAATTTAATGATTTTCCTTAACGATTCTTAATGTTGCCAAAATATTTCACTGTTAAAAATATCTGCTACATTACTTTAATTCGACACCTATAGAGCCTGAATGTAAGTAATATCTGATTATCCTAGAAATTGATCATCTGATCCTAACAATCCTAATATTTAAGTAAGAAAGCTTCATATTTTTCGTAGTATCTAAATTTTCTTCTCTTACCATAAATTGTACAATCCTTTACTTATATTACTGTCAAGGGTTCTGGCTTTTCTTATTATTTTCTATGTTATCTCAGCGCTCTCCTTGTTAGAAAGTTTTAATTGATTTTTCTGTAAGTACTACATTCCATATCAGATGTTTTATAATTGGTAAACTGTATCATTTTACAGTTGTGCTAATTTAACTAACAAAGTTTAAAGTTCCATCAATATTTGGATATTTTAGCTGTGATATTTATCTTCCTTCTTTCTATTGTAGTTTGATGTCTTTATTACTAGTGTTATCTTCGCCACAATCTTGACGTTTGTTTGCCACGTCGATTTAAGAATATATTTTCTACAATAAATTATTATTTATAGATTCGGAAGAGATTATTAGTTGTGAACTGAGTTCAACGACTCAGCTTTACCGATTAGTTCTTTCTTTTCTCATACATCTGCTAAGGTTGTGTATTTGACCCTGAAACTAGCATTTTCAATTCTTTTTCTATCACCCAAGTTACTCTTCTGACACTTATTTTTAATTTCATCTAAACAAGTATGATAGACGATAGGAGAAGAAGCAGCTAATTGTAAGTCCTATTTATTTTAAAATTTTAAAAGAAATGATAAATTATATGCGAATTACATAATGCAATATATTTCAATGTGAAACTGTATTTACACATAAATACACACTGTCAGACATACCACAAACACACACACACACACACACACACACACACACACACAAACACACAAACACACAAACACACATATCAATACACACACACATTTTTTTTAAATCTACAGAAATAAAATGTTTAAACACTATTTACTAATTATACTATATTTTCAATTCGCCTTGTCCTTCGCTTCTGTTTCTTCATATTTGCTGCAGTGCTCGGACACTTTTGGTAACATTACTGGATCTCGTATGGAATGTCTTGCAAGACTCGTGTCACGTTTCGGACGTCTTCTGTTTTTAAAATGAAAATCTAAATCTATTGACAACGATTTTGATGGTTGCAGATATTTCAGTTACGGTTTACTATTACTTTTATTGCATTTTATTATTTCTAGTTTTTTATCCAACTCAATAAATAAAAATATATAATAGTAGGAATAATAATATGATATATAATATGATTTACCATGTATGTGTGCTGGTAAGATATTATTTATTTTTTCAAATTACATTCCAAGTTCTTATTTATTTTATAGTATCTTGAAATGGAATATTTGTACATGAATTTTATACAAAGTGAAATAAATTTAGTTTGTGTTTCAATTTTTATATATACAAATTTATTTAATAAAATAAGTGTTTTACAAATAAAGAACATCTGTTTAGTTTTATTTTTATATTTCGGAATAAAAGTAGGCCTTGTGTTTTATTAAATATTTTATACTTAACAGAATTTAATATTATTGAGAATACTATTATGTTTAGTATATGAATGTAATTTATTAGGGCCATTTAATTTTGTTGTTTTGTATTATGAGTTATTTATTTTCATGATGATTTTCTGCCAAATGTTTTTTTTAAAACTTATTTATAGCATTTTTAAATTTCTTTTGGTATTTATATGTAAGGTACTTTTATATTTCTCAATAGTTATTTTCTCTTACATATTTTTCTTTTTTGTGTATGTATTATTGACTAATTTATACTGTTTATGTTAAATTGTAATTTCCATAATTAAACAAGAATTGATATTTTTTGTGATATTGTTTTAAAACTACGTTTTCTTGGCCTAAACCGTTTGCAAAGTTTCGTTTTGTTAACATTAGAAATATAAGGTTATAAAAGCTGCTGGAAAAACCTGTGGTAATACAGGCGAAACCCTAAGTGGACGTTAAAACTACACTGTCTAGTATTTTTGTATATCTCTTTATCTGCTTCAAATTCCTATCTTTTTGAGTTTGAGTAAAAAGTGAACATAAATGTATATGTGTACATATTGTTATGACTCGATCATTTCACATAAACCTATGCTATTAAAAACATTCTCATAAAATGATTCTATTGGTATAATTCTACATAAAAAAGATGCTATTTGTATCATTCTAAATAAAGTTGTGCTAATAATATCATTCTACATAAAGTTTTGCTATTGATATTATGCTATATAAAACTATGCAATTGTTATAACTCTACATAAAAGTATTCTATTGGAATCATACTACATAAATGATGCTATTGTCATCATTCTAAATAATGTTATGCTATTGATATCATTCTACATACCGTTATATGGTAATAATGGTATATATAAAGTGGTTATTATAATTTATCTGGTCATAATAGTTGTGATATCGTAGTATATCTTCATCGTAACTATCAGACCTATCTATAAAAATAGGTTGATTATATTGTCTCTTTCAAACCATGTAAAATGGGTAAGTGATCAGGTAAAGCAGATGATCACGGCTGACGGGGATGGAAGTAAAATACTTAATTCTGTTAATTAAAGAGTAATGAATAGGAAGAAACAGAATGTGAGTTAAAAAGGTTTAGACAAAATCTTTTTGTATTTAGTTGTAAGTCTCGCCATTTTTATTACATACTTTACTTATTTAAAGATAAATTTCAGGGAACAGATTCAGAAGAAACAGATAATCGAACCTTATACAGTGGCTTTATAAAAACAGGATGTTTAAACTTTCGAATGTAAAAACTTTTAAAGTCTATTATATATAATGGTTTTATGGTTTACAAACAAAGTTTGAAGTTTTAAACCTTTAGGTTCAAAATTTCGTTAGGAAATATTAAATTGTTATTCGTTAGCAGTGTCGAAATATATCCTTTACTTGGTAATAACATTTCTCGCTTTTAACTTCAAAGAATAAAACAAGAGGCCCAGCTATTTTTAAATAGTCTGGAGTTTGGGTGGCAAATTAGTTCTGGCGCTATGTATTTGGGAGCTGCTATTTATAGACGAGTCCCTTTTGTGTAGAAACTGCTTCTTTTGTCTTAAAGTTTGGAATCTGTCTTCTGCTACAACTGTCTTATAATAGAATAC
>JBAIZL010000002.1:244405654-244433154 GCA_036971475.1 Prosapia bicincta
CTCCAAAGCCAATTTACTAACATATTAAAAGCTTACCACATATTCTTGGAAAGTGAGTTTTTAAAACGGTTTACTGTAAAATATAAGTATTATTATATAATTATTGTTTTTGTAAAACATTTTCTCGTCAGTTGTAAAAATATTTACCTAAACCTCTACGAATACTATATCGTTTTAACACTTTGAGTGCTCCAATTGCTCGCGATTTTCCTAGATTTGTTACCATTTACGGTTACTAGCGACTCAGATTTGTGCCCACTAATTTCCACGTCTATTGATCTGCAGTCCGCCTATTGAGCTGTTTATACTTTAAATATAAAAACAACCAGAAAACAAAAAAAATGTATTCTTAGTGTTTTGAAAAAGTATTCTTTATTTCATTAATTTTGTAGAGAAGTTATTATAACTACAAGAATGCACAAAAATGTTTTTTAAAGGTTTAAAAATTGTTTTATGGTCATGACATACAAACATGGCCACTACAAACAACATATTATCAGTTTTACAAATGTCTACATAATAAAGTTTTTGCTATGAATACAAACAAAACTGTTGAATAATAATTTTTAAAAATGTATTTTCATATTTTAGTAATTTTTGAAAATATAAACTTTTATGAAATTATTGATTTTTTATCCTAATATATACAGTTTTTCTTCAAATTTTAGATAACGTAAATTAATATATATATATATATATATATATATATATATATATATATATATATATGTGTGTGTGTGTAATGCTATGTATACTAGGTATAGCATAACAAACGTGCTTAAATAGCTTGAAAAATAATAAAGTAAATTTTTTACGTTTGATATTTCTTTTTTCCTCAACATCTAAATAGAAAGGCCTTCAATAATAACTATGATCAATTCTTAATAATGACATTTACTTGATGTACTTATTAATTTAAGTTTATAAAAACAAGAATTTGAAAGACCTAACTTCATTTGGCTGAATGAAATTTGTGTTGACTGAGACTTCAGGGGTGCCTTCAGTGGTGGCTACACTTTAGTGTCTTACAGAAATGTTTATTACTTTGTTACTTACTAACCAACACCCCCTCCCTTGGCAGTTCAGCCCTTTGTAGATATGGGGTTTCTTGAAGATAGAACTGTTATAATTCTAGGCCCGGTCCAGGGCTGTGCTATCTTTCAAGTGTTAAGCATTCATGACTTCACCGCCACACAGCAGATAATCTGAGGTCGAACATGTATAGGGTGGAGGTGCGCAGAAAGGTAGTAATGACCAGTCATCAATACGAATGCTGCAACGCTTACAGCTCTGGCCAAGTTATGGTTACTTGGTCCCTTTGAGACAATCTTTACACCGATTTTCCGCCGAGAGTGGCCACCATCGAACTTGATTCCATGATTTGCGGACAACTTTATTGGGGACTCTGAGGACTGGAGTGAACTCAGATGCTCAAGATGGGGGTGGCTTGTTCTCTGCTTGGCAACAGAAATGTTCATTGGTCGGCATTGTCTGTTGTTAGGCAAGCCCTAATTCCTTGGTTTTACCCTATGAGATCGCTCATGTCTTATTAATCATAAATATGCAGTTTACAGTAGTTCATCGAAGCCGAAATGTTTCTTCCTTAGAGCACCAGGCATACTAACAGATACGCATATTTATATTATAAATATTATGTATAAAAGATAAACTATATTCTCACATCAGTTTTATTTACAAACACTTCATGTCT
Organism: Prosapia bicincta; assembly: GCA_036971475.1. Lineage (NCBI taxonomy): Eukaryota > Metazoa > Arthropoda > Insecta > Hemiptera > Cercopidae > Prosapia > Prosapia bicincta. The sequence continues at coordinate 244,407,366 of JBAIZL010000002.1, forward strand.
TTGTGCATGTCTTTATACGCCAGAGTGAAAACAAGGAAATGTGCGAGGAGGGTGTAATAGGTCCACTTCTAATAACATGCCTCCTTTTGCCCTGTATTTAGTTTCCCGTGAGTCTCGCTTCGATTTTGGTCGGATCGGTTGTTGCAAGGCATTATGTATATGCATCATTGTAGTTAGTATATTATTTCCTTGTTATGAAATTTATATTTCAATTTTAACATGCAGAGACGAATGTTTTTTAGTTGGCTAGTACAACCCGAGTCAGAAAAGCATGCGCGCTCAGCTACACCCGGTAATTATACAAACCTATCACTCACTAGCTTGTGACACTTTTTATGCCTTTGTGATAAGTGTCACAACATTTCAGCACGTAGTGCTTGCTTTTGTGAGTAAGATGAATACATGAATGTGTTGTTTTATCTTTGCAAACAATACACAAATAAACACATCAAAACAACAATGAGAGATATACTGGAAGCAAATGGCACCAGAACGCCGATGCCAGGTAAAGTTTGAAGTGCGAATTAGCTATTACACGTATGCATATGAATGAATTGATGGATGAAAATGGTCTTCCTGAAATAGGTAAATACGCTTACTGTACACCTGGTGCAAAGGATTATTTGATTATTTCATTATTACTTTCCATTATCAATAGCATATTAATACTTTTAGGTTTATTTTATTTAGGTTTATGTTATGGTTATATTTTAAAAAAATATGTGCATGTCATACTATCCTTCCTTACTATGCACATTATAACAAAAATACCCAACATGCTTAAAATTTAAACAAGTAGGCCTAATATAAAGATTTTTTTCAAGTCAATTTCCACTTAGGACAACAGAAATTTTTGGTAACTACTTCATAAATAATTAATATTATTATAAATAAAGTAACTCAACAGAGGCAATAAAACAGCTGTTCTATGTTATAACCTGTAACATACAATCAGCTATTTTATGAAACCATAGGTTTTCACTTATTTTAAGCAAAATGGCAAGAGGTAACTGTATGACATACCTTTCCTATTTGTGAAACTTTTTTCTTCCATATTAAACTAAAATTAACTCAAAAGTTTCTATTCAAGTTGCTACTAATTTATATCAATTATTAATTTTGAAAAATAGTAATTCAGTGTATAAATTATGCAGTGTAAATAATAATTTATAAAATCCATTCGAAATCCCGAAGGTACTATTAATAAACCTTTAGTATCTGTATTCACAAAAAAATTGACAAATTATAATAAAATAACGTTAAATATTAAAAAAGAACAAATATCATACAAAAGTATCATAATTTCATTCGATTAAAAAGCAAATCTCATGCACAAATTATACTTTTTTATTAAGACTTTCTTAAAAATATTTTTCAACTTAAATTACTTGTGATTTACCATATTTTGAAAAAGCTTTGGACCGTATGTGTAAGTTTTTTTGTAGTCCTGGTATTTATAACGCAGATAGACGAAAGTAAATTATGTTTTGCACTTATAATTCCCTAGAGGAGAGATTACATTTCTACCAAATATGATTTATTTCACATTATCGGTTGTTTTTGTAAACAATAATCTTATTTAAAAACATGTAATTTTCCTTATATGGTTTTCTTTATTTAATTGCTAAACTATAAACGTTAATCTTTATTTATATCTATTCAAATGCACTTTAAAAACTATCTCATAAACGTTTTAGCTATACAAATTTTCGACTTAAATTACTAAACAATATTGAAATTCATAAAACATTATTTTATTACTTGAGGAATATTCTGAGGGAAGGAATAAAATATTTCACCTGTTACTTCTAAATAATTTACATGCGTTTAATAATACAATAATTTTACAAAACATAAAAAGTATTTTATACAAACAGCATTTAATTGAACACTTTACAACAATGAAAAATTTCACAAATTGGAAATTATATTATTTGCTAATGAAAATGTCTAATTATACTTTTTTACCCTGGTAAAGTGAAAAAGCATTATTTAACCTTTACGGAAGCATTTACACAAATATTTAGAGGTAAAAAGTTAAGTATTATTGTTCAATTTTAATTTACTGAGTAACTAAAATGTATTAATTATAATTTTACAAATAATTCAACTCATTTCATTGGGAGGTTGTTATAATTTTTAAAACACTATATAGTAATTATATTAGTGCACAGTCTTTTCTCACTATCTTGCAGATCTCATTTATCTTCCAAAACGATATTGTTATAAGAAAATATAATTTATTTTAAATTATTAAATAAAGAGTACATTTACTTACATAGTCTATTGACAATTTTATAAAAAAATTAATTGTGACAAAAATAATCATATTTATATGGTCGTCTATATTGGTCTTCCGGTCAGAAAATAACACTAATAAGTTTTAAAAACTCAAATATATTTACTAGCATTTTGTTTTATGAAATTTGTCTTATAATTAGGTAACGTACACATATATTATTAGAAAAAATTGTAAATTTTTCACTGACTACATAGGTTATTAAGAAAATTAAAAGATTTCGTATATGTTTATTTGTAAAAAAACAATTTTAAAATTGGTAAAACTCTTACACTAATTACATAAAATACTATGGTTTTATTCTTTCAATTCATTAACGATATAACCCTACTAAGAAATATGTAAGATACAATTTTAGTGAAGAACAAACTACAAGTATCGTTTAGTAAAACGTAACTTCAACTTTTATTCAACCTATAACGTAATGAATACACATTTTTTTAAAAAATCATATTTTTTTACAAGTATATTAAAGTTTTTTAATATTTATTTTATTTAGTAAGAATGTGGCTATTTTTATAATAAACGTGAAAATACTAAGACATAATAAGATGGTTATTTTACAGTCTCTTAAAACAGGCCTGCAGCAAACAATTATAAATGTAAAGAAATATAGAAATCGTGGTCAAAATAAATTATGTAGTCCTAAATATAGTTTATGCATTTTTATAAGTCAATGTGAAAAATAAATGATGATACATTTCAAAGTGTACATTCAAAATAATTTAAAATCATAATAAATTCAATAATACTGACGGATTTTACTTATATTTTCTAATAAAATTAAAAATAAATACTTGATCAGTATTATATTACACAGTAACAATAATAATTTTTAACCCTGTTTACCAGTATAGTTTCGAATTAAAAATATATATTTTGAAGTTTGTTATAGGTAAGTGTGTAACACTGTGTTGACATTTAGCGACACGAGTATTAATCAAATTTACAATCATATGCCTGTAACGGTTTACAAAATCTCATATTTTTACTAAACTACGTAAGTGTTTACTATTTTATAAAATACTTTAGTGACATTTTAACATAATATTTTTACATTTTTAATTTAAACAACAGAATTTAGTACTTTTAGGATTAACATAAATTATAACAATTTATCTTCATCTTCTAAACATTTCAACATTTGTTGTATATCTTTACATCTCTAGAAATTAAAACATTAAAAATAAAACTAAATGAGAATGAAATTATTTTTTTAATATTAAATGATAACTGTAAATCATTTATTTAAATAATACTTTAAAAGTATTAGCTTAAAAAATTATAAAATATTTCTTGATTTAATCATGTAAAACCTATATTTTCGAAACATTCTGATAACTACGTTGGTAAATTTTCAAAAAGACGATTTTTAAATAATAAAAAATCCTGCTGTTTTAATAAAATTTGTTGTGTTCAAATATATATATATATATATATATATATATATATATATATATATATATATATATATATATATTTATTTATTTATTTATTTATTTATATATACCTGTTTTAAAAATAATTCATAGTATTTAATCAATTTTGATTTAAATAAATATAAGGAAGAAATAGAATGAAGAATTTATAACCTACTTTATTGTCACCAAACATCTTTCAGTCAGATCACCTTTTGATCCTTTCAAATGCGATATTTCAGGAATATTACGCAATAAAACTACTACATAATATGTAAAGCCGGGGTGAATTATTTAATTAAATTTATCTGCATTTATTTGTTTTAGAAATAATGTTTCCTAAATTTATAATAAGAAATAGTTTGTTACAAAACATTTATCTTTAAAATTAGTTACAAATACTAATACAACTGCCTCGCACTAAATTTCCAATGCCATTTTACTCCTGTTCTTATTTAAATATCAAATAAATATTTTATGTTAAGAATTTTTAAAAAATCCACCATTTAAACAAGAATGTTCCTTCTTTATTAAACTGTTTTTTTTCACTATTTACAAATTTACGATCGCACTTACAAATTTACAATAGTTGTTCCACAAACATAATTATATATTTTTTCACTTAGCACCTTTCCACAAATATCATTAGTATTTACAACAGTAGCTACCTCCAGTACATGCCCAGATAGGGCAGAATCCATAGGAAAATATCCGTGGATTTAGTTGTTGAAACTGAAAACAAATACAAATAAGTTTTAACACATAGCTAATCTTAGAGCTTTACTCTTAACAATATATACTCGACTGCAGGAAGCACAAATCAGCACGAAATACACACATAACTCCACCATAGAACCAACAGTATCAATATGGAATAACAGCAACGACGAAATTAACATTAAATAATAAAATAATCATTGTAAACATTGTTTAAAGTTTTATTCCAATGATATTACAATATACATTAAAGCCTTTCAATGTAAAAAATAAAAACCTCCTGTCATTAAATTTTAATATATAATATTTGTATATTTATTAATATCTTTCTTTCTGCCAATAAAGTGAAAAATAGAATTGTTATTTAACATGATACATTATTCATGTTTAATTGTAATTGAAAGTTGCCTTGAATAATATTTTTTAAAAATCATCCTATAAAATAAGGCTTTTGTGGTATCGAATTACCGACAAATGGAAACTCTAGCATTAGTTATTAAATAATAGTTTTACTCGCAACTTATCAAAAAACAAATTTCTTGTATCATTGATGTTCGTTCATTACTTTATTTTATAAATTCTTTAGATAATTCAGTTCACTAAAAAACCTTAAATGACTATTTCGTTTATCCCCTTACGTATTCAGAACTGAAACCTTCCTCCAAGGGCTACTAAAGACAGACAAAAAATATTTTAAATTTTAGTGCATATAGACAATATAGTAAAATTTTTAATATACAAATACACACAAATAATACATAGGTTGATCGCGCGCGCGCGTGTTTGTGTGTCTCTCTGTGTGTTTGTATGTTGTACTAACATATGCTCTAAAATAAACAATACTAAAAAAAATAATAAGATATACTTATAACTGATTTTATTTCATTTACATAGTTTTACGGTACATACAAGCAAAAAGAAACTAAAACGGCAAGACTCATATATATACTGTATATATCCTACGTTAAGTTTGAGCCAACACGCATACAGTTCTTGAAGGTTTTTAAAAAACAGCTGATTCAGTTTCAGTACTGTATCCTTGACTCATACCGTAGAAAAATATTATTCCACTTAGACCATCTGTGTTTATTTTACAACTGATGCCTCATCAAGATTCTTGAATTCCACTTATATTATTTAAAATTCGTTTATATACTACCTATCTCTAATCATACCACACAAGGAACACTAACCTGAAACAATGAGAGCTGAAAAGATCACACAACTCAAACGAGCAGCTAAACAAACTAGTGTGGCTTCTTAGAGTAATAACAAATGGGCATATTTATAACAAAAAAAATAGAGCTGAGAACAGAAAAAAAGTAACGTCACTTACAGTTGTGCCCTGGACCTAGCACAGACGCTGGCCTTGGTGAGTCTTGCCAGAGCTCGATCTCATCGAGGGCTCTGTAGATATGGTACATAGTCGCTACGCACTTAAGCCTCAGCTTACCAGTGTCTGCTTCTAGTGTTAATGTGCTTCGAGCAGTCTCTAGTGATCCAGTCTGTTCCACTGTATATTCCGATCCTTGAACATACTGTACAAAGCAAATATGCAAATCTGTTTAAAATGCCTGATGGAATATGTTGTGACTAATGTTCTTAGAAGTAGCTTTGTGTAAAAAAATAAAAAGTGTCTCAACTATGTTAACTAATTTAATTACTTTCTAATAAAAAAATAAATATCTATAACACTTTTTGGCAACTTCTTCTATAAATTAACAATCGAAAACAAAAATATGGGTATATATATATATATATATATATATATATATATATATATATATATATATATATATATATATATATTAATATAGGTCGAACGTTGTGTGTGTGTGTGTTTTTAGTGCTTATGTGTAAATAGTATATAACAGAGTTCAGTAACAATCTGTTGTAACATCGTCTAGCTTAAAAGTTCCACATTATTATTATTTACATTAACTTTACAATACAAGAATGATATTGCAGATGATTTTCGAAGTTTCAGATTTTTCATGAGTTCAAAACCTTGTAAAATTATAGAGTATAAATATATCTGCTGTTAATCTGGTTATAGTAGTCGTTTCAAGGTTTCAAAAACGCTCTAAGACTATGGTAAAACCTTTTCACGCACGTACCTGCTGATCGTTCAGATACCATGTTAGGTTGACGGCTGGGAGGGAGCTTGGAGCAGTACAGTTGGCTTTTATGTGTTCCCCACTGGCGTATCTATATTTGTCGGTCACTATTTCTGGTTGGCCGAGAGGAACATCTGCGGAAAGTACACAATTCATTTAATAGTTTTTAAACATCTTAGAGCTATATTTACAATAAAGTAAAACTTTGTTAGTTAATTGAAAGTCATAAACGATTATTCAGATAGTAATGAACTAAACATATTTGTATTTTGTAATGTTTAACTTATTAAAGAAATAATTATAATATTTTTTTAAAGAGCCTTGGTTTATTTATATACATTATAACAGTAAATACAGTTAAAACATATTACTTGTAATTTGTAGTCATTCGTAACATTTGTATTAGAAATAGCTTTCCGTTTATTGATAATAATGTAACATCTAACACATCAAAAATTTTAATAAAGTCTTCTAATAAATAATAAATTAAAAGTTATAAACGATTGACCACAGTAAAATAAACTAAATATAGATGTCGGGCAGTAATAGCAACTTTAGCTTTTTTTCGTATAACGTTTTATTTATGAACTTAAAATAATTTAAGCATTCTAACCTTATACTTTTACCCAAACACCATTAAGTAGTTTTGTTTCAAAATAAAAAAGATATATTTATTTTTTAAAAAATTGAAAACCTTGGCATTTTTGGTATTACATATTTTGGAGGATGGTATAGGACATGTAGTAATGAATAAGAACACGTTTAACTTATTTTAATTATATATTCATCCATAAAACATTCATACCAAATAAATATTTTTGAATAATCAAGTATAAAACCCCATTTTTTCATATTTATACTTTCAGTTATGTTTTTGAGAAGTAGAATTTTAAAAACTATTTTAGACTAGGATGAACATTAAAAACTCTTAGTCTATTCTGATTTTATTATTTTTTTGTACCAACATCGCACTGTTAGTAAAGACTACTTCCTTCTAAGTTTAATTTTTTCTGATCCCAGTACTTACAAATTCAGTACTGTATTCGGTCTTCATCAACACTCTCGCCCCAAATGATACCGTATGTGACAGCGTTAGCCTTGTTTAGGTTAATTTCATCGTTAATATTGAATTCTTTCTTAAACTTGTTCTTATGTAATATTTCCTCAGTTTGTTTTCCAAAACTTTAATTTTCACTTAGTGTTCCACAACTCCCTCCTAGATACAGCTGTCAGTCTGTCCACTAATGAGATTCTTAGAATCTTCCCTTATTGTCATTTTTTACTTGAAAGTTTATCTATTGCTCTCTTCACTAAATTTCCCTCTTGTTCCCCATTTTTCTCTGGCAAAGAAAATTTTTTTGAGAGAGTTTTAACTATAAATAATTTTAGAGATTCCTTTTTGTCCGACACCATTAGAAAGTATATTGTCCGGCACCACCAGAACCGCAATTGACATGGATTCAACTATAGAGAACTTATTAGTTTGTGTAGGGAATTATTTAACCTATAGCTTATAGAGGAACATAGTAGGTTTACAATGGTAAACAAAATACATATAAATACTCACTTTTCCAGAAGTTAAAATCTCCCAAACCTAACTTTGTACTGCAACAAACACGAATAAACAACAAAACATGACCGTACAACTAAACGGCAACGCGATATCATCCTATATGGTGACATCTGCCTTGTTTTCCTTAAAGAAATAATTTGATGGCATTACAGGTGCTACCGTCATGTTACAAACATTACATAGTAAAATTAATTGATAGTATATAATTACAATATTTTTTCTACAAATAGTTTTTCATTTATTGATATTAGTTTATGTAATAAATTGAAACTTAGCAATTCATATGGCCGATGTAGAATTTTAATAAAGTAGTTTTTACTAGGATGTTCATTAACTTTTCTATTTTCAGCAATTTATGATGAAATATAATTACTTCCAAAGCAAACTACAAAATTAAGCTTTATCTTTAAATGGATAGCATTATGCTATTATGTAGTAACAATCTTTAGATAGGCCTAATTAATTATTCTTTCAATGGTCTAGTCTGTATCCCTACCATCTTACCTGGAAAAAACGAATTTAATCTAGCTAATCTAATTTTTGTCTAATATTTTCGCTAGAAATGTAAAGCTTATATTAGTCTAAAGTCATTTTAAATTATATTAGGGTTTGTAAAAATGTAAAAAAGTATAACATGCAATAAAAATGTGTATTTCTTGTAAAGTAAAATCTTTAAAATGAAAGCTGATAATTGTTTTTACAGTTTTCAATAGGAATAACAACAGAAATTAAATAGAACTATTTCAAATATATGTATATAAGATGTACATTCAATACAAAATGAATTAGTTTACTAATTTAAAACCTATTCAAATCACCCCTGAGTTTAAAATTTAATAATAGATAAAATTCCTGGAAAAACCATAGAACATTTTCTGCTTAATTTCTTATTTTTATGATTCTTTAAATCACTTCTATTAGCTTCTCTTATACTTATACTCTTCTGATACATATCTTCTACACATTTTCAATTTTTAATAAAATACGTTTTTATTTGTCCAATCACATTCAAAAACATTTTTTTAACCTATAGTGGATGATAATTGAGGCTAACACAATTTTTTCAAATATTTATACCATATTTAGAATATAAATATTTGGGGGGGGGGGGTCTAGGCCGGATTCAAACTGAGAATCTTCGTGTTAGAAGTATAGCGCTTTTGGAAATAAGCCAACTTTTCCATATCTAGAAGTGTAATTTTCAAAGAAATGTATGATTTTCAATTTTGCTCCCATTTGATTGTCAATGAAACTCTATTGTACAATCTTAAATTGTTGCCATGATTACCCCACAATGTCATAAATAATGTCCTAGGATTAAAAATTAATAAAAAGCATAAAATAAACATACGGGAATGACGGTATCGAATCTTGCTTCCTAAACGGATAATGCAAAAGGGAAGCGAAAAGAAACTACAACACAATGCAAGCGACAAAAAAAAAGAAAGCGTATAAATAGTAACAAAAAAATAAGAGTCCTACACCATACACCGAAAGTACGATAGAATATTGCAAGTATATTTGTTTTCTATTTTGCCACACTATTTTTATCCTCACATGTATAAACATACTTATATTAGTTCTAATTCTAAAATAAATAGAAAGTAAAATATTATTTTTCTTTGTTGACTTAAGTAGGAATTAACTTTTTAATAATTTATATTACTTGTTATACTATTAAATCTAATGTCAGAGTAGTTTTATGTTCTATTAAAAATGTGTTATCCAAATTGTAAAAGTCTATTAATTTGTATCTATTTTTCAAACAAGAATTTTTATAACAATTACAGTATTCAAGATCTATGATTTTCTTAAATAGAACCTTTATATAGAAAAAATAATTCATGACCAAATTATACTTTCGACAAAAACAAAATGCTTTCTTATTACTGTTACTCTTTGAGTACAAAATTATAAATCTTACAGAAAAAATGGATTTATAATTATTCAAATAAAATTAATATAGTAATGTTCTAAACACCTTCCACAATTGTGAAATTTTAAAATGTAATTTTTGTGCTTTAAAAATCTATTTTTAAGGGAAACGTATGGAATATTTAAAAAACATTAGTATGTTTTTTTCAGCGACATATACTTAATATAAATTCGCGTTTATCTCCTGTAATGGACATTCACAGCATTAGTAGGGAAAATTGCAGATATATTACAATTCATTGCTTCCCACTACATCGGAACTAGCGCAATTAGGTCAAAGACAAGAGGACAAAGGTCAGTACTGCAGCATACAATGCTGGCTGTAAATATTTCCACATCTCTTTAAGCTTTACAACAACTAATAAATTATTTAATTCCATTTACTGGTCTCAAACCACAAAAAGTAATTTTATTTTTGTCTGTAATGATAGCGTTAAAATTTGTGTTCTAAAAGCATCTTCAAGTATAAAGTTTACTACTTCCGGAAAAACTTCAGTTGTGATTGTCGTTTAGTTATTATGGATAAATATTATTTATTTTTTTAAATTAAAGTTTAATTTAAATGGAAAAGAAATGTAAAAAACAAGCATTTTTTTATTAAATAATAATTTGTGTGTCATTTTGTCTAAACGACTTCATTTTCTTAAACACTAATTAGTGTAAATATGGATATAAAGAATTTTGTATTTATTGGTTTTTTTTAAATTACTATTGTTTATGGAATACTTTATTGTTTCGTACTATTATCGAAAATGGGTAATATAGGAAAGCATTGTTGTTGACAGAATAAAAACCATTTCATAAGAATATCAACTATCCGTAGGAATGGCATAGAAGGAAATTCTATCAGCTCTGAGTCCTGTTATGGGAGAGACAAAAATGGGGTGGATGAAACAGCATAGGAGAAACCAGATGACAAGGTACAAGAGATGATAGTCATTTGGTAAAACGAATATGGAAAATTATAGCATGGTCTACGAGTCTAGAATAGATGGTCTAAAGCAAACTCTAATTTAATTGTGATGTAGGTAATTGTGATTATATATGCCTTGTATGATTTAATCACATATCTTCTTTGAAATTATTAATAAATAATATTAATAAATATTAACATATTTATTATTATTATTATTATATAAAAACCTTCCCGGAATTATTTAGAATATGTAAGAATCAATATAAATAAATAAATAAATAAATATATATATATATATATATATATATATATATATATATATATATATATATATATTGAGTCGACATTCGAGAGCTATTGATTACGTTCTCTCGTTTTCAAGCTTACTTAGAAGTCTTCTAGTGGGACCACGCTATCAATAGTTCTTGAAAGTTGGCTCACTAATATATGAAGGAAGATTCTTGTTCAATTACATGAAAGTGAAGTGATACAAAAATAAATAAATAAATAAATATATATATATATATATATATATATATATATATATATATATATATATATATGTGTGTGTGTGTGTGTGTGTGTGTGTGTGTAGCAATTAATATATAAGGAGAAATATAATAATTTGTATGAAATATCAAGTCATACACCTAAAACTATTAATAAAAACTAATAATCTCCTAAATAGAATCTATTTAAGTATCGTATTGTATATTTTTATCTGAATAATATAGAAACTATTTTAAATCGATTTTATAGTGATTTTAAGATGATTTTTAAAACTTCAACATTAGGAACATAAATCTCTTCGATTCTAAAAGGAACAACATTGGACAGCTATACAAACAAAACCTAATATAAAAGGCACTCAACAGAGAATAATGAACAAACCCAATTATAAACTTAGCTACATACGTCGAAGGATTCCCGATGTGCCTAGCTAACCCAGTTTGTCACTTGGAGTGTGTTTGTCCTAACTTTGTTTAATGCTGTTGGACATACAAATTTTATGTAGGGATTAGTTTGTTCTTTACTTAGTATGTTTACGTCTAGAAAAATTAGTGACACAATAATACAGTTTTGTAATTTCCAGAAAAATGTCTTTCATGTAAGTAAAGGAATTATTTTGTTTTAACCTTTGATAAGCCCTTGATAAATGACAAATGGGTTAACAAATTAATCTATTTATATACCTTTAGTATGTTTTTGATTACACACAATCAGTTCCAACAATTTTGTCAAGCTTATGGAATTTGTATCGGCCTATCTGGTTAAAGCTTTCCTGTACCCATTTCAGGTTGACGCCAATGAATTTAAATATGTCCTGAAGTATTCTTGGAGCTTGTGGTAATTTTGGTGCAACTATTCATTTAGTAATTTTTTAAATTTCATTAATCATATTGATGTAAATGTTTACTTTGTTACGTCTACATAGCGGGTGATGAAATATGTTAATCCCATTTCATGCGGGTAACTAGAATGTATTTTTATTCTCGGATTTGAAATTAATAAAAAATCGCTTGGGTTGCATTGTAAGAATAGACAGTTATGGATCAGCACCAACTGACGTCACGAATTTGCAGTTCCCGAACCTATGGGAGATGCCCCAGTGTCCTCCTCATCTGGCTGCCAATTGGTTGGAAATAGAAGATGCTTGCTGAGTACTAAAACCTTATATATACTTGACTTAAATGTCAGTGTTATTACAACTCAAAAATTTCATTCACTATTTGCGAGTATAATCCATGAATCGAGGCTTAGCATTCAGTGACTTCCGCCAACCTGAACTGAAGGAGTAGCTGTAAAAGATAATCGTAGCTGTAGATAGCTTTGAAAAATAAAACAGTTTTATATATTTACTTGCGTTATATATATAGCGTATCAGAGATGAAATAAACGGGCTGTAAATTAAATACGTCCCTTATAACTTTTATGGCCATTATTACTGTCTTTTGTTATAATGATTACATTGCGGTAATTTCGTTTATATAAGTTTCGATTTTAAGGCAGTACATTGTTGTCAAATACTTGATATTAGGTGTCCATTGATAGGCCTAAATTTTTTATATTCAGTGGAACCTCTCTGATTCGTCACTATTTAATTCGACACATTCTGTAACTCGTCACAGTAATAATGAACACCGTCTGCACTGTCAGGTAAAATAGGCGCCTTCAGATTAGGCCGATACCAGAAATGAGACTTTCGATTACTGAGGAAATCTTAACACGTTTTCCCAGATAACAAAACGGAATGAAATTCCCAGATGAAATTCCAACGAAATGCATTGGGAAGTATGAGAGACAAAAAAAAGTAAACCCGACAAAATGAATAGTATTACGACAAAGTCGTAAGCTTTCAATACAAAAAGAAAATAATATTTTAGTATAAAAGACAATAACAGACTTTTAAGAAACTAAAGGGTAAATTGATTTATTAAACTTTATTTTTCCTTTAACCTTTTTTTTAATACATTTCTAAGCCTATGATAATATACTAGCCTACTATACTTGTAATTATACTATATACGAAACATACTGCAGCCTACTAGTGTTTTTATAGTATTGTGTAACATTGTTTTGGGGTATTTTGGGACAAATAAGTGCAACACTAAATACATTACAAACCTGTTTACGTATTTATGTGCTAAGTTTATCCGTAATTAAATAGTAATTTCACGGCTTCCGTAATTAGTATTTTTCTGGAATACGTCCCCCCACGTGTCACGATTGTGGCGAATTATATATATAAACATTTTATATAGGTTTCCGTAAGTATAAAAAATTTAGAAGGTTCTCGAATTTGAGCTCGAATTTTGACACGACATACGATTCACTACAATGATTGCCGTCATTGACTTACCCATGACCACAGGAAACAGCGTTTTTAACTGTCGTTTGTAGCAGCTATCACGCCAGAGGAACACTCGCTACACTAGTAAACGACATCCACATTCACACGTGAAACATTATCTTTTCTCAATTAAATTGTTTTTTTTGCATTCCTTTCAGATTATTTTACAATCTTAATTAAATATTTACCTTAATCGAAGTACTTTTGTGTGATCATGTCGTGGCTGAGCTACGCCATTCGCCAAATCCGAAGAAGAGCTTATTTGTTAAAGCCAGAACCCACCCGAGCTGCGATTGTTGATTTGATGTGAACATGTTCGTGAACAGAGTCACAACATTGATGATCTTCAGTCATAAGTCCAAATTACCGCGTGAACATAGGGGCACAATATAATTTGCATATTGTAAATGATAAATTATATAGTTGTTTGGAACTTCTTCTTAGATGCGCCAAGAGAAACTGGTATCAGATTGATTCAGGCAACGGTTAGATAAAACAGAGATGTTGCCTTAGTTTTAATTGGCTTAACCTCTGAAGTATTGCAAGATTTAACTTTTATACTTAGTTTTGTACTTTATTTCTCATCCATGCAACCACAGTGTGCCACAGAAAAGCGTGGCAGGGTATAAATAATATTTCATAGATTTGTCTGTTTAAAAATTTATTCAGGTAATATATTTTATCCAAAACCTATTCAAGCTCTCTCTAACGCTTTTCCCCTTACATTTAATTCGTTTTCTGTTTCGTTTATTGTTAATAAAATCTAGAAATTGTTTTCTTTTTTACTTAATCGTTAAACACAAATACATACAAACAGTTAAAAATTATGATTTCAAATAACAGAGAATTTCTATATATGACAATATATTCAATAGATACATTACATTTCTTAATTTTTTTACTTTCTCATTACTCCTTATTCATAGGTTTCCCTCACAATATAAGTTTAAGGCAATAACCGAGTTGTAGAAGTAAGATCCTTAAATCACTCTCTCTTACCTACTATCTTTAATACGGCGGCTTTTATGTCTGTGTGGAACAATGGAGCATCTGCCGAGACTTCGCATTTATATAATCCTGTTAGACGCCTTTCTACGTTCAGCAGAGTAACGACTCTGGCGTCAGACTGCGACACCTGTCAGGGTAACAGCTCCAACAATCAACACATTCCGATAATCTTACTCTAGTAAAACTAACCAAGATATTCACAGAAGCATAAACAAGTTTTTTTTTCAAACGCACTTATAATTGATTTACTTATTGTAATGTATGGTAGTTGACAGTAATTATTACTAAGATTCTCCCGTTTTTTTACCTAGTTGCTAAAATGACATAATGAAACTCAACCTTACATCAAAATATGTTTTTGTGTTGTAAAGTATGCATTCTACATGGTAATTCAGTGATACTTTAAAACTTTAAAGAATCATATGCGTGTATTGTCAGAACGGATTTTAGTGTTATTTTGTATGAAAACAAACAAAGTTTTGACTCACTGAGTTCGCTAGTGCCGAATTGTACCGTAACGAGCGCTTGCACTAGTTGTGTTAAAGATGGTGGTCTTCACTAGACCCCAGCTTTCCAACTTTGTGATTTGGTTTAAAGAATCAAAAACATCGAAAAGAGTTCAACATATTTCTGAAGATCATCACCCTAGTAGGCCAAGAATATATGAGAATTATGGCTGTATTTCAGGAGCACAGTGTTCTTTAAGACATAAGAAATTATCAAGTTGTACAAGGACATCTGACAAAGTCATTGAGCAAGTGAAATAATTTTTTCAAGAGAGATAAGAAATCGACACGGCATTCTTCTCGTGAGCTGCAACTCCACCAGACGACGGCGTGTTTAGGAAAAACGTTTAGGTTTAAAATGTACAAATTAAGGTACTTATGAGATGGTGATAAAATTGTCCGTAAGATCTTGAGTGCGAATATGTATAATCGATTCGATAAGGACCAACGCTTCTTGGACAATATCATCTTTAGCGACTAGTCGTCGTTTCACTCAAGAGGTAAACAAACATAAATAGGAAAGAGAGAAGTGAAAATCCACATGAATGACTATGAGATTTTCTTGATAATCATAAAGCTAACGTCTTTTATGCACCGAACAAGACTCAAGTTTGCGGCCCCTTTTCCAAGCGACAACCATTAGCAGGCACGTCCACTTGAAACGTAACAAAGTTCTTATTATCATTAGCGATGCGGATGACCATATAGGAAATGTGTACTGCACGCGAGATGCCACACTACCGATTCCCTATCTGTGTGATTTAAAGAATTCCAGGTAAAAGGGTTGATCGCAAAGAACCAAATGTATTTAACCCCCACCCCCACGTTCTTCAGACGTTGCAATTCTTGATATTTACCTTTTGGGAATTCATCGACGTTATCATATTTGTACCTCCTTTGCCGGTTTCTCTGTCTTAATTCCAAAAGAACTTACAGCGAGGTTGAGGAAGTTTAGCCTCTAATGATTCAACGAGTTTAAAAGAAATATACCACAGTTTAGATATGTGCAGGGTTATCAACGTATGTCATATAGAGCATCTTGAGTTTAGGGTAAGACATTTATCGTGTTTCCCTACAAAATAGCACTAAAATCAACTCTATAGCTTCTTCCTATAGTTTTTAATGAAATTTTAAGTTTTAATGTTCTTATTGAATTCCCATTTTACTAATACTAATTGAATTTCTTATGGAAAAAACATTTCTTTTAATCTTTATTTCATATTTTAAAAAACTTTGGTTGGATGTTCAAAAAGAATTATTATGTGGGAAAATATAATCAGAAATTACCATTTGAAATTAAAATTATAGGACATAGCCTATAAAGAATGTTCCAAAACGATCCCGGGACTTTTAACAACTGGAAAACTGTTCAAGATAACTAAACTTTTTAAACGTCATTCAGAATTTGAAATAAGTAAGTTTTATTTCCTGTTTTTTTCCGATTGCATGATCAATGAGATTGATGACAATCCCAATTTTCTTTAAAACGTCCCATCCTTAGACGAAGCTACATTTCACACAAATGGAGATGTTGAGCGTCACAATCGTCGGATGTGGAGTTCAGAGAAACCTACCGTTGAGTAGGTTCATTTGGGAGATTTGGAAAAAGGGAATGTGATATGTGGGATAATGTACGACCAAGTACTAGGCCCAAAAAATAATTATTGTCATAATTACTGTTGAAACGCTGAAAAATGTTTGTTAAATTATCCTTTTTCTTCTCTCTTTGCAAAACCCCACTACTTACTGATATTTTTCAATAGACAAGTTTCGTACTAGAACAATCCATTGTTCGGTGTGGTGAGTTACAGACAAGACGGTTGCTCAGGTGTGTTGTATTGGAAGACAAAATAAACTAACTCAATACAATAAAATACATGGTCTATCATAACGGATGCAAACACACCTTGATTGAAAACATAATGCCCAAAAACACACATATAACACACACAAAAACAACAATAACACACAAACACATAACATTAACATTGCACAACAATAAATCACAAAAAATAGCTTCCTCGTTCCGCAAACGTAAATACAAAGTATCTAAAACATATAACACAATTAAAAAACACATATAGCCTACAGTACAAAAACACGCCGAACAAAGACGACAGAGCAGGAATATATAATATTACATCCAACAACTGCCCCAGCTTTTACATAGGATAAACTGGGAGAATCTTACCAAACGTCACAAAGATCATATAATAAACACACAACAAAATCAAACTTCGCCATACACATAAAGAACACACTGCACACATACACCAACTGACTCTAAACTAAAAATCCTACACCACATCAAAAAATCAACAAACTAAACACAACAAAAAATACGAGATATATAAACACCACAAAAACTTTTCGCAATACATTCTAAACGATGAAACACATTCACAATCGAGTACTATTATCGAACACAAAGTTAACATCTACTCTATGAACAATAATACACCACAGATCACCAATACACCACAGACTGACACTTGAGCAACAGTCTTGTTCGTGACACCCAGCATCCTACCTAGTGTAATCCACGAACCCAGCATCGAACCTAGTGCAATGAACTGACCTATGAGAACTGTACAACACAAAAAACTGGATATTTTTGTTACTTTAACGCAAATATCTTGAACAACTTTATAAGGATTGAAAAAAACACTTCGTCCTTTTCCTTCAATTTTAAATCGTTTAGTTATCTTGAGTAGATTGTTAGTAACATTTGGTCAAAATCAGAGCAATGTTTCGGAAACATTATATAGATCATGTTTAAATCAATTATTTTTTTAGTAACATTTGGTCAAATCAGAGCAACGTTTCGGAAAACATTATATAGATCATGTTTAAATCAATTAATTTCTTAGGATCATTTGATCAAAAACAGAGCAACGTTTCGGAAAACATTATATAGATCATGTTTAAATCAAATAATTTTTTCATAGATCATACGCTAATTTAAATTATAATTAAATTACAACGATAGAAGAGATTATTTACGCACATCAACATGAATTCCTGGCAGGGCGAATACTCTTGTAGGGGGTGACTCCTTAGGTACGTAGCGGTAAAACTCTTCGTCGCCCCTATACCACTTGATTGAATACAGAGCAGCGTCTTCGAGGTCGTAATCACAGGCTAATGTAGCGGCGTGCCCTTTGATAACTGCCTCCGGCATAACTAGCCTTAGACCTTTCAAGCAAGCAGTGAATCCTGAACAAAAAACATCATCATTATAATTAATATTTTTAATATTTTTGCCGATTATTAATACTTATTTATATAATAATATGTAATAAATATATAAGTTTAAATATTTTTCAAAGTATTTTGTATTTAAATATTCTTTTGTAAGTGTTAATTTCTAGTTAGATCTATATAATGATATAACCACCATATTGATAAATGTTTGTCCAAATACATTTCATTAAATTCGTTCTATTAACTCACACTCTACTGATATATATCTTGTACAAATTTTCAATCCTTAAATGAAATAAGTTTTTGTTTATCCAATCAAGTTCAAATGCATTTCATTAACCATAGTGAATGGCATTTGATATTAATACAGTTCATTCAAGTATATATTCAATAACTACGTTATACAAATTTGGGGGTCTAGGTAGGATTCGAACTGAGTATCTTCATGTTCAAAGTCTAGAGCATTTTTGCACCTAACCAAATATCCATAGCTAGGAATATACTTCTCAAAAACCTATAAGAAAAACCTCCTTTGTATAACCTTAAATTATGTCATGGTTACTACACATTATCATAACAAATTCTCTAGGTTAAAAATGAACGAAAAGAATAAAGTAAATAACCTAACTGGATTAACGTTATCTAACCTCGCTTCACAAACGGAGAGTGAGAAAGGAAAGGAATAAGAAACTACAACACAATGCAAGCGACGAAAAGCGAATAAATAGTAACAAATAAAAATAATAGTCCAAAGCCATAAACAGAAAAAAATGAAAATTACAAGGATATTGTAATTTATTTATTTTTATTTTGCCACTTTTTATTTGTATCCTGACATATTACATATATATTTATAATATATAATTATTACAAAGAACTAAATTAAAATTTTTCTTTGTTGATTTAAGTAGGAATTGATTGTAATAGGAAATTTCTATATTAGTTGTTTTTATTTCCCAATTTCTTTTCACGTATTATAGTTTCAGATAATTTGACAAACTTCAGTTTGAGAATCGTTATCTACTTTCCGTCCGGTATAAATAATTGTTGATAATTTCATTTCATGTAAACGTATCTTGAAAAGGATTATTAATTATTTTAAAATATTTTAATGTACTTACGGTGTTCGTACATAAATTTCACTACCGGCTATTTTCGTCTGATAAACAGGTTGTAAAGTATCCACTTCTTTGCCGGAACCGAATGCTTACATTTGTTCAATAAGAAGATATCATAATACTGTTATTGTTGAAAAATCTAGTATCTGTGCATATAATACATTGTGAGGAAAACGTGCTAGTTTCTATAGGTATAAAATTGTCGGTAATTCGAGAGAACTAATGTTTGGTCTACCAGAATCAACATGATAACACTTCATGTTTCAACGGAAAAAATATGAAAACACTTCATGCTGCGTTATTATCACAATTTGAATTAAAAAGTGACATTAAATAGACAAACATTGGTTTGCTAGTGGAAAGCTGCTTCCAAAATAAATTTACATACTAAACTAGACTAGGCTATTCTCATATTAAACTATTCTAAATTTTAAATGTTATTTTTATCTAATACTTTTTTTTCTAAAATTATTAGCCACTCTTTTGTATATACATAATATAGCCTACACAGATATTTATTGTGAGATTAAATAGGTAATAGTGAATAACAACTTGAAGCAACTGTGGCGTAAATGTTTAAATTAAATAAAAACTACCTCTTACCACAAATTTAACAATTTTTATTTTAACCTAATGTACATTTCGATTACAAAGTTATCATCTCCAGAGGTATTTTACAAGTGACTTGTTTTTATTTAATATAGGTAATAGTGAAGTAGAATATTTATGCTTAGGCTACATATTTTTATCTGTGTGTGTATCTGTATCCCTCTATCTTGTTTTCCATCGATTGGTATCTTGTTTGTAATAACTATTCTAAATTTATTCTTTTAGGTAAGGATGTAGATTCTTTTCATTAAATGTAATTCAATTTGTTATATAATGAAACAAAAAAGCAAATTTTAGCGCAAAATTTATAACACTTGTAGAAAAAAGCGAAGATATTTGTTATAAAACAGTGTTGGTGTCTTAAAGGATCACAAACTTTATTATATAATAAATAACTAAAAAACAATACATATTAAAAAGCGTGGAATTATATACACTATAAAAATACAAGGAAATTATTCACAGTTGTTAGGCTTACATTTTGTATTATTATGGCATTGCAATGTTTAAATAATGTATGACAAATGCCACAACTAATTAAAACCCTATATTACTAAAAGCCTAATAAAACTAAATATGATCCGTTCTGAAATATGATTTCCTAAATATTTCTCCTTAATTTAAAAATGTTTTAATTCTAAAATATGAATAAATTATTTCAAAAGCAAATGTAACGTTCAACATAAAATAGCCAGAGTCCTTAATATGTACTAAACGTGTCTCTAATTATGATATCTTGAAGATAAAAGAGAATTTTCGAAATATATTTTATTTATTTTTAAAAATAACACTAAATGGTGGAGAGAAGAAAATATATTCCAGGAAAAGCAATTTTGAAATATGGAATAGAGCCAAGCTAATTTTTCAGTTCATTCTAATAGTTCACACTATATATATATATATATATATATATATATATATATATATATATATATATCTTGGATAAATTTTCAATCCATAATGAAATACTATTTATTCATCAACTCATGTTCAAATACATTTTTTTTAACTTGTGGGGGATGCACTTGGTGTTAATACAGCTTTTTTTCATATTAATAAATCAATATCTAAATTTAATTAAATAATCTTAGTATTATATGGGAGAAAACCCCTCCACAAAAGAGACAATGTATGCAATATAGTTGTTTCGTCCGATTTAGCCTAAAATAAGTGATAACATATGATTTCACAAAACAGCTGTATTTATAGGTTATGTGGTAGAACAGCTTTTTTAACGCATAGGTTATGTTACATTCCGTATATTAATTGTAGTTATTTATGAAAAAGTAACTACAATAAAATTATTCATTGTTGACCAAAGTAGGAATTAACTTTAAAATTGTGTTGTTTATAGAATTTGTGTTATTGTTAGTACCCGATAAACACTATGGAACACATATTAATTTATAAAAAAATAAGCTCATTATTATATGTAACATGTATGTTTGCGTCTATTTCTTACATTTTCGCCAGTTTCTGCACAGGTACAAATTTTCATCGAGGATTTAAACACATCCCTTTTGTGTTTATAATATTAAAAATAATCTTTAAATATTTTGTGCATTGGACATTAAATTTCTGTAAAATCTAAATAATGAATAACGGTATGTTTGAGTACATTTGTCTGTCATTCCTAACTTTTCAATATTGTCTTATGTTGACGCGTTTCGGATTAACCCCATTTTCAAAACTTCAAAAGTACTATTGAAGTTTTGAAAATGGAGTAATCCGAAACGCGTAACAGAATAGAATATTGAAAAGTTAGGAATGACAGAAAAATGTACTCAAACATATAGAAATTATCGTAACAGAAATGAAGATGAGCATATTAATAAGTTCTATGAATAACGGATCTGCTTAAAAAGATTACTGTTTCCTGGTAGATAAATGTTTCAATAAACCATTATTTAAACAAATTTTTTCTAGTATTCGAACAAGCGGTGGTTGAAGAGTCAATATCAATTCCGAGCGGTATTATTTACAATATTAATGAAGCCGCGTTTTATTCCAGTTAAAATTCTCTAACAGTCACAGATACAAAGGAACACGTAATATTATAACGGTACCGAAATACAATTATAGAAAAGGTCTCTGTATTTCAATACTTTGTAATCCGACAATTGTAGCCTTTAGCAAAACGACAGAAATACGCGAGAATTACTAAAAAGAAAATATTCGACGGATCCAATACATAAATAAAACTCGGGTTGTTGATCCAATCAACGTCTATGTAACCGCGTTAATCAGACGCCTTTTGTTTTTGCGTGGATTGTATTACTTTTCCAATTAATCCCATCGCATTACACTATATCACAAAGTGTTACTTGTTGATCAGATTTAAATAATAATTTTAAAGTTTGTATAAATTTACTAAAAAGAGAATAATGAACAGTAAAAGACTAGACTTTTAAAACCTAATAATTAAACATAAAAAGCCAAAACAATTTTCAATCTAGACACACAGAATTTTTTTCCTTTCTGTTATTAAATTCCTGCTACTAAATTACACTAGTATATATATATATATATATAGCAATATGTATTCTTGTGTATTAATAAAGAACTAAGTCAAAATACAAATACAAGAATTATAATTGAATTTACAATTCAAAGCTTTTCGTTGGCTGACAGTACTAAAATCATCCAAATATATATATATATATATATATATATATATATATATATATATATACTTTAATTACTCGTTAATAAAATACTTTCTATTTATTCCATTAATACTCAAATATAGTTTTTAATAAATTTGTGGTGGATGACACATAGTGTTACTACAGTTTTCTCAAGTGTTAATATATTATGTAAATTTGTTAAAATTTGTATTTTTCTCTAATTTAGCTCATTATTTTAGTTTTTATGTGAGAAAACAGTCAAAAAATGAGCGATATATGCACTACAGTTATTTTTTCATATTATGCCTAAAATAGGTGATAATATATGATTTTATAAAACGGCTGATTTTTGGTATATGCTATGTGGTAATACACCTGATTCAATGCATAGGTTATATATTTTTAGATATTTAATAACAAGTAATTAAACAAAAATTTGTCTTTGTTGACCTAAGTAAGAATTAACTTGAAAGTTTTTTTTTGTTTTTATTACTTGTTTGAAACATTACCACATTAACCAATAAAAATTGTGATAAACATGAATGTTGGATAATATTTGTACTCGTAGTATACATTACATAGTAGTAAATGCAAACTAATGAAAACGTTGACTGTATTTTACATAAGTGTGTCACAACACAGTTATAAACTTTTTCTATTGAAAAATTCTTTATTCCTTAAAAAAAAAACAGTAATCCAACCGACCTCTATAATCCGACAAGGGAGGGTCCCATATGTGTCTCTCCTCAAACTCACTTTTCTGTGCGGGTTTTTATATAAAACATATGTCCTGCTGTCCCTAATTTTAGTGGTATGTTTAGATTTTTCAATGTCGTTTTCAACGGAGCATTTTAATTTGTTCTTCCAATAGGTTTCGTATTTTTAAAGAGATCCGACAGATATAGAATTAGGTTCGTTATCGATGCACAGGTGATATGGTTTTACAACAACAGGTTTTTTACAACCGTTTTCTTAAATTTATTCCCGAGAAGACCATCGTTCGGGCGTATATCTCAAAAAACTCATAAAAATGATGCCTATATCTGAAGAAAGGTTAATATCTTGCAAAGCAATCATCAAGTTGCCTGTAAAACTGTCTGTTAATCTACCAGTAAGTGTTTCTGAGACCGTTTTGAGCAAGATCAATGACAGGCAATTAATGACAGGTCTTAATTATTCGAAAACCTCTGAAGCAGTTCAACATGAATGCCTTGGAACATTTAGATATAAATTTCCCTTTTCTTAACTTACAAATCGACTTTTTAAACTAGAGTTTAAAACAAATTAGCCCCGTAGTCTATTTTTCCAGGGTCTTCAAAAATTGAATTATTAGAACTCATTATAGGTCTTATAAAAGTCTAAGGATTTCGATTAATCTGATAAGTTCGGATTAGGTAGAAAGAATCCATAGATATAAAATCAACTGTTAGATTATTCTCGATGAATTATCATGGAAATAACTTGGAATTTTCTAGGATTCCGGTCAAACGAAAGAACAGCGTGTTATGCAATATATAACTTATGGGTATACTTCAGGAATTAATTTTTCCACGTAGTTTTGAAGGAAAATATATATATATATATATATATATATATATATATGATGATGATGATGATGATGATGGTTACGATGATGATGATGATGATGATGATGATGATGATAATGATGAATAAATATTATCCGCAGTAAACCCCTTTATTTTGCCGTGCATAAAATCACAGATTTTTTTTCGCTATAATCTCATATATATATATATATATATATATATATATATATATATATTCAGGTCTGTATTAGACTTCATAAAACAGCTGATAACATATGACAGGTGATGTAGTAGTGTAACTGTTTTAACGCATAGGTTATGTTACATTACTTATAATAATTCTAATTATTTGAAAAAAACAAAATAAAATAAAATCATTCTTTGTTGTTTTAAGTGAGAGTTGACTTTATACAAATTAGTTTTTAACAAAGAATTACTTTTAGTTTTATAACGGGAGAAAAATCTTTTCAGAAAAGAGGCAATGTATGCAATTTAGTTATTTCGTTCAATTTGGCTTTAAATAAATCATAACATATAATTTCATAAAACATATAATTTTATGTTAAAGGTTATGTGATAGACCAGCTGTTTTAACGTATAGGTAATGTTACTTTAATTATATTATTTGTAAATATTTAATAAAAAGTAACTCAAATACGATTTTCTACAAAGTAGAGATGACAATTGAAACGAAAGTCTCAAGAAGCAATGAACAATGTTAGCAATCCAGTTTTTCACCCCACTTATATAGGCACACCTTCGCATTTACAGTGACTACAGATTCTGAATTGTGAAAAAAATTTTGTACAAAATTAAATTTTGTTCTGTTAAATATTGCAAACAAAATGTTAATAATGGTGTAACTGCACCCTTAATGTTCCATAGATTGTTTACCATTGTTTTAAAAAGAGTTGAAAAGCTACAATTTAAACCTACACAGATTTAAAGAATTATTTCTGTGTATACGTTTAGAGGTTTTACATTTTACTGTATAATATTATCAGTTCTATTATTGAAAATATTTTCCTTGATCATGTTTGTTTCCAGCTGGACTATTATCTAACCTTAACGAAAAACGTACTCTTCCTGGTTAAAACCGTTTAAGGGGTAAGTGGAGTGTTAAAACCCATATCTTATAAGGTCTATATAATATATATTATGGAGTACTAGCAAATAAATTCTATGTGAGCTTCACGAAACGGGATGGATTCTTATAAAATAAGCAGGCGGAAGCAACTAGGGATAATGGATATGGAAAGTTAAGTATTAATAATCCTAAGTCTACGCTCAAATACGTCACTAGTACTTTAAGTACATGTATAAGTATAGTTAGGAAACTACACC
>JBAIZL010000002.1:244440654-244500654 GCA_036971475.1 Prosapia bicincta
ACAATTAAACAAATTTTATTTACTCTTATCAATAACAGTTATTTCAGTGTAGCATACGTTTCCTATTTATGTATGACTGTATTGTTATTTCGTTTGATAATTTATATATGTAGGTATGCCACATTGCTTGGTATATTGTTTTTCTTAAACACATCTTTTAATTGTTATTTGTTAAGGCTATTATATCTAGGCATTTATAAAACTTGACCAAATAGAATTGGCGTAAGTATTTTTAAAGAAAGTAAAAGAGTGAAAATATAAAATAATACATACAAATAATTAGTTTTATGTAAACGATTATTGCCATCATAACCATTGGATTTTATTCCTATAGGGGTTTAAATTCTTAATTTACTCATTATCATTTCTTTTAGGAATATCTCTATATATTTGAGTACAGTTTTCTGCCTTCCCTAACTTTACAATATTCTCTTCTGTTGAAGCGTTTAGGAGTGACTCCATTTTCAAAACCTAAATCGTACTTATTCCCCTGCAAAATGTCTAGTTCTTGTGTAACTTTTCATATTTTTCTTCAATCTCTTTCTTTATTTTATATTTTATGAACTCAATGATATCTTTTGCAGTTTCTAACAATACCTGTTCATTTGACATGAGGATTAATTCTAGTTGTCTTGTTGATTTTTTGTTTCTTAATAAACAATGTTTTAGTTTTAAAAATGGTGTCACTCTGAAACCCGTCAACAGAGCAGTATATTGTTCCACTAGGAAAGGCAGAAAACTGTACTCAAATCGATATATATATATATATATATATATATATATATATAAGATATACTTGTTATAAAAACTATTTAACTGTTATATTAAAATCATTTATACAACCTTCCTGTCTGATAAATATTCCCTTCTATTTATTATTATTGCTTTATTTTAACAAATATGAGAATACATGTTTTGAATGTTTAAATAAACTAACTATCAATCCTTGTTTATGAATGATTGTCAAAGATTTATTCCATACATCTGCATTCGAAATGTTGTGCACTGTACAAGTTTATGAAATATAAATAATAAATTGATTTTTTGATTTCTCATTTCTCTTGCTTACAACTATTGTAGGTACTAATTCTACAATAGTGAAATAAATTATTTTGCGTAATATCTTTCCCATATAAAGAACACTTTAAATAATACAATATAATTAGGTAAAACATTTTTTAGTGTGAGTGTTCATAGCTGAAGCATTAAACCTGTAAAATTTCAAAATTACGTATTATCTGAGATAGAAATAAAATTTTATCTTTTATATGGTATTACAGACCATATTTTTATAAATAATTATTTTTATTCGACGTAATTATTTTCTTCTAAAACATACATTTAAACTTACCAAATAGTCCAATAAAAAACAAGGTGTGACTAACCAAATATATATGTATATAGCGCATGCTTTTCGAATATTCCAACACACAATAACACTCTAGTCACTAATTGGAAACACACTGTTAAGTGGCGCTATGCTTTGCATGATAGTGTCGTAACGAGAGTTCACACGGTACTGAGCTTCGACTCTTGTTGGTTCACCGAATCGCCGATGCGTACCGCCACTTGTCAATCTTGCGCATTCTGCCCTCCCTGAATGATTCAATTTTTAGTATTCAGATGTAGCTCTTTAACACTACTGTTAAATAGTATTGTTTTGGAAAATAATTCTAGCTACGGAATTAACTAATTTTAATTTCATAAAAATTTACCATTTTGTAAAGTACTTATGATCATTCATTGGTTTGAATTATCAAATCACAAATTTTATTTTCACACTCATGACGTTTAAAATTATTTGTAATTAAATAAAATAAATCCGGCAAACGTTTTATTAAAGACGTATGCGC
Organism: Prosapia bicincta; assembly: GCA_036971475.1. NCBI lineage: Eukaryota > Metazoa > Arthropoda > Insecta > Hemiptera > Cercopidae > Prosapia > Prosapia bicincta. The sequence goes on from JBAIZL010000002.1 coordinate 244,442,508, forward strand.
TATAATTTGTTGAAACGCAGTCATATTATTCTGTATTAACTAATTAATCCGTCAAATAATTGGTTATGAACTTGTTTCATATGAAGAGCAAATATCGGGGCTTAATCTTTTGCCACGGTTTTGTTAAAGGAATCTTTTCAGACCATGAGATTGACAATAATTTTAGATACACCTGCCCAGGTTTTAGGTAAGCCTGGAGGGGGTGGGAGCTGAATATTGTTATTTAATTATTTAATTAAGGGTGTGGGTAAAAATTTAATTATTTGGGACATGCGTGAAAGCTCTATCATTATTTGTTTCATTCGTTATGAGTTTCTGCAACAAACGGTAAATTTTTTTTCGGTCGAAATCGCTTATGTGGCTAAATGGAACAATAACCACTAAAAAAATAACTTCTAATAATCAAATAACATCAAAGAAGGAAATAGCGCCGAGTTTTCAGCGAACCTTGCTTTCACATCAGATCTACATAGAGATTTATCAGTAAAATAAGAAGCTGTAGTATTAATAAATTTATGTGTCTCGCTTTTATCATTCTTGCTTGCATATTGTTTTCAATTTGATTCAATATTAGGCCTATTTAATTTCTCGCTTACTGTAGTCGTCCCTATGTAATCTTTTGAACACATTGGTTTGTAAAAGCTCAAAATTTGAGAAACAATTTGTACTAATTGGATTTCAATTTTTAAGCACCAATTTACTAAGTAATGGTTAATATTTATAGTCAACCCTATAAATGTTAACAATGTTAAATTATTCATCAGGTAAATACAATTTGGCACATTGTAATTTAAATAATTCCATCCGGTATTAGATTATGATATGGTATATTTTCGTTCACGTTTTTCGAATCTTCTCGTGCTTCACACTAATTCAAAATTTCAATCTTAAATAGAATACTTTTTATCCACCTACCCAAGTTCAAATAGATGTTTTTAAAATGTAGTGGATGACATTTGATGGTAGCACTGTTCTTTCAAAAATAAATAATTTAATTAAATAATTTTAGTTTTATATAGCAAAAAGACTTTTCACAAAAAAGTCAAGGTATGTAATATAGTTATTTCATGACATTCGACTCAAATTAATACATAACATATGATTTCATAATACAGCTGATTTTATGTTATAGGTTATGATGTAGAACAGCTGTTTTAACGAATATGTTATGTTACATATTTATATGAATTCTAATTATTTAATAGTAAATAAAATCATATTTTTTATGTTACTCTAAGTGGGAATTTACTTTAAAATATGTTTCTTTATATTACTTGTTTAACGTTAAACAAAAATAAATCAAATGTCAAATGATAAATTGAAACAATATTTTTCTTAGATACAGAAAACATAATTGCTTCTATATACGCTTTCAAACACATTTTAAAAAAACAATTGTAACTGATAACAATACGGGTGAACCTCATCTATTTTAATTCTAAAATTAAATTCCAAATGTGGCATCCCATATAACCTCCTTTACTCCCATTTTGTGCTATTTTGGGATAACTCCTTGGATGCTTTAGACAACCCGTACATTCTTCTTATTCTAATTTTGTGCGGTTTTGAAATAGCTCCTTTGATGGCTGTTACAGCCAGTATATTCTCCTTTACTTCCATTTTTTTAAATTTTTGGATAGCGCCATTGATGGGTGTGACATTCCGTGTATTCTCCTTTACTCCCATTTTGTGATTGCTCCCTCGATGCCTGGGATATCCCGTACACTCTCCTTTATACCATTTCGTGCTTTTTGGGGACAGCTCCCTTGATGCCTGTAACTTCAAGTATATTCTCCTTTACATCCATTTTGTGATAGCGCCCTCGATGCCTGTGACATCCCGTTAATTCTCATTTACTCCGATTATGTACTAGTTTAGGGTAGCTCGCTTGATGCATTTGACTTCTCGTATATTTTCCTCTACTAATATTTTGTGATATTTTGGGATAGCTCCCTCGATGCCTGTGACATCACGTTAACTCTCATTTACTTCGATTATGTACTAGTTTAGGGTAGCTCCCTTCATGCCTTTGACTTCCCGTATATCTTCCTCTACTAATATTTTGTGATATTTTGGGATAGCTCCCTCGATGCCTGTAACATCCCGTTAATTCTCATTTACTCCCATTATGTGTTAGTTTCGGGTAGCTACCATGATGCCTTTGACTTCCCGTATATATTCATCTACTCATATTTTGTGATATTTTGGGATAGCTCCCTCGATTCTTGTAACATCTCGTATATTCGCCTTTATTCGAATTTTGTGCTAATATGGGATATCTTCATTGATGCCTGTAACATTATGTATATTATCCTGTATTCCCTTTTTGTTTAATTTGGAGATAACCCCCTAGATGTCTGACAACCCATATATTCCTTCGTAACTTGTCTAGTACTCAAAGGCCTGGCCTTGCAAGCCACTGGTTTTAGATAAAATACTACTATTAAATTCTTTTGGGGTTTTGCTACAAACCATTACTAGCATGCATAAAACTGAAATAACAGGATTTTTTTTAGTTTTCAGTTTTAAACTGCCGTTAAAAACCCCGTTTAAGCGTTTTTGTGACGAATACGCCTATTAAGTCGCAGTAAATCTGATGAGTTTATCTCCTACAATTTTCAATGACGATGAATATATTCATTAAAAGTATTATTGTTTTTGAAATATTTTTAATTTATTAACTATATTACAAGAAAACATATCACCATATTTAATATATATACATAAATACATACATAAATATATATATATATATATATATATATATATATATATATATATATATATATATATATATATATATATATGTGTGTGTGTGTGTGTGTGTGTGTGTGTGTGTGTGTGTGTGTGTGTGTGTATACATACAATATGTTTTCTTCGATATTAATAACAATCCACTGAAGTTATTCAAATAAAAGGATTATTTATCCATTTTTATTCAAAACTAACTGTCCCAACATCATCAGGAACGAATAATACAATAATGCAAGATATAAAACATAACTTGAAATAAAAATATTTCAACAATGCTATATCTATTTTAACAATAGTTTTAAACTTTGCATTAATTTATTATTCATTCCAGATGTTATTGGTCCTGTTTATTAATTGAAAAGCTATGAATAAAAACTAATAAATAATTCTTGGATTTGAATAATCTCTGATGTTATATATATATATATATATATATATATATATATAATCAGAATTTGCTTGTACATAAGGACAAGAAATTAATAGTTTTCGATAGCTGACTCGCATTTATATCAAGTAAGATCCTTAGTTATTTTAACTAACGTGTGAGTGATATGTGTATATTTCTTTATACAATTTAAGCTGTAGTATATAAACTTCAAATGTTATCTTTAAACGGGTAATTTATTTAGACAAAACATATATAAACTGCATTGACTATTACGAGTTAAACGTAATTCGATGTAAGATATTTTCTATACTATGAGATGTGATCAGTCTTTTCGAGTTAAAATATTATTATTTTTATTGAACAATTTATAAGCATACTCCTTCATAAATATTATAACAATTGTATTTTCAATTCTACAAGATATAGATCTACACCTAATAAATTTTTTTATAACTAACATTTTTTCATTTCATTTTTTAGGTTACTGGATTAAAAATGTTCAATTGTGGATCAAATACGTTTTACTCGTTTACTTACGTTCAGATACATTTTTTTAAACTTGACGGAACACTTGATGTTATTAAAGTTATTTTCAAATATTAATTGAATAATTATATTTAGAATGATTTAGTATTAGTTTTGTATTGAAAAAACCACACAAAAGAAGTTACAACGTAGTTGCAAGGTAACACATGATTTAAAAAAACAGCTGGTTTTATGTTATAGGAGATGAGGTAGAACAGCTGTTTTAACGCATAGGTTATGTTACTATATTTATAATAATTGTAATTATTAATTAAAAAGTAACTTGAAAGAAAACTTGGAAGTTACTTCAAAAATGTTTGTTGTATTACTTGTTTTTTAGCAACCTATTTACTAAATAAAATCCTTATATATAGGTATACCGTAACATGTACGGTTAAAATAATCAGATGGATGTCTTACAATACACTATTTTCTCAATCGAGAAAAACATTAATAAATTCTGTGTCATTACAATCGTAATGAAAATATCATACTAAGTTTGAAAAACATGGTTACAATCAGAGCCGTGGTAATGTGAGAACCGTCAACACAAAAGTGCTGTCCCATTACTATCAGTAAATGGTATTTTAGCATCAATTTAAATAATGAAATCAAATAATAAGTTATGTTCATTAAATGTAGAAAAACCACTATGCATGCATATTAAACTAATATAAAATTACTTGTGCGCAGAAACATGTTTATTTCCATAGTTAAAACTAAATATTATATCGATAATGACATAATATATACATAAATGTACATATAATACATACACATACACACACACACTCACAAACACACACGCACAAACACAGACAGACAGACACACAGACACACACACACACACACACACGCACGCACCTACACACACGCACACACACACACACATATATATATATATATAGATATTAAAGCAACATAGGTTATTTAAATACAAGAATATATATTATTTTATATCCAAAGCTTTTCGTTGGCAAACAGTACCAACATCATCAGGAATCTTAAACAAGAAAACATATTATATATATATATATATATATATATATATATATATATATATATATATATATACTGTATATAAGGTTTGAAATATTAAAGTGAGTACATTTAATTGTATTTTGACAATGCATGGAGAATGCGTAACAAATACATTTTTTAACCCTATTAAACTACTTAAACTTTTATTTACCAATATCTCATCTCTAAATGTTAGAATAGTGTTGTTCGTTGCAACTATGACTGGCAGAATTAACCGCTTGATCATGTACTGGGCTGGCTTTAAATGTGAGCTACATGTTTGTGCTGTCAATACAAATACACCACACAGCTTTACACGTGTTACGTACGGTCCAATACATGGCAAAGGAGGGCCGGGTGTTTGTCGTGCTGTGCAGTTTCCTCTTTGACTTGGCCTGATCCAGAACATCTAATGACGAATCTTTGAGAAAGGAAATAAATAAAAGGTACACCTTTAAGGTGATCTTTCAATCAAATTTTATTATTAAAAAAAATCTTAATTAATCTATGTTTAAAATGCCCAAGAAGATTACATTTCTCTGTTTAAGCTAGACAGTTCCAATTGTACCTCTTTTTAAAATGAAATCAGCTAAAAATCAAGAACAATATTAAAATTAATGTTTACCTTATCTTTTGTAATCAATCTACAAATTTGTGTTACCCCTCTCTCTCTCTCTCTTTATTTAGAATCATTAGACAGTGATACTCTTCTCGACACGTAGAAATAAAATAACAACCACCGCCGAGAACTTACACTATGGAATCTTCCATGTAACGCTAAACTTTCACCTAATGTTGACACCTCACTGACAACGAATCTGTACCTAATGTTTTTCTCCTAACAGCGATTCTCCACCTACCGCATACGCTTCACTTGATGTCGTCCCTTCACCTAACACGCATCTATTTAGTCAACATAGAACACCTAGTCAAAAACCTGATCATAATCTAATTATCTCGCAGTCTAGGTTCCTTGAAACTGAAAATAATTATCTACGAAACACTCATTCTGGTCCAATTAGTAACATTGTAAGCGATTTCAGGACGGGATGTTGTGGGGACCGAACTAGAATCACTTATACCCACTTCCTATTTACTTCATACCTTCGACGAAGCAATGGAATTAACTTAACCATAAATGTGAAAAAACAAATTTACAAATTTCAAAGTTATTTTGATTCCTAGCCACCCCAGCTTCTCTAAAGTTGGCAGGAGCCAGAAAGACGTGTTATTTTTGTCAGCAGCCATTAGAAGGATTACTACTTGATACTGTCCCCACTGTCACTACCCAATGTGCCCTACACCAATCAGTGTATTGTGTAGAGGGCCACAGGAGGTAAAAAAGCTCGTTCGAACTATAAATATGCCGATTTACATTAATCCACCAAGATAATAAACGAACTGAAACATTATCTTATTCTGTTTAAAACATGTTCTATAATTCATTCATTTATTACACTATGTGTTTAAAATTAATTTAAATTGACTTTTTTAAATATTTGCTTTTCACTATTCTATTAAAACATATTTGATATTTTTCTTTCTAGTAGTAGGATTCATAGCTGCAATAATAATTTTTTTTTCAAAGAGCTAGAGAAGTTTAATAAATAACATATTACTATGTTTAAGAAATAAATAAGAAACTATTTTATCAAATAAAAAAAAAATGTAAATTAGGGTAAATTGACGATACATAAGTAATCGTGTGACAAACTTTAGATCTAGGGATAGGTCATCATCATCAGTTACACTACGACAAATTTACAACAGCAACTGTAGATGTATTTTATTACTTTTCAAAAGTATTACTTATACATTTTACTACGTTGGTTAATAATTATTTTAGATTCTCATATACAACGAGAATATTATCAATATACATTGTTTAGTTCTTGATATTCAACATTGTATAAATGTTTTGTTCACAAATATTAATTTTCAGCTTGGGAAGAAAACACACCCAGTATTACAGTTGTTTAGAGCCTGAATAATGTTATTACCAAAAATGTAGTGAATGTATATAATGTATAAGACTAGTAAACTATTTTTAAGTTTTAGTTTAAACTATTTTGTGCTTCAATAATGTATATTCACTTTTAAATTTGTGTTGAGTAAATAGCATTATATGAAGTAATCTGTGTACTACTTTTCGTTCAAACTAGTGCTGAATATTAAAAATAAATTATTATTATTATGACAGGTTTTTTACAATGTTTTACATTTTAACCTAAGTCTAATGAAATACAGTTTTTAATTTTGTTTTTCCACTCATCCCTATCTGTCCACAAGTTTTCTGGTATATCCCATTTGATTAAAGATGAACTAATTTCCTGTATCCACGTTTTCGATGGTCTTCCCCTTCGTCTTCTCCCTGGTGGTGTCCATTCCAACAACATCTTTGGTAGTCTTTCATCATTCATCCTTTTCGTATGTCCATACCAAATTAACTGTTTTTGTTCTACAAAATCTGTAATTAAATTTTGTACTTCCATTTTATCTCTAATTATTTGATTTCGGATCTTATCCAATCTTGATATTCTCGCAGAACGTCTCCAAAAGTCCATCTCAGTTGCCAATAATTTCTTTGTCAATGTTGATTTCAATATCCAAACGTCTGATCCATATGTCATTATGCTTCGTACTATTGTATTAAAAATTTTTGTTTTTGTTTGATTAGTTATATGTTTATCCCATAAAATTCCATTTAACATTGAAATTGTTGTTTTTCCCAAATTTATTTTCGATCCAATTTCTTTATCTTGTTTCCCATCATTTGTAATTTTCATTCCCAAATACTTACATTCCTCAACATGTGATATTCTTTTAATATTTTCTTCTTCTATTATTAAGTCTTTACTTTTTTCTCCTATGACCATGTATTTAGTTTTATTCATATTAACATTCAATCCCCATAGTTTGTATTCTCCTATTATCTTTCGAGTCATATATTCAATGTCTTCATAATCTTGAGCTAAAATCAATTGGTCATCTGCAAATTGTAAAGAATAAATTGTGATATTGTTTACTGGGATTCCCATTCCTTTGCATTTATTCTTCCAATTTTTCAAAACCTTTTCTGTATAAATTTTATATAATGTGGGTGACAGACAGCATCCTTGGCGTAATCCTTTTGTTACTTCAAAACCTGTTGACAGATTGTTTCCTATTTTTATTTTGGAAATAGAATTTTTATATAAATTTTGAATTGCCTTGATTATAGTTTGACTTATAGCATTTGACTTTAACACTTCCCATAACTTTGATAATGGTACATTATCATAAGCTTTTTCTATATCTATAAATACTAAATGGAGAGGTTGTAAACGAATTACTTTCTTTTCAATTATTTGTTCTAAGCAGAATAAGTGATCTATCGTTGATCTTCCTCTTCTAAAACCTGCCTGTTCCTCAGCCTCCATATCCTTGTATTCATTTTCTAAATATTGCTTAATTATTTTTCCATAAATTCTGCTCAATGTATTTGTAACTGTTATTCCTCTATAGTTTTCACATTGCTTCTTATTACCTTTCTTATGTAATGTGGATATATAGCCTATTTTCCACTCTTCTGGTGTCTCTTCTCCATTCAAACATTTTTCAAAAAGTTCCTTCAAATTTGCAAATAATTTATTTGTACCATACTTTAATAGTTCGGCTGGAATTCCTCCAGGTCCTGAAGCTCTTCCATTTTTCATAGATTTTATTGCCTGTATCACTATTTCCATATCCAAATTTAGATAGGTATTATTTACTGTTTCTGGTATTTCATTTTGATTTTTTTCCAAATGTTCTTCTCTGCATTCTGTTAATAAGTTTTTAAAATATTCCTCCCACGTTTGAAAATCAATATATGTCATTTGTTGTGACTCCTTAGAGTTTTTTCTTAATGTTTTCAAAGTTTTCCAAGCTTCTGTACTTCTTTTCCCTCCAATAAAAGATTCTATCTTTTGGCATGATTGTTCCCAACTTCTGTTTTTTGATTCTGCAACCATTCTTCTAATTTTTGCTTGTTGTGCATTAAGTTCTATTTTATCATCAATTCTCTTTGTATTTAACCATTTTAAATATTTCTCTTTTTTAATCTTCACTTCTTTTTTAATTTCTTCATCCCAATAATAAAACGTATTCTTTTTATCTTTAATATCAATTTCACCTAAAGCTTCTTTTGCTGATTCATGTATTACTTTTGAAATATATTGGTATTGTTTTTCTGTTGTATCCCAATGAGTTTCTGTTAATTTTTCATCTAACCTCTTCCTATATAAGTATACAGTACTCTCATTTTCCAAACTCTGTAAATTATATTTAGGAAGATTCAATTTGATACCCTTTTCAACATATTGTTCTTTTTCTTTATCTTTATTGTTTAATTTTTTAAATGGAAATAATATTTTAGAATTGACTATAAAATGATCACTAAGTTTCACACCTCTGTATACTCTAACATCTTGTATTTTTAGTTTTGTTTTCTGTTTTACTATAATATAATCAATTATTGATTTCTGCTGCATTGTTTCTCTATACCAAGTATATTTATGTATTTCTTTATGTTGGTAAAAACCATTCAAGACTTTCAAGGAGTTTTGTTCACAAATGTCTATTAATCTGCTTCCATTTTCATTTACAATATTTTCTCCAAATGGTCCAATTATTTTGTTTCCAATCTGTCTTCCAGTTCTACTATTGAAGTCTCCTGCAAGAATAACTTCTCTTCTATTTCCAATTTCCTCTATTATTCCGTTCAATTTATTGAAAAAATCATCTTTCTTACATAATAAAACATCTTCATTTATAGCATACAGATGCTATATATTTTTTTTAAAAATAAAAACTCAATTAAATATTGACGATGACGCAGATGTGAAAACGTGTTTTTAAGAGATTTGCAAGATAGGTATTAAAAAAGGTTTTCCTATTGGGAATGATTAAAATTTCTTGATGGAAAGCTAGTAATAAACCACAAAGTAATTATCTTTCCTATTTTAAAAATAATTTACAAATTTTCTGTTTAAGATTCATTCACTCCCCCTCGTTTGCAATAGTAGCATGTTTTAATTGTTAGCTCCATTGTCTTTCAATGTTTTTATACCTCTCTAGAGAACTATAAAATAATGTCTAAATAGGGCAACAGTTGGAATAGAACAATTACTTATAAATTGAACTATAAATATAATTATTATTTAAAATTAGAAGTAAACGTTTTACCTCTAGTTATAAAGAGTTGCATACAAGTTTTTTATAAAATAAGTGACAGAAATGAAATACTCGTTTACTCCACCTGTGAATGCCCGAAAATCTATGTGTTTCCTATTCCCTATTTGAATACGTATTTTTATGTATGATTAAAAAGGAGCGGACATAAATAGACACACACACACACACACACAAGCACGCACGCACGCACCTACACACACACACACACACACACGTGCGCGCCCACACACAAACACACACACGCTCACGCGCGCGCGCGCGCACGAGCGTACACACAAACAAACACAGACTGTAGTTCATGTACATATAACTTGAAAAAGGCCAAAAAGGTATGACATATTTGTTGAAATAATACATTTTATAACCCCCTACTCTACTAAAGCTGTGACTTCACCTAAGTTCATAGGAAACGATTCTTATTTAGTAAATAAATCAGAGTTTATTTGTCCATATACTTTTATCAGTGGGATTGTTATTACCTTATAGCAATTATAGCTATATATCCCAATAAGTGAGTCATTAAAAGCGGGAGAGGTAATATATATATATATATATATATATATATATATATATATATATATATATATATATATATATTGCAAGATCTCCCAAATAATAATACACGTTTGTACGAATAAAATAGCAATTATTCTTGCAATATTTCACTAGGTATGGCACTACGCACAGTTTAATAAAAAAGCAATACAGATGTGGGCAATACATGTTTAGATTTTCTATAGAATGGTAGTACGTTATAGCTAGTCAAAAGCAAAGCGGAATAAACGATTTGTATTTATTTTAGAAGTTTGACCCGTCACTATTTGCAATTAAATTAAATATACTTAAATTTTCGTTAATAAATAAAACACATTATCCACAATAAAAAAATCTTTATTTTACTACAATTACTTTATGTACATTTCGATTACATCGTAATCGCCCTCAGAAGTACTTATAAAAATGATTAACATGTAGGCCAATCATAATGTACATACAGATTTAGGAAACAAAATGATGTGTGTATTGTGTTTAGAGGGGGGGGGTGGGTTATTTTTAATAAGTTAAATTTAATTTACAGTGTTCCCTACATTTATTAATACTAAATTTATTTGATACTTTTGCTTACAGTAGTACTATATTACTTCAATAAACTATATACGTGAATCTTTCAGGTATGCAATCGCAGTAATGCAGACCTGTATCTAGAAATTGTCAGCTAAACTATTAGGAGGTTTTAATTGATATCAATGCTATATATTACACATTGGCAAAAAAATAAAATTTCCACTAAAATTATCCCTTTGCTTATTAAATTTTATTCTTCACAATGTCTTATAGTTTGATTTCTTTCTATGCGTAAAACTTTCTTAACTCGTTAAAATTTGTTAAACGAGTTACTAAGGTACTACTCCAAATTATTACTTAATACTGCCACAACTTTATCAATGTACAATATTAATTCGATATTATTTTATTACACTGTAAATGGTTAATTTTCATAAATATAAAAGACAAAACTTATTACAATGGAGGTATTAACGGTTTTTTGTGCGAGTTGTTCGTCAGCTTGGTAAGCTGTGTGCTTTAAATGAAAGTATTAACGGTTATTGTGCGAGTTGTTCGTCAGCTTCGTAAACTATGTGCTTTAAATAAGGTATTAACGGTTTTGTGCGAGTTGTTCGTCAGCTTGGTAAGCTGTGTGCTTTAAATGAAGGTATTGACGGTTTTTGTGCTAGTTGTTCGTCAGCTTGTTAAGTTGTGTGCTATAAATGAAGGTATTAATGGTTTTTGTGCGAGTTGTTTGTCAGCTTGGTAAGCTGTGTGCTTTAAATGAAGGTTTCGGATAATGTATTTAAAACATCGTCATAAACCTAAAACTTATCCATATGAGCTTTCTTTAACAGACTAGGCGATACGGTGAAAAATAACAGTGAAAATTTCATCCGAACAAGTTATATGACAACAGATTCTCCAACGACAAAACCATTCAGTTTTACGCATCCAAATCGGAATTATAGAGCTATCTCAACTTCTGAGAACCTAACTTCGCCGTGTTTACATTAACTTCTCTGTGCAGACACTAGTATTGGTTTTCACGTCAGTGTATTTTAGCTTATTAATAATCCAAACACAGCCTCCTGGATAATTAACAAACCTCTGGTGATAATGCAGGCTGGTCCAGAGAAACCGTTCGTTTGCAGTTTAAATAAACACATACCACAGCATCCATGCCTCTTTGTTTACATTTCGTTGATGCGTTTATTTTAACAACTAAAATGCTTTTCATGAAAAGGCGAGCATTTCATTCGATTTTTAAAAACGTTTCATTTGTTAAAAAAGCATTTAAGTAGCTGGGAGTAAAAGAATACAATCCAGGACATATGAACAAAGAAATATTTTCTATCTACAGATAACTGGAAATACAATACCTCTAGCATTATATATTTCAAAACAATTAACTATTCAAACAATTAATTAATTTATTTATGTCTAACATATTATATTTTTAAAAGGAAATGAAACTTTTAAGCTTACACATTATATATTTCTAATGAAATCTTTCAAAATATATAGAATGAAAGCAAATAATTGGTAACAAAATACAACTGATGAACGTTTCCTCATTTATAACTGGCGAACTAAACAAAATTGAGGTAGTGTTTTTATTCATTAATATTATTGCTAAGCGTCGTCGATATAATAAATTCTTCAAGATGAAGTTATAATTTAATGATACTTAACTAAGTGAATGCGTAAGGGCTTCCTTGCTGGCGCGTTTCAAAACAATCGTTCCTTTTACGAAGCAAAGCCTTTACAAAGTTACTTAGCTAGTTTTGGAATGCATAAAGTTTAATAATACTTGTAACCATGAGGTCTTATAACAATTAGTTACAGATTTTACTAAATGTTGATAATAATTTTTAGAATTCCCATTAAAGAGAGAATTATTTAAAATTAATTAATTTAAATAAACATATGTTTAAAAAACATTAATGAATATGTTTATATAATGAACATAAATATGATTATATAATGAATAATAATATGTTTATTTGTAATTTTAAAATAGTTGTGGGATTAAAACTAGGAAGTTTTTTTACTGTAATTGCTTACTGTACTTACAAGTAAAAGGAATAAGGTTATTGAGGTTGCTTAAATGGTGGGGTTGAAGAAAATCGACTGCAACAAATTAAGAAATATAGAAATAATTTGTAAACTTTATTATATACATATATATATATATATATATATATATATATATATATATATATATATATATATATATATTTATACACACACACACACACACACATATATATATATATATATATATATATGGTCCTCCAATTCCGGTATTAGAGATTCGGTGTAATTTAGCTCAAAGTATAACTAATAACAAAAACAAAACCAAAAAAATTGATTTCTTCAAACATAGATCAAATTAGAAATTTATTTTTTTTCTTACTTTTTTCAATTGCAATTATTATAATTAAAGTAACAAAACCTATAGGCAAAACAGCTATTCTACCACATAACATAAATTCATCTGTTTTATGAAAGCATATGTTATCATTTATTTTAATCAGAATGGGAAGAATTAACAATAGTGCATTCCTTCATCCTCTAGTGAAATGTTTTTTTTTTCATATGACACTAGAGTTAATAATTTAATAAATTTAATATTTTATATAATATTTGAAAACACTGTATTAACATCAATTGTCATCCACTATAGATTTAAAAAAATATACTTTAAAAAATGTATATATATTTACACACATGCACACACACACACACACACACACACACACACACACATATATATATATATATATATATATATATATATATATATATAAGTGAACCAGTAGTAGGAAATGAATAAAATCTACTTAAAAGTTACATCACTTTATTTATAAATTTGTACTGAATTTATTAAATTAGACTCGTCTTTAACAATAACAAATTGTTTACTATAAACAAATATCGTTGTGTAAATATGGTGTAATTCACTCATTTACAAAACACCACCATACAATATAATTTTCAAATAATTTTTTAATGTTAGATATGGAAATAGAACGGTTGCAGTAAATTTATAAGCAAAATATACCCTTCAGTTTATATTCTACAAAAAGGAATATATGTACACATTCAAGTGGATGAAGTCGGAAGTCAATATTGATTTTGTCGGTCAGTATGCATGTTGGAATGTGATCATTGTTGCTACAAGTGTCTTAAGTCAATATTGATAGAGCTACAATGTTTCCATTGCGGACAAAAAAAGTCTTCGTATTATCACATTATATTGTTAGTAGCAGATCGCAGAGACAAAGGTATTTGCAGAACAATTGTGAGAATGAAAATTAAATATATTAACAGTAATAGATCAAAATAATTTACAACTCTAATGCTAGAACACTGTGAAATTATCTATACATGTTTACAATTGATCTTGTAATTTTGTATTTACCTTACAGTAATTTCCTACTTGCTACTTCTGCAATATATATTCAAAGTATTTATTACCTAATTACAAGATTATATTTCTAAAGATATATTCTAAAAGAAAGTAATACACGGAAATCGCTTTGAGCAACAATTTTTATTTTTTTGTTACCTTGAAGAAAACTTTAGGTATCTCACATCGTTAGATCCATCCAAAATCCTAGATTATTGATAATAATAACATCTTGAGGGGAAGAGGGTAGGTTATGTTCGTTACTTCACATGCAACATTAGGTTTAAAATTTGAAAATCCATACATGTAACATATTTGTTTATTGGGAATAACATAGAGTTATTAATAAATAATTATATATATATATATATATATATATATATATATATATATATATATATATATATAACTAAGTCAAAATACAAATACATGAGTTATAATTGAATTTAAAATTGTAAATTCAGTTATAATTCTTGTATATGTATTTTGATTTAGTTCTTTAGTAATACACAAGAATACATATTGCTATATATATATATATAAATATATATATATATATATATATATATATATATATATATATATATTTATATATCCATATACATATTGCTTGATCATGTATATTACGACAAGCTTTAGACTGGTGAATTGTTACAAAAATTCTCTTGCAATTTAGCACTATAGAATTAACATGATTAAATAAAAACGTAATGTATATCTGAAAAACGTTTCCCTCAGTTTTCATAGTAAAAAAATTATTTTTTTTTTGTTTAGTGGATTTTTCTAAGAAATAAATCATGTTTTAATTCAAATAGAACTTTCAATTTATGAAATTTGTTGTTATGTCTCTAAATTGATCGTTACATGTCTAACGTTACATGATTGACATTGTCTTTTGGAGCAGGCTTTACTTTGCGTTGACTGTTATGTACGTTCGAACTATTTTGTTATTTAAGTTGTTTTAAAATAGAATGTTACCTTTAGTACATGGATGTTACCAATCTTTTTATTAGTTATTAAAGTACTTACGTTAATATGGTTGACATTCTAAACTGCAGGAAAGACTTAACGGAAAACAATTGACTATGCAATTCATTTCAATGCATCTCTATCCATAGCTATCTTAGGGGTTTCTGTTTAAACCAAAGATAATTATAAATAATGAATTATGTTCTGAAGCAATAAATATCACTACATTTGTATACATTCTTCTTTGCATGGAGTATGTATTAAGGTAACAGGGTATATTGAAAATCTAACATTGAGAAATAAATATGAATAGTTTTTTTTGTTTATGCATATCTTGATCTTTAATTTACAAAGTTATTTATATTGTTTTTGATTAGAATGGAAATTTTTTTAAGTGGTACGAGGTTTTTTTCCTGATCTCTATTGACAAATAAATACTAGCCTTCATTCAGAATAATAGTCATCGTTAACTTTCCATTTAAAACAAAAATATTTAAATAAAAACGTATTTAGACACAAGACAAAGAAAACATATCGCAAAAAGGAATAAGAAAAAAAAGGTAAAGTTTGTGCACAAACAAAGATAAAATAATGTCTAAATTTATTTAATTAGTTTTTTAGCTGGAGTGTTTTCTAAATAGATAATTATATTGTATTTACATGATGGTCGATTTCACACCTTTATAACTTGAAACAATTAAATGTAAAACACAATGAAGTCTCATGAGAAATATGTTTACTTTAAATTCTCATCTCCACTGTTCTAAGTTGAAACACTTATCCTCCCCCAGGCGTGGTTAAGAAAGGGGGGGGGGTGATAATAATAATTAATGTAAATGTATTTATGGCACAAAAGCGAGAACATTACCTGAGGGGATACTGAATTAAATTATTAGAGATTTTGTATCTTCCAGATACCTGTTGGAGGGGCTACTACGCTATCAACTTGAAAACGTCTTTTATTGTTATATAACTAAACCATCAAACGTATATCATTTAAGGCTATAAATCAACTGTTATAGTACGTTTATAAGTCTTTATAGTTAATAAACGACTCTAATAGCTGTAAATATCGACAATAATTTAAATATTCAAGTATTATTGTATATATATATATATATATATATATATATATATATATGTATATTACCAGAACATAATTGCAATTTCTTGAAACATGGCATCTTTGTGTGTACATCTTGAGGTGTTTATAACAATTGTCTTGACAAAAAAGTCACGACTTACTGATATTTCTCAGCGTTTTGCACTGTTCAATGCTGTGAAACACGAACGATACTTAGAGACTCTTTTCTGTCAGCTACTCAGAAAAAGTAATGGTTTTTGTAAAGTGATATCAATAAAACAATTAAAATATAATAAATCAATAATTCCTATTTTTATGCAATTGAAAGCCTATCCATGTGTTTAAGGCGATGCACACCGCCATTAGAGGGTTAAATAGCGAAGTTGATTTGCAAAATAGAACTTAGAATGCCCCTATTAAAAGGTATTTTGACAAATACGACCCTCGGGCCGAGTACAGTGTGCATACGTATAAATATAAATATTTTACTGATTTACCTGTGTCGTGGTCTTTAGTATAAGGTTACCTTCTTGTTGTGATTGGTGGCTCCTTCAAGCGACGCCAAATCGACGAGATGATGTCAACCACTGCTACCAGTTTCACTCCATTTCATTGCCGGGTACCTTCACGACACTACCTACTCCACATAAAGCACCGTAAAATACAGGCTTGTGGCAAACAGCTGTTCATAAACGAAGCACTGCGGCGTGCTGCTCCCGTGCGGTAGCTATGGAAACTAGTAACTATTTTCAGCTGCTTAATCGCCGCAATCGCGTGATTACAAAAATTAAACGTTACAAAGTAATGCAGAGCTCTAATCCCATTACATTAAAATTGTCTCCAATCATTGAACAAAACTTAGGACTACAAATTTAAACTATCAGTTACATGACTTACAAGAGTTGATGATTTTTAAGTATTATCAAAATATTTCTTGGTAAAATGGTTGAAAGATTGTATAAAATTGTGTTAAATAATAGCAATACCCTCCTATGAATATGGATCATTGAAAATCCCATCAACGTGTGTGCGTGTGTACGTGCACGAGTCTACATGGGTGAATATCTATCTGCAAAACATGCATTATAAGGAATTTCCGAAAGCTTTGGCAACCTACCTTGGCAATCTACTAATAATATAGGCCTCTATACAATACTTCCGTAGATGCAATATATTCTTTCAAAATTCACTTATGTTTCAACCCGTATTTTTCAAGAAAAACACGACAGTAAATTAGTACTCATCGGTTTAACTTCGGTTTAATTTCTGGAAAATATAACTAAAGATTAGTACAAAATGACAGGAAATGTAACTATTTTAAATTAGCATAGTAAAATAAAAATACTCAATATTGATAAAAGAGAATGCCCATTTTCCCCGTATGAAAAAATGTTCGACGAGACGACAACGGGTACTTAAAAAGTAGCAATGAAATTTCCCAAAAATTTGAAAACACTGAAGAGATCTAAAGTTTCGTATTGCGAAATCGGTAGACTGCTTCATTCCAGTACTATTTACAATTTGCGCATTTGATATTTACACAAATAACATATTCATAAAGGTTATCAATCGTAGGGTGATTATTTCACATTAAAATGTCACGAGGTTTTAGCATGATAATGTCATTTATTTGAACTGCGACCATTTAAATGTCACAATGTAAATGTAGTTGGCATTTCGTATTAGAAAACCTAAAAGGCAGCTTGCAATGTTTTAGGCTCTTTATAAAATACTGCCTTTTCCCTCTTATTAGTATCGAAGCAGAAATATTTACTATGTTATCAACTATATTTGTTTTACTTTGCTTGAATTTAGGGTATATAGGCCTATGATTTCAAATAGCAATGACTTACAATAGGACTATACAATACAATCTCTATGGTTTCAACTAATGTTTATAATATATTTTGCTTATCCTACTGATAATAGTAAGTTACGGATATCGACCAATTTTATTACGTTATTTTTGAACGGTAATGCACATTTGTCTGTATACCATGCCTTTATTTTATTGTTACATAGAGTCCTGATGCAGATATAGAATTATACACTACCAAACAAGCATTTGAAAACGCAGATACTAGTATTCAGGAAACGATTTCAAGTTAGTATGAATTTTTAAAGTAAAAATGCAATATACCTATTTATGAGAATGTTTATTTACACACACACACACATATATATATATATATATATATATATATATATATATATATATAAATTTAATTAAAGCAATATAATTTAAAATTATATTTATAGTTTTATATAAATACATACATACTCACACACACACACACACACACACACACACACATATATATATATATATATATATATATATATATATATATATATATATATATATATGTATATATATATATATATATATATATATATATATATGTATATATATATATATATATATATATATATATATATATCATGAGTAGTTATTAAATGGGTAAAGACGTAGCACTGACGAGCTAAACCCCGCAACAGTTAATAGCCGAAGTGTCTGCATTCTTCATTCCCATTTTCACTATTAGAGCTCTATTGTAAATTGTTTATGAATTTCTGAAATCTCCAAGTTTGTGCACTACAAAATAAACGGATGTACTCCGGACGTTACATATTCAACGTATTTCCCCATCCGTGAAAGAAAAGGTATTTGTGTGGGGGGTTGAGTGGAAATCTCTATACACCTCTTAATCGATATATTACTAAAAGTAAATAATATATTACGGAGCAGATCAAACTCAGTGAATATAATTCCAATTTGGTAACTGAAACAAATATTTTACTTCGCAAATATATTAATTTGTTTATATATTCGTTATATATATATATATATATATATATATATATTTTTATTTATTTATTTACCACACTGTTTTCTTGTATTCACTTATCATTTACCCAGTACTGTACTTAAATACCGAGTATTTAGAACGCATAATAATACTCACGAAGAGTACTCACTTATAATAAATATTATATTAAATATATAATAAATATATTATAATAACTTGCATATTACCAAGTAAAATTCTTGTTTAAGTAACTTATAGTGTAAGTGATATATATATATATATATATATATATATATATATATATATATATATATATATTTATATATATATATATATATATTTGTAGATTATGCAACATTGTTTTCTTGTATACATTATCACTTTCAATATATATATAGTAAAACCAATTGAAGCCGAAATCTATTGTACTGTATGAAAGTAATATTACGTGGACTATCGCCGTGTTATTTTTTGAGTTGCGGTTAAGGTGGTTTTCCTTAGTCATGAGAATCCCTTACTGCTATTTTTACTGCTCAGCTGTATGATGCAGTACATAAAAATGTTAAAACCTACAGCGCAAAATAAATATCTTACCTTTAAATGCAGCATAGCTTTATCCAAGTCCACAACACATTTTTAATAGGAAATACTAAAACTATAATTGTCAACAAAATCTATAAATGAAAGATGCACTTTATTGAGAGCTATACAGTAATTTTGCCTTTATTCTATTAGCGAGTAAATGTCCACAGTAGGCCTACGTAAAATTTAAAGAGAATCAAAATCAGGCTTGAAGAAATCTAGCAGTGACTTTTGTTTTAAAAGAATAATTTTAGTACTTGTGTCTGTGTCAGTTATTGTTTTTTATTGTAACAAGTTGTGACGCATTTGGGGGCTGTTAACACGTGGCGCAAAGGCTTCTAATTCATAAATTATTGCTTCGCCAAACGTTCTTACTTTGTTTTCTATGACAGGACCGTCTTCAATGTCTTCTTCCCTTTCAATAATTGTATTAGTCTCCATTTCAATGAATTCAACCACAGATTTAGGTCTTCTTCTGTTGCCAGTTTATTGTCAATACAAACGTATTCTTCAGCAGTTAAATTACAGTATACACTTTCTGTCAACAAATCTTTCACAGTGTAAAAGGTAGTTTCTTTAATCACTGTTTCAATATTATTACTACTGAGTTCTTCATGTACAATAAAATCAGCTTCTTTGCATGCATTTTAAAAACAGGTTTTGAATATTTTCTAATAAGAGTTCGATATCCATCTATAGCTTCCAAAACAGTGATGTTATTTGTCAATTCCGGTACTGATGAGCATAATTTTATGTTTGTAATAAGAGATAGCGAAACAAGTTTTCTGTAGTATACTTTAAGATTTTTAATAACACCCTGAACCATCGGTTGAATTTTTTAAGTTGCCACGGTAGACGGGATTCCGCCTAACACAGGCTCCGTACAAGACATGTTCTCTCTCTCTCTCTCTCTCTCTCTCTCTCTCTCTCTCTCTCTCTATATATATATATATATATATATATATATATATATATATACTACTGTATCGTTTTCTCGTATTCACCTAATACCTACACTGTACTGTACTTAAATACCAAATTCTTAGTACTGTACTATAATAATGCATATACAACAAGTAGGATTATTATATACGTGCATTATATTCTAAGTGATTTTAATACACACTCACACACACACATACTCACGCACACTCACACACACACACACACACACACACACACACATATATATATATATAAATATATATATATATATATATATATAAATATAAATATATATATATATATATATATATATATATATATATATATATATATTAAATATGGTAACATGTTTTCTTGTAATATAGTTAATAAATTAAACATGTTTTAAAAACAAGAATACTTTTAATGAATATATTTATTCAAAGCTTTTCGCCGATAAAATAGTACCAGCATCTTCAGGAAAATAAAATTTTATAATAAAAATAAAAATAAATACAAATAACAATTTTATTAGATAATTATTTTCCTGAAGATGCTGGTACTATTTTATCGGCGAAAAGCTTCGAATAATACTGAGTAGTTAGTAATGTAATATATATTATTGTAAATATACCAAGTAAGATTCTTGTTTAAGTAAATTATATTGTAAGGGATATATATCTTTGCAACACGGTTTTTGTATTCACTATTCACTTACACTGTACTGTACTTAAATACTAAGTACTTACTAATGAACTAAACCAATGCATATACCCCAAGTAAGATTCTTGTTTAAGTAAATTATAGTGTCACGGATATATCTATATTTAACTTTAGAACACTGTTTTCTTGTATTACCTTTTCACTTTCACTATAATGTAGTTACGTGCCAAGTACTTAGTAATGAACTAAATTAAGGCATATACCTCAAGTAAGATTCTTGTTTAAGTAAATTATAGTGTCAGTGATATATCTATATTTCACTTTAGAACAATGTTTTCTTGTATTAAATTTTCACTTTCACTATAATGTAGTTACGTGCCAAGTACTTAGTAGAGAACTAAATTAATGCAGATACCCCAAGTAAGATTCTTGTTTAAGTAAACTATAGTGTCACTGATATATCTATATTTAACATTAGAACACTGTTTTCTTGTATTAAATTTTCACTTTCACTATAATGTAGTTACGTGCCAAGTACTTAGTAATGAGCTAAATTAATGCATATACCCCAAGTAAGATTCTTGTTCAAGTAAATTATAGTGACAGTGATATATCTATATTTAACTTTAGAACACTGTTTTCTTGTATTACCTTTTCACTTTCACTATAATGTAGTTACGTGCCAAGTACTTAGTAATGAACTAAATTAATGTATATATCCCAAGTAAGATTCTTGTTTAAGTAAATTATAGTGTCACTGATATATCTATATTTAACTTTAGAACACTGTTTTCTTGTATTACCTTTTCACTTTCACTATAATGAAGTTACGTGCCAAGTACTTAGTAATGAACTAAATTAATGTATATATCCCAAGTAAGATTCTTGTTTAAGTAAATTATAGTGTCAGTGATATATCTATATTTAACTTTAGAACACTGTTTTCTTGTATTACCTTTTCACTTTCACTATAATGTTGTTACGTGCCAAGTACTTAGTAATGATCTAAATTAATGCTGATACCCCAAGTAAGATTCTTGTTCAAGTAAATTATAGTGTCAGTGATATATCTATATTTAACTTTAGAACACTGTTTTCTTGTATTACCATTTCACTTTCACTATAATGTTGTTACGTGCCAAGTACTTAGTATTGATCTAAATTAATGCAGATACACCAAGTAAGATTCTTGTTCAAGTAAATTATAGTGTCAGTGATATATCTATATTTAACTTTAGAACACGGTTTTCTTGTATTACCTTTTCACTTTCACTATAATGTAGTTACGTGCCAAGTACTTAGTAATGAACTAAATTAATTCAAATACCCCAAGTAAGATTCTTGTTTAAGGAAATTATAGTGTCAATGACATATCTATATTTAACTTTAGACCACTGTTTTCGTGTATTACCATTTCACTTTCACTATAATGTAGTTACGTGCCAAGTACTTAATATTCTACTTTAAGTGCATTATAGTGTATGTGCTTATAGATATATAATTTAATAAAAAGTTTTAGCCTAATGAATGAGTGGAAAGCATTTTAAATTGCTAAAACCATATCAGTCCAACAATTGAATTCTGTTTATACAGCTTGAAGGTAAAATAGGTATTTTACCGCCAACCTATATGTTTTCCTAAACATTAACTAAATAATATTCACGTTTATATAATTTGGCATATAATAATCTACATTTTTTTAAAAATATTTTATCATTTTATCAAAACTGTGGACAATATTTAACACAAGTTTCTAAACGAACCAATGATCTAATCCAATTTTTACAAATTGTGGACGAACCTTTCATTGTTGATATGTTCCGTAAAGTAGTATATTTTAGAAAATTTCACACACTTCATTGTTTATTTGCCTAAATGTATTGAGCTACTTTTTGCATTTAGAAATTGGTTTCAATCAAACCACAGCTATATAATTGTCACAGTGTAAACAATAGCGTTGTATTTTAATTAATGACTGAGATTCATCATCGGTTGAGAGGAAAGCGCATTTTTTATCTAATTACCAGGCAATGCAAACATTATGAGCTGTAAATGAAACAATTTGGGCAGGTTGCGGTACCGATTCCTGTAACCTGGCGCCTAATGCATATTTAATGAGATTATTCAGTTAATCGCGCCCTTGGCGGAATTTAATAGAATGTAATTTTCGTTGTATGACATAATAAAACTTTACTGCCATGAAACATATCGCTTTGGGTTAATGTTATTTAGAAAGAGAGAAACGCCTTAGCGCCTGAAGAGATAAAAAGGGTACACATTTTATTTTGCCCAAATTAGTCTAATTTTATCTATGCTAATTGATCACATTGTTAATTTCTCTGAAATACCTTTGGATTGTAATACAGTAATAATAAAATTATAATAACTTGAACCCCAGTATGAGTTTAATTTGTTTTATAATTTGCTAAGGAAATTTTAAATTTATGTATGTATATATATATATATATATATATATATATATATATATATATATATATATAATGTCTGTTCAAAAAATATTTCGATTTTTAAGTTTTATAAAAGTTATTTATTTATACGTGATTATATATTTTGTCCAATTTAAAGTAATCCGCATTAGTCACCTGTGCCAACGTTTTTTTTCCAATCCTCGGAGCACTTCAAAAAATCATTTTTTAAAAATCTTGTTCAGCTCCTCCTTCGATGCAGGCTTTATCTCGTCAATCGTAGCGTAGCGTCGTCCTTTCATTGTCCTCTTCTGTTTCGGGAACAAGACAAAACCACAAGGGGCCAAATGTGGGGAATATGATAATATGTTTTTGGCCAAACGTTTATGCACAAGTAACAATGTGAAAATAGGGGTGTTTTCATTGTGCAACAATTTTTGTTCGTCTACAAATACGTGCGTTTCTGGCGGATTGCTACGCACAAATTGCAGGTAATAGTCTTTATTTATCGTTTTATCCTGTCGCAGGAACTCATGATGCACCACTCCCCTGTAATCGGGGAAAACTGTAAGCAAACGTTCACACTCGATCGAATTGGAACGTATTTTTGGTCTTAGCTCGTGCTGCAACTTCCATTGGAAATATTGAGCCTAGTTTCCACGTCATAACCACACACCCATGATTCGTCAACAGTTATCACCCTCTGGAGAAAGTTTGGGTGCCGCGGATAAAGTCTAAGACATCATAAGCAATGTTAATGCGTTATTGTTTTTAGTCGAAATGGAGCAGTTTTGGTAAGAATTTCGCTGCGACACGTGTTATCCCAAAAACATTCTTAAAAGTCAAATTTTCCAAGCCAACGATATTGTTACGTCGTCAGCAACGTCTCTGACGGTGATCGACGATGGGTGATACTATTTTCTTCTCTTCATCGATATATTCATCTGCTGTTCACGTGCTCGTTCGTCCGGCTAGTTACATCTCTCGGCTCTCTGAGAACATTTTGTACCGCTGATACTATCCTCCGAGAACTCATGATACTTATGTATATATATATATATATATATATATATATATATATATATATATATATATATATATATATATATATAAAATACGTTTTCTTGTTTAATAATTTAAAACAACACAGGTTATTCAAATACAAGAATATTTATTATTTTATATCCAAAGCTTTTCGTTGGCAAACAGTACCAACATCATCAGGAATGAAAATTACAATAATGTAATTTTATATATAATTACATTACATGTTTTTAGGCCTAGCTTACATTATTGTAATTTTCATTCCTGATGATGTTGGTACTGTTTGCCAACGAAAAGCTTTGGATATAAAATAATAAATATTCTTGTATTTGAATAACCTGTGTTGTTTTAAAATATATATATATATATATATATATATATATATATATATATATATATATATATATATATGTAAGTGTGTGTGAGAGAGAGAGAGAGTGTGTGGGTGTGTGTGTGGGGGGGGGGGGTGTTTGTGTGTGTATGTGTGTGTGCGCAGACTGCAACGGAACACGAAAACCGCCCAACCAGCGAGCCGGCCGCTCCGCCACAAAGTAAAAATTTTGAAACGAGCCGTTCGTAGCCAGAACTGGAACACTGTGCAATGGCTCGCCAATTGCAGATGCCAGAGAAACAGTCACTTTAACAGTGACTTTAATTTAAAAAACCTAACTTGCTGAGATATAACCCTTTGCGTATGCATTTGCCGGGGAAGGAGTTCATTTGAAGGCATCTTTATGGCGAAATGACCCTTTTTGTTTTAGGAGGTAGTAAGGAATCTGTTTTACTAAATAAACTACTGTTTTGTTTGTAAGTTAGTAAAAATATGTTTTTATTTTATTTAACTTATGAATATACAGCACAGTTTCTTATTATGTATCTTATTTTAATTGACTCTTTAAAATTTTAACAATCCTTTTTTTATTTGACTTTACTTTATCTCTTCTTTTCTATCTAAAAAATTAACATTGTAATGTTAGTGATAATCCTTTATCCCTTTCTCTTACACATTTACAATCCAAATTTAATTAAACTACTTTCTAAATTTACACTAAAATCAAAAATTCTACGAAAAATTATTTTTAATTAAATTTACTGAAAATCGTTATTTTATTTTTGTTCTATCTAACCCTTTTTTTAAAGTAAAATTTGCTTCATTTTAGTAAATAAAGCTTCCATTATTTTCTAAAATTTTCTTTTAAGCCCTTTGAAATAACAATCTCTCTATGTGCTTTTGCAAATTTTGAAGATTTGATTTTAATCCCTTGTACATTAAATTAAATAACTGATATTTTAGAACATAAGTTTATCAACAAACAATTTTACCCCTTTAAATAAACAACTAATCTTTCAAAAACATAACTTTATCAACAAACAATTTTACCCCTTTAAATAAACAACTAATCTTTTAAAACATAAGTTTATCAACAAACAATTTTGTCTACTCCTATAAGAAATTAAACAAATTGCCTTATATCTAAACCTGAAATTCTTAATCTAAAATTGATTTACTAGACCCACATAATCTTTGCTAAAATATTTACGTCCTAATATCTTTTTTTTAGTTTACTTTCAACATAATGTACTTTTACTTTTAATCAATGACATTTTTTTCAAATTTAATTTTGTTACCTTTTTTCTAATTCACTATCCTTTATTTTAATTTCAAATAATTTTGTAAATCATATATTCCCTTTAATTGTAATTAATCCTCATTAACTAATTTAAGTTGATTCTCATTAATTTATTTTAATTGATTCTTATTATAAAAAGAAACATTTACATTCAAATAATACATATTATTTTGCTCCTTTTGAACAAAGTTCATAAAAAATTTCTTAAATCATGTTTACATTCTCTTTATTTATTTTTAATTATTTATATTTAAAAAGCCTTTAATTTCTAACATTGATTTAATTACTTTCTTTTCTAAACAATTTATAAACTTCTTTATTTAAATTTCCAAATTACCAAAAAATATTTTTATTTCAAAACTATAAATTTTGTTAGGTGGAGTGCTCCATATTGTGGTGGGACGTACCCCCACTAGTTTATGTATTAAACAAAGCCATTGCTTTATATATTTGTATCTTTAAAAAGAATATGTATTTAAATTTTAAAAAATTGAAAACTCAGTGTTCCCAAAAATCTTTAATATAAAAAATTTAACGTAATTGAAAAAGAGGGAAGCTAAAATCTGACCTGTACACTTATAATTTCTCCTCGGGCTAGATAGATTTGCTTGATCTTCTCCCTCTATCGTTGGTTAGTCATCTCGGATGCGAAATAGACTCGTCCCAACAGGTAAGCGTCACCCAAGCCGTTTTCTTTGTGGAAAGCGAACTGGTCCGAACACAGAGCCTCCCCCACCAAACCGATCGATAATCTTGCCTGTTTTTTTATCAGTCGTTTAACTCTTTCATGTTGTGTTTTTATGATTTTTGTTTCTGGGTATCTTCCTCTTCTTTTTAAATTCTGCGTCCCCTCGAATGTCGTTGGTGTTTTTAGGTGGATTTTGACCCTTTCTCCCCTTTTCAATGTATATAAAATATAATTAAAAACATTTAAACAAACTTCTTCTTGCTAATTTCCATTTTTTTATTATTTTATACCCTTTACGTAGCCTATCATAACCCTTAGGTCCCTTTAATTTTCTTTCCCCCCCTCGAAATTTGGCTTACATAACCCATCAAAAAACCTGAAATTTCTTTATAATTGCGACTGTAATCTGTGACCGGAAATTGCCCGTCGCAAGGCGCGGGTGTATGTTGTAACTGGCTTAAATTAATAATTTAATACAATGGAAATTTTACATTTAAAAAAATACAATTCTAACTTTCGTTAGTAAACAATCATATAAACATAAATACAGTGCCATTAGCAGTTATGTAAAAGGATATTTATGAAATAAAGACATTTTTAAAGGGGGTAGTTTTTTAATAAATTGGAGGATGTAAATAACATAGAAAAGTGGAAGAAAAGTCAAAATTCATGTAGAAAGTTCATCTACATTAAAAAATATGCAGAAAAAAGTTATGAGGAACATCAGGAATAAGATAATTACCATAATTCAAATTTTAAAAAGTTACGACCAGATTTCAATATTTGTATGTACTAAAAATTAGAAGCTTCCAACACCTCGATGGTGACGTAAATATCATACCATTTTAAGGAGTAGAATCGAACGATACTACGTCATTTTTAACAAGTATGTTGACTGGACGAGAGACAACAGGTGAGGTGTAGAGAGTATAGGAAAACTGAAGATGGGAATGTGGAGAAGAACCAGGGAGTCTCGGAGTATCATCAACGCTGGTCGTATTTTTTAACTCATTCCGGTTTTAATGATTTAAAAATATCAAATTTCAACATCATGTGCTAAGAGCGGGGGATAAGTTGCTGCAAAAATGTAACGATGCGATTCCCGAGTCTTTTTTAGGGACTGCGGTCCCTAACATTGACTAGATTCAAACAAAATGTGATGCATTTGAAATAGATAAATAAAACGGAGGTTTTCAAAGTTTATAAACAGTAAATTGCTTTTAAAAGATATTAACACGACAATTCAACAATATTATTTAAAAAAATGTTAAATGAGAAAACAATAAAAAGATAAACGTCAAGTTAACGACAAACTGTTTTAAAATCGGAATAAAATCAGTAAAATTCATTTAGAAAAACAGGGATAAGAATTGCTAAATTTTTAAAATTAAATTGCCAGACAAAGTAAAGGAATGAAGATAGGAGACCAATAATAGAATCTTCACGCCTCAAAATCTGGACAGCCCAAACTATGTGATCCCTCTAGCCGGATCGAGGAAACGGCAGTAATTAAAAAGTAGTCGCTTACTTCAAATCTATAAATTTGTAAATTCATTTGTTTTAGGGGAACATGATAATTTAAGTAATTATTTTAAATTTAGAAAATATATTGAATAAGCTATGTTAAAAAAATAATGGCTCTATTTATGTTAGAAGTGAAGAAACAAGAAGAGAAATTGGGTGAAGAGGCATCATTTCAGTCTGACGTCAGCAAAGCCAAAATTGCAACCAAACGAGTTGAGATATAAATAATTAATTGGGTCGAAGTTAATAAATAAATACCTAAGGCTATTACATGGAATTATATAAAATAGGGAACTTTTAAATTTGTTAGAATACTAAAATAGGAAAAGGTATAAAAATTAACCCAGCATAAGGACTTGCAAGTGAAGCTGGTTTTAAATAAATAATTGAAATTAATATACAAAAATGTCAGAAGAGATAATAATTAGTCCTGAAGTAATTCTCAGATTTACAGAAAGTAAATAAATATTGTTCGAAAGCAAACAACAGTTGAAAAGTATTTTTTATAATAATAATTGATAAATTATAAATAATATGATTTATATATATATATATATATATATATATATATATATATATACACGCTGATTTTACAAATGGTGTGTTAATATTAGGATCTAAATATGATGTTTAAATTTAGGTAAATGTTTTTGATGACATTACTTGTCATATTGGGTTATATTCTCAATAAGATTTGTTGATCAAAGTGGGTGAGGTTTATTTAATGATTTTGAATGTTTAATATGTGAATTGTTTTTAAAAATTGTTATATGTTATTATGTGGGATTATTCTTTCATAATTTGTGGTTTTTTAATGCAAAAAAATGGAAAATATTCGAATTTGTAATACTAAATCAGGAAGTTAATTTTTGCTAAATTGTTTTCTGATTATATGGGGTTGTTTTGAAGGACAGGAAATCTTAAACATGTATAGATTTTGTATAAACTATGTATAATAATATGGGAAGATATAGTGTATACATTTTTATTTAGAATATGTCAAACATTCTGGTAAAATGAGATTTATTTGCACAGGTGATTTTCGTCATGAATTTATGAATGTTAATATGTTTCTCAGGGATATTTCGTGTATTTTTCTATAATTTAAATGTAACAGTTAATCGTAAGTCTTCAGGATGTAAATGTTTGCTAAAAATAAGTATATTTTTTAAATTTTTACATTTGGAACCAAAGAGTTCAAAAGGTTAAAACAAATTAAATTATAATATTAACTAAGCTAGGGCAAAGTCATTAATAAATAAATAGTGAGTTCATTTATAACTGGAAAGTCTAACATATAGTCCATTGATACATAATATGAGTCTCTCATATAGTCTATTGACACTTACTGCAGACCTGACATACAGTCCATTGATACTTATTAAAAGTATGACATATAGTCTATAGATACGTATTGAAAGTTTTTCATATAGTTTTTTGATACTTATTGTAAGCCTGACATACGAGCCATTGATAC
The DNA here is from genome assembly GCA_036971475.1 of Prosapia bicincta. Lineage (NCBI taxonomy): Eukaryota > Metazoa > Arthropoda > Insecta > Hemiptera > Cercopidae > Prosapia > Prosapia bicincta. Next base: position 244,472,696 of record JBAIZL010000002.1, read on the forward strand.
ATATTCCAAGTCTGACATATAGTACATTGAAAACTATTGTACACCTGAAACATTTTAAATTGATTCTTATTGTAAGCCTGACATTTGGTTTATTGATACCTATTGTATCACTGACATATAGTCTACTGATACATATTATAAGTCTGACATATAGTCTGTTGATACGTATTGAAAGTCTGTCATATAGTTTGTTGATCCTTATTGTAAGTCTGACATATAAGCCACTGATACATATTGCAAGTCTGACATATAGTACATTGAAAATTATTGTAAGCCTGACCCATTTTAAATTGATTCTTATTGTAATCCTGGCATTTGGTATATTTATACCTATTATAAACCTGACATATAGTCCACTGATACTTATGATAAGTCTGACATATATTCCATTGATATTTATAAGTCTGTTATATAGTCTACTTAAACCTATTGTAAGCCTGACACATAGTACATTAATACTTAATATAAATCTAACATGTAGTCTACTGAAACGTATTGTAAGCCTAACGTATAGTCCATTGATACCTAATTAAAGTCTGACATATAGTCTAATGATAGGTATTGTAAGTCTTACATATAGTCCAATGATATGTATTGTAAGCCTGTCATATATTCCAACGATATTTGTTCCAAGTCTGATATACTGTCTACTGAAACGTATTGTAAGTTGCTTGATGTAATCATCTAGAATTCACTGATTAAACTCATTTTAAAAAATACTTAACTAAATGAATATGTAATTGCTTAGTTTCTGACGCGTTTCAAAACATTCGTTTCTTTTACGAAGCTAACCCTTGAGTAGAGGGTTAGCTTCGTAAAAGGAACGAATGTTTTGAAACGCGTCAGCAAGTAAGCAAGTAAGCAATTACTTATTCACTTCGTAAAGTATTTTTTAAAATTAGTATTATAAGTGTTGCATATATTTCATTGATACTTGTTAGAAGTATGACAAATAGTCTACTGCAACGTATTGTAAGCCTGACATTAATCCATTGATGCTTATTGTTAGCCTGACATATAGAACATTGATACTAATTATAAGTTTGACATGCAGTCTATTGATACGTTTGTGAGCCTAACATATAGTCCATTGACACTTATTCAAAGTCGGACTTATAGTACATTGATGGTTTTTATAAGTCTGACATAGATTCCATTGATATTTATTATAAGTTTGTCTTACAGTACATTGATACCTATTGTAAGGCTGATATATAGTCTATTGTTGCGTATTGTAAGCCTAACAAAATCTACTGATACTTTTTGTAAGTCTAATATATAGTACTGATATTTGACCTGATAATCGTCTGGCATTATAGTCTCTTCCTATTGTAAATCTAAAATACAGGCTATTGGTACTTATTGTATGTCTATCATAGAGTTTACTAATACTTATTGTAAGTCTAAAATGTAGCCCATTGATACTTATTGTAAATCTAAAATATAGTAAATTTGACATAATATACGCCTGGCATATAGTCCATACTTATAGTAAGTCTAAAATATAGTCTATTAATACTTATTTTAAGTCTATCATATAATTTACTGATACTTATTGTAAGTATAAAATATAAACCGTTAGTACTTGTTGTAAGTCTGATAAATATTACTTTTGACCTATTATACGTCTGCCATATAATCTATACTTATTTAATTCTAAAATATAGTCTATTGATAACTATTGTATGTCTATCATATAGTTTACTGATACTAAGGGTAAGATTAAAATATAGTCCATTAATACTTATTGTAAATCTGAAATATAGTACATTTCACCTATTGTACGATTAGAAAATAGCCTATATTTATAGTAAGTCTATAAAATAGTATATTGATACCTATTGTAAATCTATAATAGTCCACTGCTACTTAATGTAGGTCTGAAATATTTTCCATTGATACTTATTGTAAATCTGAAATATAGTACATTCGACCTATTATACGTGTGGCATATGGCCCATTCTTATTGTATGTCTAAAATATAGTCGATTGATTCTTACTGTAGATCTGAAATATAATTGTAATATATATGGATTTGTTTGATCAAATTCAGTAATCAATAAATAAAATACAAATAATAAAACTTATTTTTTTCACTTATAAAATTATTAAAATAAGTTACAAATAATAATGGAAATGGGAGCTTATTGTTAATAAATTTACAAATACTGCACTCTTATTAAGAATAATTATTACCGTTAATTAACTGTGCAATTCATCCTTATTCCTATATTAATGTGTAAAGTTATTATGCCTAAAATTATTGTTTTATTATTTACTCTAGTTTTATAAAGAGTATGAATTGTTATGTATTTTCGTAAATTTTAATCAAGTTGAATAATAATATGGCTAAGTTTATTTAACCTAGGCAAAATATTTTGTTTGGAACGCTCTCTACATTCACGCTAATATAAACAATACTGAAAATATAATTTATTTAAATGAACATTATCGAATTAAAAAATAGTGTGTGCATATTGTTTACCTTACCAGCCAAAGTCTTGGTTATTTTGAAAAATTAATGTAACCCAGTCCACTCAATTATTCCAGTGTGGTAGACTCTACAATGCTTCTTAATTATGCAGAGGTTCTGCCACGCCAACGGTTTCATTTCGCAAGAGAATTTACGTCAAGAAAAAATGGGTTGCATCTAAGAGTATGTTATAAATTCTTCAATAAAATGTTTAATAAATTCTTTTTGTAAATATGTTGTTCGCATTTTTCTCGTATATATGAATAAATATGACCTGTATTTCTTCTAAGTGTAGTAACAATAATATTGGTAAACATTTATTTAAACATAGTTTGATCATTATGAATTTGATGCAATGATTATCGGTTTATTATATAAAACACAATTCGTCATCAAATAAATACATAAGGTGTTTTATTTAGACAGGTTTTGAGTTAATTATGTTAAACGTTATATTGGATCATTATTTTCTTTAGTGTAAAAAAAAAATATATTTACATTTCCAGATATTATTAGTAGTATTATTAATATTATAATGATATATATTATAAAAATATACTTATTATAGTTATAATATATTATATTATATAATATTATCATTATTATTAACATAGTTATCAATTGTTTACTAATAAATAAAATTTATTTACATTTTTTAACTGTATTAAGTTTATATACTTTGTAGGTAATTATAGGTTCACTATGAAAATATTTGAACTTTGCAGAAAACGTTGGTTATAAACGACAGTTTCTTGGCAAATTCGTGTGTGGGATTTTCGTTAACAAATCTTTTCACATAAATGTGTTTTCGTTCATGGGATATATAAAGACAAATAATCACTGGTTGATATTATTTCACTTGAAAAGACGCGTTTTAACAACGAAATTATATTTTAAACTCATTTAATTTACGGTCATAAACATCACATAGCCTACCTACATCTATTTCAAAATGTTTTTATATTGACTTTAATAAAACTAATTGAAACATGTTGAGAAACATTTATTTACAATCTTTACCTTTCACTACAATCAATTGATATGGCTTGAAGCAAACTTTCAAATAACAATAATTTGGTTTGTTTCCTTAGAGTAATTGTTTTTAATCGTCTTTATATTTTTACGAGTACATGAGCTAATATTACTACATGCAATATATTAATCACACCAAATAACTCTACACCGGAAATTGTTATTATTATTTTAATATCTAAGGGAGAAAATGTTTTCTTTTATACAATAAAAAATACACAAAATAAATATTTTAGGAATATATTTTAGAAGGACAGATCTATGCACTCCATTCTACACCTAGCTCTGTGTTTTTATAGTTTCACAATTGTATATAGTCAAAACCTTTCTATAACAAAAACGCTGTACTACAACAATTTTTCATAACAAAAAGCAAATTAGAAAAGTTCCAATAACTATAAGACGTTTCCATTTATTTCTGCTGTGAACTTTACGTAAAATACTTACATCATTTTAGCCGTTTGTTTCTTATTATACCTATGAAGAATAAAATATAAGTAAAAATTACTACTATGTAATTCTATCGCCAAACTTATTTTAAATTTCTAAAACTAATTTAATTATCTGTGAGTGGGGAAACTGATATTATATAGGACCCTATATGTATACTTTAGACAAAACACGCATTATTAGCTTCATAACTGAGTGCAGTATCTATATGTCTACTCGCGCATACACACACCAAGCACTTAAACGAGGTTTTAACCCCAGTTTAAAACCCAAAACTGAAAAAAGTAAATATTTCAGTTTTTAGCATGCTACTAATGGGCTGTAACATATTAGGTTCAAATAAGTTTAAAAGTAATACTTCAAGTAAAATCAGTAGCTTGCAAGTAGCCTTGAGTCTGGACAAGCAAACCAAATTTGATTCGAACGAACAGGTCTGAATCAAGGCCTTTATGTCAACCAACCAAGGCTAGTTTGCTAATGTAAAACATAATTTGAATATTTAAAATAATAAATAAATATGGCAAATATATAATCAATTTAAAAGGAAGTAATAATAGATATACTACTTAATAAAAAACAAGTTAGAACTAAATATTTTATATAATTTTATAGACATCTAATACAAAATTGTCTAAAAAATGAATAAATAAATATAAAAAACGTCCGTGAATACTGAGAGATAAAGCCAACCAAAATAATTATTATTGTTATCAAAGTGCAATTATTGTGAATACTCGGTGACGTAAGAGTTCGTAATAAGACAAAAACTCTAAACCGTCGTAAAAATTCGAAAGACGCTTCATTTTAAAAAGAATGAACTGTGGAACCATAGAACAATAAATGCAATTTTATTTGAAAACTGTAATTAACCAATTATTTAGAAAATGTTAATTTCGATGGGTTTCCAGCCTAAAACAAAATTATATGATACAGCGGCGTGCAAAGATCAGTTCAAGATTAGTTTCCACAACCGACCTTTGTGATAAAGGGATAAAATTTAAAGACACTGCCATTAGTAGTAAAATAAAAATGTTGCACCCAAGTTGAAGAATATATAAAACTCCGTGCTTGGAACACATCGGGGATTCTCTCTTTTGGAATTTCATCAGGAGGTGGTAGTTTCGAATCTGAAATGAGAGTTTAAAACGCAAGACAAGGTCCATAGAACTAGCGGTTTCCGTTACTACATGAAAAACGTTATCCCTTAGATTCTCCTTCGATTTGCTTCTGCCGGAATTTCCAGAACGGTTTCTATTTTGTACAAAAATGTTACTTATAACAAGGTTAAATATAATTAAGTAAAAGTCCGTGTCAGAATCTTACAAAGTTCCCCAGACATCACCAAAGTGGAGTTCTAGTGTCCTAGCATCGGACGAACGACTTATACAAGACAGGATTGTAGCTGCTCAAAAGAGATACAAAACGAGATGCCAAAGAAGGTACTGATTACAAAAAAAGTTAACGGATTGTAATTATTGACCGAATTTGTAATAAATAATTTATTTTTTATTATATTTTATCTTAAAAATTAATTTAAAACAAATTACCCGTTGTTTCCAAAACGTAATTAATTATTAAAACTGTCACAATGAATACATTACATTAAACATATTGTAAACAACCCTAACACCACAAAAATACTTGAAAACAACTGATAATACAAGTTCCCTAGGATTAAATCCTTATCTACATTTCGATCACCATGTCATCATCATCAGAGCGGCTTATTACAAAAATACATCTAGTAAACAACAAGTTACAAACTAGACTGACAGAGTTAGTCAACTAGGTGTGCCAAAAAACGTCAGTCTAGTTTCTAACTTATTGTTTACTAGATTGTATTTTTGTAATAAGACCATCTGATGGTGCTGACATGGTCATTGAAATGTACATAAGGGTTAATCATTAGAAGTAACTTGTATCATCAGTTATTATTGATTATAAAAGTGGTATTGGGGATGTTTCCATTATTTAATGTAACATATTGTACCACTCTGCTCTTCACATTGTGTACAAAGAATATTAGTAATTTTGTAATCTAAATTAATTTAAGATTTGAAAAGTAGCCTAATTATTAAAAGTTGATTTAAAAAAAAAAAATAGTTATATTGAGGAAATATCTAAGTTTGTATGATTTGGTTAAAGGTATAAGAAGTTAAAATAAGGTTTTTGTTTCAGTTTGGAAATAAATTTTGTCAGTAACGAAATATAAAGAATGTAGATATTTTACCAAATCATGTTACGGAAAGTATATAAAAATAAGTTTTAAAAGGGTTAGTTTTTAACTATCTGTTATTAGTTTTACATAAATAATTACATATAGTTTCTCAGATTCCTTAAATAAAGTGTAACACCCCTAAACCAACATTCACCTCTAAACAGACACTTTCGCAAAAGACACAATAATCATGAGTTTATTATAAAGACGAAATTTGTTTCAAAAGACTAGGTTTTTCGTTTCACCGTGTCGAGTTAAAACAAACAAAACAAATGAATTTAAAGACTTAGTTCTTTGTTATCCTTAGGCGAAAGTAATTAAAGAAAAGAGTCTAATAGCGATAAAAGACCTCAGGCAAACAGCCGTCGATTAGGACCTTAGTGGACTTTTTCCGGACTCTCAGCTCTTTAATTGTGTAAGTTTATAAAAATGTTACTGTTTCGATATTATTTATTTATTGTATTTACTTTTACCAACTACAGTTAAATGCTTTAATAGTATATCATTTATTAGTCATAAAATAATACGTTTATAAGAATAATTAAACATATAATTACAAAAAATAATATAAAACACATGGCAAATAATAATTTATTTTTTTTTAGGACATTCTCTCACTAAATAACCGTTTTAAATAAATAAATAAGTTACACTTTTTAAAAAATGTTTTAACTTGCCTATAGTAGCACTTACTTTGCTTGTTGAGGACGGCCGTTTCGGGAGATGTGTCCCTTTGTCAACTCAGACCGTAACTCTGGCAAAGAAGTTCTTATTTTTAAAATGGGCGTAGAGATGTTCTCAAACGTAAACACTGTCATGCAGACAGACCTGGTTGTATGGCTGTCTTTGGGTTTTATATAAATTCTGTTATTTATCGAATTTTTAATCTTATTTCAATTATTTTGTGTTCTTTAAACAAATATGTTAACAATTTTTATGAATGCATTGTACATTTTCAATGCATTGATCATGTTAATTTTCGTAAACTATTTCAAAACGTAACAGTTACCCTACTTCGTTTTTTATTTACACAGAAATTACTTTCATAGCTTTTGATAGTAATAATTTTGTATTGCCCTAACCACCTAGGTATATTTTTTAGTCAAATCCTGACAGAAGAAAATGAAGAACATTTTACATTTTGTAATTATTAGTTATTTCAAGGTTATGATGTTTATGAATTTTAATTAATTACTACTATCATCACTATAATTGTATCTTACACTAATGTTGTCATGTTAATGTATTATTTTTATATAGCTTCCTCCTTTATTTATGTTTGTACTTCGACACCCAAATGACTTCTGACTATAAACTTTTCGAGTAAACAATTCACTCCAATGCTCTAACACTTGTGCAAACAGCGATAGAGCCATCGTATCGGATGGATCCAATTTCCAATTTAATATTATTAAATTACGGTCAAACGGATCCGTTAGAAAAACTCTTTAATTTGAATTACAATCCTTGTATAAAAATTAATTATCAACAAACGTTCCTAAGACCATCGTGAAGTACAATACATTTTATTAAATGAGTTTACAGTACATTTTTGCTGTTTATGTGAAAACTTGGCGTCAGGAGTAAGTAATTCCATTGTTCTTCAGAGATGAGGGAAACAACGATCTTACGAGCTAATAAATCACATTTAGCGCATTGTTCTGGAAACTTCGCCCATAAAATGGGAAACGTTGATCGCTTTATTGACGTCACGCTTTTGGTATTGTATCGCTGAAAAACTGTTATTCACAGACATAAAATATAAGCAGTTACAATGGATAAACCTGCAGAAAATACGGATGGAATTAATGTACTGAAACTGTAAAACTGTATTCAAGTTCTCTTAAATGTAACAATACAATAAAATGGAACATATGGTGCGTTATTTATTACTACTACAACAAGACTAATATCAAAACAATAAATCTTCTTTAAACTAATAATGTTGGGCTCTTAAACTAAAGTGAATGCCTCTGAAGCCCAAGTATAATATTTGATGGTTGTTTATTTACTAATATGTACGAATTGTTTTGATATAGTTTGTAACTACATACTATATGTATCAATGATTATTTATTTTAATATAAGTCTAACCTTTTTAATTTTAAAAGTAAGTTTTTTATTTTTTAATTCCATCACATTCTATCTATAAATGTCTAGTTGAGAACTACAATTGGTAATACACAACAATCAAAATGAAATACATTTTATTAAAAGTTGTAGTAAATGACACTTGTTGGTTTTTCTGAAACTAGTAACATACTCACCTTCCTTTCTGTTAGGAATGTTTCTGTATATTTGAGTACAACTAACGCCTGCTATCCTAACGTTACAACATTCTCCTCTGTTGACGCTTTTCGGAGTAAATATATTTTCAAAACTTATATTGTACACTCTAATATCTACAGTACGATTAAGGTTTTGAAAACGTGTCAACAGAGGAGAATATTGTAAAGATAGGAAAGGCAGAAAGTAATACTCAAATATATTGTTTGTTTTTTTTTATTTACTAAATTTTATTTGTTTATATATATTCTTAGTTACAGTTATTTGTTATATTTTTCTAGTTGTTTTGTTACATTCTAATATCTTGTCAAGCATGAATATACTTTTGCTATGTTCTTACGCTAATGTGTGCTACTGTACATATAATTTTAAAAATTTAAATTTGTCAAGCATAAAATTAATGTTTATGCATGTCCAAACGTTTGAGTAAATTGTATCCTAATATGGTTAGTTTAATTGTTTTAGATAATACTTTCTTATTTTATAAAGCAATAAATTTGTTATAATAAAATTAAAAATCACTTTACAATTTCACCTCTTATCAATGTATTAATATTTATCAATAATAAATGTTATTTACCCATATATGATTTAATTACCTAAATAAACCTAATAATTAAAATACTTTCTAAATAGTTTGTCCATTATGCTTAGGAAACTAGTAGGTAGATAGTAGATATGTTCGATACTATTTTGGATGTTCCACCGCATAACGTTTTTTGTTCTAAAACTCACTGACACTAAACCTTTTCCATTGCACTATAACATGATCCATAGTTCCAGAATATTCCAGTGAGGTGAACACATAGATCAATTACAGAACATAGTGTTTATTTGTTGCCCTAATGCAGAACTATAGATACTCAGTTATTGGTCTCATCTTGTGTCGTACATCCTATACATTTATTTGAATACATTTTTCTGCCTTTACTGAAACTACAATACTTTTCTTGGTTTCGTGTTTCGGAATGACTAAAGTTTCACCCGGGTAGTCCCGGGTTGAGGTTAACACCATATAAGGACGAACATAAGATTATGACGAACATTACTATTTAAAAACACAAGACATATATACAAATAACAATTATAATTATGAGTTTTATCTCGTATATATTATAACTGTATGAAGCAACTGTGGCGTAATGTTTATTTTTAAATAAATAAATTCCTCTGAAGATGATTGCAGGGCAATTTAAATGTACATAGGATTTAAAATAAAAGTTATTTGTGGTTTAGAGGTTTTATTTATTTAAAATTTTCGTATTTCTTATGTTTATAACCTTAACTCACAAGCCAGCTCGAATATTATTAATTATTAATATTTAAGTTTTAAAAATCTAGTCATTTTAAAACGCGTCAACACAGGAATATATTGTATGTTTAGGAAAGGGAAAATGGTTCACAAATATAAACAAATATTACGATTAGAAGAGAAGATGGCTATATTAGGAACTGAGAACCTATACATGCAATCAATTGTTGAATCATTTGGTCAAAAATATATTAGATTTCTGTTTACAGAAAGGCTGATATAATTGTTGTCCATTTTTTCATGATCATAAAATCGGCCAGTTTTTTCTTTAAATTGCTGTTGACTTTGATAAGGTTATGCTTTTCCGAATTCGTCTATTCTACTTAGTGATTAAACTAAAGCAAATATTTATATGAATTATTTTACAAAGTAGGTATGTACTATTTGCTGTAATAGTACAATTATTTTAAGTTTCGTAAACAATGCAAATACCATTATATTTCTTCAAAACTCTACACCCAATACATAAAAGTATATCATTTAATCTGCGAATAGCCATTATCGCCCAGGTTTGCCTACAGAACTCCCACTGAGAGAACCACATTCGGAAATTAGATAGATATCAACCAACAACGTCACCAGCTTTCAACCCTTTGAAGGTTCTATATCAATGTTATAATGTGGGTGATTTTGCATCACGTATCGTGTTTAGTCAGGTGAAATAAACGTTATGAACCAAACTGGAAACATTGCTTTAATCTAGTAATATTTCTTGTTGTTTATTCTTTTACGTTTAGCTTTGATGATTAATTATCTTACAAATAACATTTTCTTTATTGTAACGGACCTGACTATATCCTCATTCTCTCTCTCTCTCTCTCTCTCTCTCTATATATATATATATATATATATATATATATATATGGAGATATTATTTTTGTAATATATTAAATGAATAAAAGCATTTAAAATTCAAGAATATTAGGAAAAAATATATTCATGAATATGTTAAAAATAACAGAATATTTTATACATTATACAAATATATTTATTTAAATTATTATTGTACTTAAATATTTTTTCTAATTCCTTCTATTTGCTCACATTCTTCTGATATATATATATATATATATATATATATATATATATGAAGTTAATATATTACTGTTGTAAGTAATTTTATCCACCATTAAGTGCAATGATGTTACCTTGTGTGATGAAGCGCCTTTCGGTCATTTGACCATTGTCGAAACACTGATATATGTCGTATCACACACACACACACACACACACACATATATATATGCTGATACGTATTCTTTCACGGATGAAAATGATGATGAATAGTTCTTATCTGGAGTACATCGGTTCATTCTCGTTCATAAGTTCTCAGTACCTACGTTTCGCTAGTATCTCATCTAGCATTGACGAGGTGAACCCAACAACAGTTGAAGAGCGAGTCAACTCGCAGAGTAATAATTATTTATTATTGTAATTTAGTTATTTATATTGTATTTAGTTTTTTCTATCTGCTTTCCATCCTCAAATCTTATATTTTAGAATTCGTTACAGTAATCAATAAAACTAATTACTGTTTAATTATTAAAGGTAAAATTTCTTTGCAGTTAAATCCCTTCGCACAAATTGAATGTAATAACAAATCCTGTTGTATTTTGTGAATGTATAATGAATGTGTTACTTTAACAGGTCATAATGTGTTATGGAGTTCACATTGGAAGTTATTAAATTGATTTCAGTGAGCAATCGAATATTTTGTGCAACACTTTAACAAGTGAATAGCATACATTTTCTAAATATAACTTCTAGATATAATATAATTGAGTGAAAATACCCAGTTTTCACAGACATTCTAGAGGTGAATTAGAAATATTCTTCTCAAATCCGGTATATTTTTGTAATAATTAGTGAGCGCGTCGTACGTGTAGTTACGTCACATAGAACAATTTATATTTCCATAAATACCATTAAAAGAGAGTAAATAAAACTAAATGTATGAAGCTTTTAAACAAAATTAATAATTTATCATTGTATAGCGTTTATTACATACCAAAAACGTAGTTTCAGATTAATAATATAAAAATTTTGATTTTTATATATTTTTAAAATATATACAATTTTAGATCTGAATAAACCCTAAATGGTTTTAGATAACATCGTAGTTTAATGTTTTTTTTAAACACACGTTTTTTCTATAAATATTTATGTTGGCGAGAAAATTATGTTTTGATTATATTTAAAAGTACAAATTGAAACATCTATTTACTGAACCTTTATATGTGCCTTCTTAGTATATTGACCTTTAAAAATAGTTTATAGAAAACCTACTGTGCATGAATAAACCTGATGTGCGTTTTACATCAAAAGTTTGGAAAAATTGGAAGATTATTGAATTGAATAATAAAGAATTCAAACGATAAAAAAACTATTTGAATAAATGTTGTTGGATCAGGAATAACAAATATTAAAAAAACACATTTAAGTCTATACCTACTTACGTCAACAAAGATAGTTTTGTTTTAGTTAAATCTTTCTAAATAATGATAAATAACATAAATATTTTGCCAGTACCATAAAATTAAGTGGCAATATTTTTTGAAAGCGTAATTATTTTTTGAAATTAATTAATTAATATATTTTACAAATTGTAATAACATCAAGTGTCATCCACTACAAGGTTAAAAATATATATTTGAACTTGATTGGGTGAATAAAAAGTACATTACTAGTGATGTACTAATAAAATTTGAAGACAATATATAGATATAGGTAGGCATAGTATGAAGTAATAGTAGGAGTTTGAGAAAAAGGAAATTTTCTTTAAATATTACCTCAGACTAACGAACATACTCATCTTATATCTAAAATCAGCAAACAAAATCAAATCATTAGAGAAAATTATTTTTGAATCAAATTTGATTTTACACAAAATAACAAAATTCAAAAGGTATCCACTCTAAACATATGAGAAAGAGAGTCAGATAGGGGGAAAACGAGAGAGGGGGAGAGAAAGAAAGGGGAAGGGGAGAGAGAAATATGTTACAAACATGTTCTTAAATCGAATATACCTATTTATTTTGATAAAATAGCACGAAAAGATCTGAATAGTACATACATTTAGTTGTATTCAGGTACGAATTTCACAATGCGTTTTTGAAAAGAGAATATTAAAAAGGTTTGCATGGTGAGGTTGTGTTTTTTAACAGGAACAGGAAATGGTCGGGATTCGTCAAACTTTAATAAAACATTGCTTGGTAAAGCAGCGCATTCGCTGGGATCCTGAGGGAAATACAACTCTGCCAAACTAAATTGTATATAGAATTGGTGTTGAAATTAGATTCATGTAGAATATTCTTTTTACAGAATTATGTAAACAATAATAAACAAAAAACCTAATATCAAACCTAACACCAAGTATTAGTAAACACTTATTCACTGAGCAATTACGTCTATTTCAGTGCGACAATTATGTAAATGATTGGAACAAACATGGGGCATCTAAATAATACAGTGTTTTCAGATATGTAAAGAAGTCAACCTTACTTTCAACGGTGTAAAATAAAATCGCAGTAAAACTAACGTTTCGTAAAACATTAAGTTTTTACAGAACGTGAGAGTTGAGTTATTCATAATTGATTGGAAATATTCAAAAATATCATGAATGAAAATATTTAAACATTTTATTTAATGAAAAAACCTTTTAAAATTAAATAATTTGTATTAATTGAAGAAACAAATTTTCTCTGAATATTTTGTAACATTGTGAAATAAAAAAACACAGGTTGCATATTCCAAATCAGTACAGAGCAAACTTTTACCACGCTTCAAATTAAATTGATAGAAAGTGACCAATCACGACGTGGTTTACTAATATGCAACTCATTGGTTTGGAATAAAAACAGATATCTCCTTATCCAATAAATTGTTTAAACTGTTAAAGAATATAGTTGCTGATAGGAATTAATATCTACTTAATACGCTTTGTGAAAATTTTCATTATCTGGTGTGTTTTTATTCATCCTAATATATTGCTAACATAACAGTAAATATTACTAACATTTAGTTCTAATAAGAGTACTAAACATTTACCCACCACCTATAATACTATACACAAACGTGAAACGCTTATGCTTATGTTGCTCACTCATACAGTGAAGGTTCTGCTTGTTTAGGTTGTCATTTAACATATTCAAAGTTTCGTCTGAGGTAACATTGTTATTTAATTCTGATGGATGTTAACTATGCTAATATATCAGTAACTGACAAAGTTTAATTTGTCAAGAGAATTACGAGTTAAGAAAGAGGAATTTGTATAGATTTCATTTTTACTTTAGAAAACTCTATATATTGCATGTTCTTACAGATAAATAGTGTTGTTAGGACTGCTTTCGTGAGAATTGTACAATCATTGCAAATCATTTAATCAATCGTTAGTAACTGACCATATACTCCCTGTTCAGAACCATCTTAGGCCTAAAATAAATCATCAAAAATTATTCATAATACCATTAAAACCATTATGAATCGATAAGTGTGTGTGTGTGTGTGTGTGTGTGTGTGTGTGTGTGTCTGTGTGTCTGTGTGTGTGTGTCTGTCTCTGTGTATGTGTGTGTCCGAACGTTAGATTTAATTTAAAGAAAGGGAAATACATCTTTTTTGCACATAATGATTTTTTTTTACTAGAGTTCAGTTGTTATTTCTTTTTGTCAAACTCTGTGTGTCATTAAATGGAATAGATTTTGGGACGGAATAATTTACCTGTGAGCTAAGTTGAAACGCCTCGAGTAGAGTGGTCGTGACAGCTTTACAATTATGATGTCAATATTATATATAAATGTAATACATTTCTACCCCTGCTGAGCCGAATTGAGTTTTATTGTGTGAAGAGCGTAAAAATATTCTATGAAATGATTTGGAATACTCAATATGTGAAATTAATTTGTTGAAGTTTGTGGCTGTATTTTAACATTGTAATCTGTCAAATAAAGATCATTCCGAATAAATTACTTGATAATTTGAAAACATCTTGTTAATTTAAAGAAACGAATCGGATGTAATTGTCTTTGAAAAAAAGTAAGTCATTTGTTTTAGAAAATTAGTTTGCTTAGAAACTTTTTTAAGCGTATGGTTTGAATTCAATTGTTACTAACACCCATTTTTATATATATATTTTTTTTTAAGTTAGTAATACTGTAATTATTATTATAAATGATTTTATTTCACAACATTTACGTTTAACTATAAGCAAATGGACTTACGTACTTTTGTTTTATAATTTATACATCATAGAATATTATTAACAAACAGGAACATATTATAAACTTTAAAAATAAATAAAATCAAACTGACGCATGCCGCTATGTAAGAGCGATAGCCGAGATGTAAGAGAGATAACTTGATTGTAATTAGAATAAAACGATTTTCTTGTTAAATATAAAATGAAAAATAATTTGTTATTAAATACTGAAGTGTAAGTATTCTGATTTCCGAAATGAAATTTCGACAAACAAATATATAAAATCTAACTTCCCAAAATGGTGTAATAAGGGTTTTAAAGATGATAAATTAATATTAATATCTACTAAATTAATATTAATTTATAAAAGAATGACCTTTTTGCAGATTATTTGACTAATGTGAAATTGAAAACGATGTCTCGCTAGATATTCAAATTTACAAAGATATCTAAGTACAAAGATGAATTGCTAACATAATATTATAATTTTGGCTATTCTGTGGTTACAAATTGACATTCCTTAATATAGTAAATTGGTAATACGTTTGATATATTTTACTAAGTCATAAGTTTTAATAGTTATTAATTCCTTTCTTCTTTTGGCTTTAGGACAGGTAACCATATCTGTGATTGCACTATATACATTAGAACGTGATACGACTATATGCTGCTAAATCAGTAACAATGCTAAAAATATTAAAAGGATTTTTTGATAATCTTAACTTCTAATATTGATCAATTTTTAAGTTGCTTGTTCGGCTATGATTTGAAATATTGTGCTTTTACAGTGGCAAAACATAAATAAGTGTTTAACTCAACAGCTCGTGTGTGTGAGTGTCGAGATAACCTTTCTATTAACATCTTCTGATTCTTTAAATCACATACACATACACATTTATGTAAATGTATATATATATAAATATATATATATATATATATATATATATATATATATATATATATACATAGAGAGAGAGAGAGAGAGAGAGAGACATTTCGCTCTCTCTTCTAATGTCTAATGTAATGTCTAAGCTCAAGTAATGAGTCAACTACGACTTATTTGTTTACGATTGCTTGAAAGCATAGACACTATTTTTCAATTGGACGGATGAATGACCTACTTTAAGAGGGGATTCCAAATTTTTAGCTTTACGACAAAGTGTATCATATACACTAAAATAAACAGTACTAAATCAGTTGAAGGAATTTATTTACATAGTTTTACAAAACACATACAAGCTAAGAAAGGTTAAATCAGGGGTAAACAAGTTCTATACGAGCTCTGTTCAATTTGAGGCAACACTCGTAACGTTCTTGAATATTTTACGTCGGATTGGTGAGGAGGGATTGTTTCAGGCTACTTATACAAAACTTTATTATTTTCTATAGTTAAGCTATGGTGGTTGGTGGGTCATCACGGGAAACCTTCTTCTTCATCATTCCCCAGACATAGGCATCAGAAGGGGGAGTGGAATGGGTAAAGAGAGTTAGTTCTAAGGGAGGTGAGACGGTTGCCAAAAGTTTCTTGTGGGAAAGCAGTGTTGTTTAAGGTAGTGTGACTGATTGCGCGATTTTGCTGGAGCCATCGTCAACGAAAAGGCAGGTTACGGACACAACTACATTTCCTGAGGTCTCTTATGAAACGCCTAAGTATGACCCTATATCGGTCATTCTACTACAGCTGATTCAGTTTTAAAACTGTATTTTTTATACGGAATGTAGAAGTATATATATACATATATATATATATATATATATATATATATATATACATAAAATCCTTATTACAATGTTACAATAATAGTTATAATAACTTAACATGTTTATGTGCATTATGTTTATAATTGTAATATGCTCTCCTATATTCTACGGTAACAGAGAATACGATTTTTAATTGTCGCGTCGTCATATTCGATTTATAAGTCAAATTAGGTTAAGATTTTGTAGTGACAATATAAGATATATTGATGGAGTTTTCGAACTCCAGTTACACGGCATCCACCGGTATGTTTTTCTGTTCACCCGAGCGTATTTCGTAAAAAGAGTGGAAACATATTTATAGGTGGGTTCAATCTTTCTTTTTCCGACTGTGACTGACAGTTTCTATTTCATATTTTGCAAATCACATTGAAAATATATTATTTTACTTTTTTAGTTTTATTTATCTAAGCTTTACACTACTTAGAGAATATAGGTAGAAATTGCATTCCAAAAACACCATATAAATACTATTGTGTATACACTATATTTATCCTACATTTTAATGTACCTAAAGAAGAATCTTACTTGATATATGCTAACTGACTTTCGAGAACTATTAATGTTCTCATTTTCCAGCTTAATCCGAAACTGGCGGCTTTTTGTAGTTTCCAGGTGCATGGGATTTTGATTGAAACGTGGTATACCGGTACTGTTCTATTTTTTTCTACACTCCACTGTGGTAATGTTGTGGTGTGTCTTTGTTCTAATCATGTCTATTAAATTTATAATTTTTCCATTATTTATATTTATTCGTTTATTATATTTTGTTTATATTTATTAATTTTTAGTTGTTCCCAGATTGTCATTTTAGGCCTTTTTTGTATGTTCTTTATTACATATAGGTTTCCTAATGTGAGGGACGTATGGTTGTTTTTGATGGCGTATGTGGGTAATCTTTAACTGTAATCGTTTGGTTAGATGTATGCTATAAGGTACCCTTTATATATCTCTTTTAATTTCTTTATGGTTTGAACGATGAATATTTTGTTACAGTCTGGACATTATATTTTATAAATCTCGTCATTATATATTGGACATATTTGTCCAGTTGTTTTATTTTATAGACTACGCTTCCTGTTCTTATAAATGATATGTGAATATTGTTATTTTTAAGTATTTCAGTTACTTCTTTCATGTTTTACCCTGTGTATGTGACTGAGTCCAATTTTTGTTGTTGTTTGTGGTTTATGTTTAGCGTCTTTTAATTTAGTCAATATTTTAATTTCTAAATTATCTACTGTTTTTTTATTGTATATATGTTTTTGGGCTCTTTGATATATTATTTCATTTTCCTTTTCTTCATCTTTTTGTAGTAGTTTTAGCATTCTGTATACGAGTGAGTTATAAGCAGCCATTTTATAGAGTAGTTTGGTATTGTATTAATGGTTTCTGTAGGTTTCCTAAAAATTGATTATTTAACGGTATTTGTATTTCTGGTTATTGTTAGGTCTAGATAGTTTATTTAATTTTTATTTCTTCTTAGTGGTGAATTTTATGTTAGGAAGTAAGTGCTTGATTTTCTATTAGAATGATATTATTATTTATTGTTTAATTTTGGGTGATGCATAATCCATCATCAACATATCGTATCGTATCCGTTGGGGTTATGTATTTTTTTTAATTTGTGTGAATAATTCGTCAAGGTTTTGTAGGTAAATTTCTGATATTATACTTGAGAGGTGTGATCCAATTCCTAAGCCATCTGTTTGTTTATATATGTTATTATTAAATATAAAATAGTTTTCATTAGTATGGTCTTTAAGCATTTTGCTATTTAGTTTGTGTAATTGGCGTTGGTTTTAGGACTATTTAATTTGTTTTCTATTACTTGGAGGGTTTAGTTTTTTTGCTATATTAGAATACATATCTGTGATGTCATATGAGATAAATTAATGGTTATGTTGATTGTTTTTAGTTTCTCGGTTGAATCAATTGGGTTTTAAAGGGTATTTATTTTCTGGTAAAAGTTATGTTTTAGGTTATTGGTAATTGAGAAATTTTATAGGAAGGTGCATTTTTGAAACCTATTAACCATAAATTATTGAATCATGATCAATAAGATAAACCAACTAAAAAAAATATGTCCCACACCTAACAAAATATATAAAAACAAATGCCCAGACTGTAAAAAATTATATATAGCCTAAATTACAAAGAAATTAAAAAACAGATACAAAAAGAACCCCAAGGAATACAATAAACCAAATATTTACAATTCAAACCTAGTGACCCACCCAATCAAAAACAACTATAAATTTCCCACATTAGAAAACATGCATCTATTTAAAAAAAGTCTAAAATGTAAATTAAATATGTTCAAAACCAAATAACAGACAACAAGCATACTTTAAATGGATAAACTTAAACAAGTATGATGTCTATATATATATATATATATAAATACCGATTTTACAAAACGTGTATTAATATTAGGATCTAAGTATGATGTTTAAAATTGGGTTAATGTTTCTGATGACATTAGGTGTCAATTTGAGTTATATTTTAGATAAGAATTGTTTATCAAAATGGGTGAGGCTTAATAAATGATGCTAAATGTTTAATATGCAAATTGTCTTTATAAATTATTATACGTTAATATCTGTGGTTTTTCTTTTTTAATTGCTTTTATATATGAATAAAGTGGATATAAATAAAGGATTAGTGCGAAATCGGGAAGAAAGTCTTGGCTAAATTGTTTCCTGAATATTTGGGTTTGTTTTGAAGAACAGGAAATCTTAGATATGTATAGAGATTTTGTATAAATTATGCATATTAATATGTAAAAATATAGGGTGTAGGTTTTTTACTTTGAATAGGTGAAAGATTCTGGTAAAATGTGGATTATTCGCATAGGTGATTTTTCTTATAAAGTTATAAATGTTAGTATGAGTCTCTTTTAGGCAGTTTTGTGTATTCTTCTCTAATTTACATTTAACAGTAAAGAATAAGTTTTCAGGATATAAATGTAGGATATACTATATTTAAGTACATTTTTCAAAGGGATACATTACGAACCAAACGGTTCAAAGGGTTCAAAGATATTAAATTATTCAAACAACTATGATAGGGCTAAGCCATTATGAAATAATTGTTAAGTTCATTTATAAAAATTTTATTATGCCTAAACGTATGAAGAAGTTTTGTAGAAGTAAAGTTCTATAAAACCGATATATCTGTGCAAAAGCGAAAATTGAAAGAAAATAAAAACAGTGTTTTTTACTTACTTGCAAATTGATTTGAAATCTATTTAATAAACAATTTTCTTACACACTTCGACACCCTGGTCAATAAGCTAAGATGCATAAAAAGAATTCATTCCCCGTGAAACAGTACCCAAAGGGTTAAATCTCCAGGAGTTAGGTTTTCTAAAATGAGGTCCTCTGGTTTTCTGGCAGATTTTTCTGTTAAAAGTTATGTTTTAGGTTATTGGTAATTACTTGTGATAGTTTATAGGAGGGTGCATTTTTGAAACCTATTAACCATAATTTATTGAATCATGAACAAAAAGATTAACCAACCAAAAAAAATATGTTTTATATTTTTTAAACACTAAAATTTATATACATAAAAACATATATATCTATACAAACATGCAATAGATAATTAATGAAAAGTGATTAACAAACAGTAAATTTTTAATGCCTTCAAATGTGTCGTATATTCATATTAAATTTTATAAAGCCCCATAAAATAAAAGCTGAGCTACTCAAATGTCTCGGTCGACGCCTTCAATGTTTGATTGGTCATTTTGACTGATTTCTGAACTCCCCAACCTAGTTTTGATTCAATTAAAATTACTCTATTTTTGTGTTTCTTTTTGTATTAATGTACCCGCAAGTTGCTTTCAAATATTTCATTTTTTACATGCAGATAATTAGTACTTATAGTACACACATATATAAATGCACGCGCACACACAGACACATATATATATATACACACACACACACACACACATATTATACATACATATATTTTTTAAGGCCTTTCGCCAAATATATTAGTATCTTGAAAAAAATATAAAGAAAATTTTAAAACAAAAATTGTTATATATATATATATATATATATATATATATATATATATATATATATATACATATATATATATATATATATATATATATATATATATATGCCTTTAAATTTATCCTGATGTATACATTCCAAAAAAATTATTGAATGGTGTAAAAATAAATTTAAATAGAAATACTTCACAACGCTTTTCTGTAACATATAGCCTACCAGTAAAAGTGACAGTAATTGTTCGTACTCGTTTGAAAATATTTCATGAAGTACTATTCTACGTAGATTGTCAGACACAGGTAGAAGAACTGCAAAGTTCCCTTTATGTTTTTCCACTTTGATTAGAATACACGCTCGGTTGCTTACCAGAAAATAAGGGTCGCCTTTCTGTAACACGCATTTCCAAAGGGAGGATACAATGTTACTCAAGGATTCAGCCTCATTTCTGAATAGTTTCTCTAAATAGCCAATTCAATAATGTTTAATAGTATTTGGTTACACTCTTTCTCATGAATTTATTTTTATCTAGCATAAAGCCTGATTTATAAATAATATTCTACGTCCCGAGTTATTTCTTGTTAAAGGATTTATTTTTCGGATTGAAAAAAAAATTATTTGAAATAAAGTCTCTATAGTGTTTTTGTGATTACTTCAGTTTGTATTTCAAACCATTTATCAATATACAAAATGGATAAAATAATGTATTTCAACACATGTACTGAAAATAGAATATTCGAAAATATTCTAAATCAGAATAAAAGAAGATCAAACAACATTATATGTTATAAATATTACACACAATCTCAAATCACAAATATTTTTATTCTAGTTCTGTGTTATTTCGGTTACAAACCATGGTCAGAGACATGACAATAAGTACTGTGCAATAATTTATTATTTCCCTAAATAGTAACACAATATAATATTACATACTGCGATATTATTTAAAAAAGGAATAAAAATTATATTCAAAACGGAAAACGCAGATCAACAGTTTATACCATAATTACACAACATAACATATTATTATTGAGTTTTTACATAGCATATTAGTATTTTATGTATAAACAAATAATATATATATATATATATATATATATATATATATACAATTAGTTTTTATAGTTTTATATAGAATAATGTAATAAAATATATAGGATTAAAAAATTTTCAATCACCTTTAAACGTTAGTAATCTACTATTTCCTGATACTCTGTGAATATCACTAACTTTCATATAGTTTAGGTTTGTAATAAAAGATTGTATAAACAATCTTATTATAAGTAAAAATAAAATTAGTACTACACTTGTTCGTATTATCTGGGCAATACACCAATTCTTACTGATTTATTCAGCAGACGCGTTTCGCGCTAGGTCAGCGCATTATTCAATGCTGTGAATGACTGATGACTACTGTTGCTTTGATTACTGAAGACTGTTGCTCAGGTGTGTTGTGTTGGTGTGAGCCTGTGGTGTATTTTCATTCTGTGGTGTGTTATTGTTCATAGAGTATTTTTTAATTGCTCAAATATAGTGTTTGATTGTGGGTGTGTATTGTCATTTAGAATGTGTTTTTGATAGTATTTATGGTGTTTATATGTCTCATAGTCTTCTACAGTGCCAACTGTTTTGCTTTTATTGATTTAATGTTTGGTGTTTAGATTGGTATCTATGTCAGTCTGTGAGATTAGTGTGTTTTGTATGTGTATGGCGAAATTTGATATGGGTTACTATAAATTTGATGTGGATAAACACCATTAATACTATCCACAGCGCATTCTAAATGACAAAACGTACTCCCAATCAAACACTCAATATCATAATTAGGAACTATTCTATAAACAATAACACAGCAGAGAACAAAAATTCACCACAAACTCACACCAACACAACACATCTGAGCAAGTCTTGTCAGTAATTCACAGCATTGAAAAATGCGCTGAAGTAGCGCAAAACGCGTCTGCTGATTAAATCAGCAAGTATTGGTTGTTTGCCAATATATTAAAAACAAGTGTGATTTCTATAAAAACCTCAAGATGTACAACACAAAAACTGCAAGAAAAAATTTTGGCAAATCATAATGTATCTATATTTTATTCTAAAATCATTCAACGGGAAACTATAATTTATTTTCTGACGTCTATAAACGATACATTAATTGTTGATAATTGTATGAAATATTTACTGGCTATGTATATGATTAGGGTAAAGGTATACAACTGTATTTACTTCGCTACATAAGCGAACTATTTACTTTATTACGTAGAATACTGATTAATTTTGTTTCTAAAGCGTTAGTAATATTTTTGTGTAATGTGGTAGAAAATTAGCAATATTGTTTGTTTAAAAAAATCTTTATGTTACAATCATGGTATTTTTGTGATAAAAAATTATTTTTTCACGACTTATGGATTACAAATAAAAACAGAAAAAAACATCTAGGTTCTTTATCTCAAAATCTTTAAATCTTTGGACTGTTACAAGTGATGATTAAATGCGAGTCACGATTCCAATTTTGTTGAAGGGAAAATCAGAGTTCAAAATGTACACTCTAATTGAAATACAAAGAGGTTAAATAATGAAGGCTTTAGATTAACTGCTGCCCGAGGTATTTTTGAATCCGTTCATCGTTCAGCCACAAGTTGGGAATAATTTAACAGATTATTAATTATCAATGTTTTTACAGATTTAAATTAGGTAACAAATCTATTGTAGTACGTATTCTTTGTGTGGAACATAAACCTTGTTAAAGAACACTTTCTTTAAAATAAAATAATATATTTATTCTATTGTAGTGGGTATTTTATTTGTAGAATATATTCTTTGTAGAATACCTTTTTTACAATAGAGTAATCATGTTATTCTATTGTGGTGTGTATTTTATTTGTAGAATATATATGTACATATTGGATCTATTACAGCTGTCGCCGCCTATCCGTCCCCAATTTACAATCTATTGTCTCATACGTTAATGCCTCTTCTAGGTTTTATCTACTCTTTGCTTCGTCGATGCCATCACGCCAACTTCTTCGTGCCTAAACTCTTTTTCTTTTCTTTAGGGGAATCTACTTTAGTACTTTTCGGGGCTAAATGTCTTCTACCTTCCTCTTTACATCTTCAAACCATGTCAACCACCTTCTGCCATCCTCTTTACATCTCCAAATCATGCTAACCACCGTCTGCTCTTCTTTTTACATGTCCAAACCATACCAACCGAATTCTCGCTATTTCCTGCCTTACAGTTTTAACCATTTCCATTTCGTTAAATCGTTTTGTTCATATCTGACCCTTACAAGTTTTTTTTTATAGAACAAATTGTTTATAATGCAATAATATATATTTATTCCATTGTAATACGTATTCTAACTATATTTTATACGTCGTAATGTGGCCTCCTTATTTTTATGATTTTCAAACAAAAAATGTTTGATCTATTGACTACGTAATATTTAGTTATTATTTAGTTTTCATATTACATATTTTTGGGTGAAAACATTTATAACGGGGCCTACAAATCTTTTTGGATGGATTTTAACTTACAATATCCCGTCAGTATATTAGCGTCAGATATTGAATTAAATCAGGGTACTCTATGAGTCTTCTCAAGAAGAATTAAATGACAATACATTATTTCACAAATTCTCTGATTTTGAGTTATACGTTATGTTGTAAAACAATTGTTTTAACACGTAGGTTATGTTACTTTATTGATTGGTTATTGTTATAGATAAAGATTGTTACCAAATAGTTTTGATTAGTTAATTAATGTACAAATTTATTTAAATTTGGTAAATCTCAATTAAAATAAATCAATTTAACAATAGTAATACGCTATGAGTCTCTGTTCCAATTTTTAAAATGAAAACAATTTTAGGGATGTCTGATAACTAATTATATTTAGATAATTAAATTTATCATCAAGCAAAACAATGTGACGATAAAAGTTGTGCAATTTTTTTCTTTTATCCTGTACGTTACATTGCGTACGATTGATGTCATTTCGATATTTCTTTAATTTTTTAATATCAATTAATTATACGCTATTTATTTATAATTGTATTTTTGTTAAAATGTGTGAAGTTTTAGACCACGTTTATATTATAGAAATAAAATTACGAACATATCATAAGTTGCTTCCTTGCAAAAACAATGCAATCAATTCTTGCATTACCTCACGGAAAGACTAATTAGTCGCCTATTAGTTATGCTCATGATAGTTTGTTATTTCTTGGTTCCGTTATTCATAATTGTGCAAGTTTTTCTATTAAAGATAGATAACACCTCTTTTAACACAAAAACTTTTTATTTATGTCTGAATGTAAATTTCGATTGTAAAGCAATCATCTTCATAGGAAATTACTACAAGACCAACTTTTATCTCCTGATGTATATGTCGATTGTTAAGCAATTATCTTCGGAGGACATTAATACATGACTAAACTTTACGTCATGATGTACATTTCGATTGGAAAGCAATCATCTCCAGGAATTTACTACAGGACTAACCTTAATATTAGGATATTTATTTCGATTGAAAAGCAATCATATTTTGAAGAAATTATTACAAAACTAACCATTATGTCCTGATATTTATTTTGATTGCAAAACTCTCACCTTCAGATAAAATTAGCACAACACTAATCTTTATAACCTTTCGATTTTGTGGTTATAGAATTTAGTATAAAATGTTTTTGTGGTTTGAGAGGATTCATTATTTATATTTAAACACTATAAGTTACCACAGTTTCTCCAAGTCATCATTTCCAATTGTTTGTTATTGTACACCTTTCAATTATCCAACATTATTATTAAAAAATGGTAGTTTTAAATTAGCTGAAGACTGAAAGTTTAAAGCTTATTTCGTTCTTACTGAGCTGGAAAAATAAATAGCAACCCTTGCTAAAAGTAGGTCGGGACGTTGAATTTTAATAACAAGGGATGTTGAAGAATGCTAATATTCTGTATCTTTGCATATTTATCGAATACGTGCTTTGGGTTTTACTAGGCGTGGTGCTAAAACTTTTGTAACTAATATCCACACATATACAAATTTTAGTTTTGTAAAACAAAAAATTTTATTATCACGTAAAAAGTGAACAATGTAATATTTTACACCATCATCCACAAATGCTTACATATATTTAAAGTAAAACTTAATAATTTAAAAGTACAACTTCTCCTCATCTAAATGCTGTTAAAAACAAAATCCAAAATATTGTCAATATAAGTAGAAAAGGAAAAGAGGGACGGACATTGAGAGAGAGAGAGAGGGGGGGGGGTTAAGTAAGTTACATGGGTAATATATTACAGACAACTCTTTGTATTTTATCCTTTAAATTTGTGTTTATTGTTTGAGTTCCAAAAGGAAAACTACATCCTCTTTTGTTTCCTCTATCTTAGCAATAAAACTCTTAAGACAATAATGAACCTATAATGCTACTGGAACATGTAAGCTATATATAGGTTATCTTGTAACAGATTATCTTTAAAGATTGGGCATATTTTTAAACCAGTCTGAAAACAAGTGTAATTAATTATAATACGGAGAAAGTATAAGGTTTTGTTTTGCTTTTATGCTTTGTTATAATTGTATTATAATTATACAATAATTAGGTGTATTGTAATTAGTATAAAATATCTATCATACTACACTGTAATACAACTTTAGTTTATTATTTATTTGAGCAACTTTTGAATTCATTTAAAATTCATTTATTTTTAAGACATTTATTGAATACGGTATCAATACGTAAATACTGAAAATATATAGATACATTTATTGAGTACTACTAATCTAATCTACTTTACATCTTCTAAGCATATCCATTTTTATAATATCCGTTTTTCAAAATAGTTTAAAAAAATGGCCTTATATTTATTTTGTATTAAAATGGAAAAATACCTTTTTTGAAAAAAATGCTTTACCTTTGGAACGACTACTTTCTGATCGGGTTTTTAAATAATATAAAATTTTAATATTGAATTACTTAACACGTAATTTGAAATGTATCACTAATTATTATGAATTACGTGTTTAACTGTTATTATTAGGTTTAAGATGAGATCTTAAGGGTTTAAGGGGTAGGGCTTCCCTCTTTTTGATCGAAATTTCATTTACTTTGTACTTATGAAAATACTTTGCTTTTATCGCTACACGATCACCATTCCATTTTATTGCTTCAACTTGAAATTACAGCAAAGAAATGACCGTGCAGGCACAATTTATATTTGTTATTTTTCGTTATATTCTTTCAGTTTATTACATCAAAACAATCAATGTAGTTTGATTAAACCGTCTTTTGAACTTTTTAGTATTCTGAAAAACAGAATTCGATTCAAACATTGTTATTAATAATGAGGGAATTGAGGTTAGTGCAGCTGAAAATAAAATTGCACATCCATTAGACTATGTTATTATATCAAAATGTCCTTTTCATTTATCTTATTTGACAACAAAAATAAAATTAATTATCATTGTTTTGCTGTGAAACGCATCTAGTTATTTTTAATATCCCGATATATGTATTAGCCTACTTCATATTTACTAGCGATGAAAGCCCCTACTTTGAATAGTAGCTTTAAGCATAAAAACCCATGTAAGCTTTAGAAATTAATATGTAATTTTGATGATAGTTCTGTAACGTTTTTCATTTCCAAAACATGTCAATAGCAAACAAATGTCACTTAGAAACTAAAACGTTATTTTTAATGTTTAAATATAAATTAAATGGTTTTTTTTAATGTCTAAGAAGAAAATGTTACATTTTTTCTTTTGACCTAATCTCGATATCTGAGTATCATTTACCTCAGGGTCAGACATCAGCTCGGTCTTGTCAAGTCCCCGCATCCTAGCGGCCTCTCTAGAGAAATTCAATCATTCGTGCGAACCAAAGACACTTTGACCTTATCGAAAGAGGAGGTATCTTAAAAAATAAAATTTGCTTTATTATTTATTGAACTCTTGTGAGCATTCAACAATACTAAGACACCTTTCAAAAAAGGTTTTCCATATGGTAACTACAGTTTGGTATTTATACAAACAAAAATTTACTGCTTCAATCGAAAAGGAATTCTTCAAAACCTTATTAAAATAGTAAATGAATGTTAATAAGTGATTAAAAAATTCAGACATCAGTTCGATCTTGATTTCATGAAAAGTGTCAAGTCCCCGCATCCTAGCGGCCTCTCTAGAGAAATTCAATCTTTTG
>JBAIZL010000002.1:244505654-244565654 GCA_036971475.1 Prosapia bicincta
AAAGAAGACTAAATAAAAGGTTAAAAGCATCGCTCCTCGCCATCTCTTATCATTCTGTCTGTAGTTTGGGCTCTCTCTCTCTTACTCTCTCTCTCTCTCTCTCTCTTACTCTCTCTGTCTGTCTGTCTCTCGCCCTCTCTTTTTATTTATTTATAAAATGTTTGGTGAAAAACGATAATACACATGCCCTTCGGAACAAACCCTCCCTTTGGTAATCCCACACAAAAATTCCACATCTGAGAATAACATAATGGAGAAACCTCTATTTTTAACGAAATGTGTTTTTAGTGATTAAATATTCTACGAAAATATTTAGGCTTCTTTAAAAATTTAGCAACATCTATTGTGTAAATGTTATTTATATTGAAGCGTAATTTGTTAATACAAAATCTCAGTAGTGTTAATATAGAACAAATAATAAAAACACAATTTTTTTAGCTTCAATTTCTACTTAGGTTGAACGAGAAAAATAAATATAATAACAGCTGTTTTACAACATAGCCTATAGCATAAAATCAGCTGTTTTAAAAATCATATGTTATCACTTATTTCAAGAGGGAAAAATAACTATAGGCCTATTTCATACATTGCACCCTTTGTGAAAAGTTTTTCTCTCATATAAATCGAAATTAATTAATTAATTGTTTTCATTCATGATATATTATTTGAAAAAAAACGAACTCTACAAGTTTGAAATATATAATAGTTTAGTGGATGAATAAATAGTATTTTAATAATGATTGAAAATTTGAACAAGATAGGTATTGGGTGAGTGGGAGCTAATAGAAGGAATTGAAAATTAAAGATCGCAATTGCAGTGAATATTATTTTTCTCACATATGCATGGCATTATATTCACATTACACGAATGTTGCATTTTATATTAAACTATAAAGTGGAAGAGACCCCACAGAAAATCCATAAGGCAAAAGTTTTGAAAATGGCGTCTACAACTATCAATTCTAATATTATAGCTGTTCGTTAAGGGGCAAAGAAGAAACGTTAGTGTAAACACGCCTGCTATATCAACCATTCCATTGATTTGTAGTAACGTTTTCACTAAGTTTTTGTTGCATATCAGGAATCAGAGGGAGCGGTGATAGCTGTAGAGGTAATTAAAATAAATAGGTTTTATTCTTAATGGGAAGAATCTTCACATGGGCTTTTCGACCATAGTACGGTATCCCTACCATAAATGTACTGAATAGAAAACCTTAGTATTGTACTTGTAGATTTTTGAAAGTACATACAATAAAATAGTTTGAGAATATAGCCTATCAAAAAGTAATTTTAAAATAATTTTTAGTAAAATATTAATGACATTTTCGCACAGTGTTGTTTGTTGTTTTATACAATATACAATGAGTTGAATGTTATACTCGTATTAGAATGATTTTTAAACAAATATGTTTATATTAGATGTATTTTTAATAATATTAGGTACGCTGGGTACTAGTGTAAAAATTATATAAATTGACATGCTCAATATATAGAACAAATTTTAGATAAAGCTATTGCTATTTATAAAGTAGGCCTATTAAAGGCAAGATTATTTGAAGTTGGTTTATTGAAGTTGGATTATTAGAACGTACATGTTTTCAAACTCTTGAGGTTTACGTTCTATAAACACATGTAAAACTTTAGCAAAAATACTTATTAAATATACAAATATTCTCATATTTCATAACAATAAACAAATTACTCAATAATGATATTCAATTTTATTTCAGCATTTCAGATGACTACTAAATAAATGGTAAGCCGGTTGAATATTGATTGAAAAGTTTAATTATTTATTTATTGCAGCGTTTCGTTAACTAATTTTTTGCCCTTATTATCCCTGTAGTGCAATTAAAAACAAAGTCTTTACATTTAGAGTAATGCGAGACAGCAAAACTTCAAACCCCTTGCACTTCACTAAAGATTTTCTTTCTTCTATGCTAACTCGTTTTACCGCAATAGTAGTAGAACATTTTTGGTAACGTGTAGTGGGTTTGATGTTTTGCCTCTTCAAATTCTTCATTTGAAATCTAGAACCTTGATAAGGGCAACATATTAGTTGTCGAAACGTTGGACTAATAAATAAACTATTAAATCGATATACAACCACGGTATCAGTTATTCAATTTAATATTGCATCAGATACATTTAAAAAAAGGATTTATACCAAATATTATTACTTCTAGAGAAAAAAATGTCTTATTAATTTTTTTTTTTTTTTTTTTTTTTTTTTTTTAGACCGAAGTAGGCTATTATATTACTGTTTTTTTTGTAATTTCCAATTCCAATATTAAAACACTGTCTGTTAATAACTTAACTTGAGTATATATATATATACACGTTTTATCCTCTACTGAGCATGAAATAAGAAACATGCCAAAAATATGTCATTTTCATAACTTTTCAAGAAAATAGATTTGTAGTTCAGACAGAACGAAACAAGTGTAACAGAATGAAGACACGTATATCAAGTATAACAAAAGACGATGTTTCAAAAACATTGGGAGAGACTTTTTGATAGAATTAAGTTATACTTTCAGACAGGTTTTGATAGATTTTTTGCTTTAGAAAATATAAAGATTAATTTTGGTTCAATGAAAATGATTATTTCACGTGAAAGTTTTATCTATATATTGACTCAAAAGTTTTCATCTCCTCTTTCCCTCTGCCTGACTTCATTTTATTTCTTTCTTACATATTCTTTCTCTGTCTTGGAAACAATACTGATATAATAAAGGTTTAAATTCACTACTGCCTAGTCATTCATTCAAACATTTCTATTTTACTGCCTAAAATGAAAACCCTATTTTTTAAAAATGACAAACAACTAGCGAGAAATGTTATCATTTAGAATATAATTTTATTAATTTGAACGTATCGTGTTTATGCAATACAACATGTAGTTGTATAGTAGTTTTCTGATTGTGTACCAGATACGATGTGTAATTAATATCCATATATAATGTTTTTGTAAATAAATGTTTCAATTTAAATTACACGTAGCTAATGAGAAGTGTTTTCAAAAATATTTACAAATTTTTTATTAATTTTTCAAATGATATATACTAATTTATTTTCGTTAATTGTTTAAAAGAGACAATAAGTTATATACCAGTGGTTCTTCAATAGTTTCCACAGGGAAAAAATGTTAAACATAGGATAAACTTCAATAAAATTAATAAATGGTGAATAAGTGGTGGAATACAGTTAAGATTTTTTTAAATCTGATTTTACCAATTGCTGGAGAGAGTTGTAAACTTGACTTCAAAGGAAGTATAACAAAATTTAAGTTCTCCATTGACGACTAGCCTCCACCTTGCAACATAATTTACACTGGACATTAATCACTTTTTGAGACATTTCAACGTGCAACCATTAATCATTGGTTCAGCATTGTTTATAAAGAAATTGTCAGTGTTGTCTCCTATTGGAGTATTCTATTAAATTGAATTATACTTTATATATACAGTATGTTTTTATTTCACTAAATAAAATATTTATTTCACTTACTTATGTATTATAAGCAGTTACATGAAACTATAATTTGTTTATTTTATTTTATTGACAGTCATTATTAATTGACTGTTCATTTATTTTTAACAATACAAAATTTCCATGCGTTATTTAAAACTGTTACACCATTAAAACATCTAACAATAAAAAAGGTCTTGTATGTGGTTGAGAATAATTTAATTTGTAAAATATACACATTTTAGTAAACAAATTTTAGTTTTGTTTCATGTTTTATTTTTTTGTCGTTTACTTCATTCTGGCAAACTCGACATTTTTGAATCTCGACACCCTTAAAGCCCATATTACATCAATATTTTGAGACTCTACTGTATAATGCTTTTGTTCGATAATTTGTTACATTCAATGCTTTAATTCAAAATACACATTTTTCATAAGAAGGAGTCTTTTGAATATTATAATATTTAAAACTATATTTTTTGTTTATGTTACTGTGCGTGTTCTCTATGGACCTTAATAGTTTAAATATTTTTATTACATAAAACTAAAATAGTGTTATTCCTAGCAATGTACACATCTGCAAAAAACATAAATATTAAAATCCAATAAAACACTATTTACAATAGATTCTTTGAATCCACAACGCATTCTGTAACCTACTTGAAAGTTTGCTTGGGTCTATCCAAGATGCTTAGGGATAGACTTAATCCACACTATTATATAAAAATTGAATGGTGTGAGTGTGTATGTATTTGTGTGTGTGTGTGTGAGTGTTTGTGTGTGTGTGTGTGTGTTTTTTTTTATATGTGTGTGTGTGTGTTTGTTTGTGTGTGTGTGTGTGTTTGTGTGTGCGTGTTTGTGTGTGTCTGTGTGTGTGTGTGTGTGTGTGTGTGTTTGTTTGTGTTTGCGTGTGTGTGTGTGTGTGTGTGTGTGTTTGTGTGTGTGTGTGTGTGTTTGTGTGTGTGTGTGTGTTTGTGTGTGTGTGAGTGTGTGTGTGTGTGTGTGTGTATTTGTGTGCGTGTGTGTGTGAGTGTGTGTGTATGTGTGTGTGTGTGTGTGTGTGTGTGTGTGTGTGTGTGTGTGTGTGTGTGTGTGTGTGTGTGTGTGTGTGTGTGAGTGTGTGTGTGTGTATGTGTGTGTGTGTGTGTGTGTGTGTGTGTGTGTGTGTGTGTGTGTGTGTGTGTGTGTGTGTGTGTGTGTGTGTGTGTGTGTGTGTGTGTGTGTGTGTGTGAGAGAGAGAGAGAGAGAGAGAGAAAGAGAGCGTGTGTGGATAAAACTTGATGTTAATGCAGAAGTTTCAATTTTTTCATTGAATAATATTTAAATATATCAGCCTTGGTTTTACTTGAGAAAGAAACTTTCCACTTTTAGTATTGTGTGCAATAAAGTTATTTCGTCCCATTTGGTTGATAATAAGTGATAACATATGCTTTATAAAACAGCTGACTTTATGTTATAGTTTATATAAGCTATAACTGCTGATTTAACGCATGGGTTTAGGTTATGTTACTTAATTTATAATAATTCTAATTATTGAATAAAAAGTAGCTAAAATAGGTTTTTTCCTTTGCTAGTTATGAACTATAGAAAATTTGTGTCTATTTTAATTATTCGTGGATACTAGCCTTAAAATGACATAAAGAAATTTTGTTGCATATCACTAACTTCCTGTACAGGGCTCCCCGTTTGACATATCCTAGAACGTCTCCATTCAATCCTAATAAAATAACAGAGAAACGAATGCAAAGTAAGAGATACTTGATCTCGTCCCGCTGTAGCAATAGGATTAGCGAACCAGGTCACAGTAAAAACAGCTGCTACGCCTTGCGCATGCGTGATTAATAAACTTTGCATGGTAGCTAATTTCGAGTCAAGAGATCACTTGAAAGCAGAGCTTACCCAAGTCAAGAACCAAGACGCTGAGTTGGCTGTAACCTACTTACATTTTTATAATTATTTATATTCTGTTCAGTCTTTATAAGTAGTTCAAGCCCACGGAGGAGTAGGCACTGGGGTATGCACTGCTAATATTCTGTGCATTCAGCCCTTGCACCAATAAAGACCGTTCTGTTAAGCTGTAAACAGTAATACTAAATAAATCACAACGTTATTGCAGTGATTTAAATCAATTCTATTTCTTTTATTAGGCCTGTCTTTTTTACTCCCCTACATCAAATATGTATTTCAGTCGTTCTGTTCTGACTCAGTTTGTAAATGTAAGTGTATATATATATATATATATATATATATATATATATATATATATATATATAAAGAACTAAGTCAAAATACAAATACAAGAATTATAATTGAATTTGCAATTGTAAATTTAGAATTTTAAATTCAACTATAATTCTTGTATTTGTATTTTGACTTAGTTCTTTATTAATACACAAGAATACATATTGCGATATTTATATATAAGTATATGCTCACGTATTTCTTCACGGATGGGAAAATATGATAAAAAGTTATTATCGGGAGTACACCCGTTCATTTTGCAATGCATAAAACTGCAGTTCCAATGTTTCGCTAGAATCTCATATAGCATTGTCAAGGTGAGCCCAACAACAGTTGAGCTAGTGAAGAGCGCAAACTACTCTGCTCCTATATAGAGAGGAGCGAAGCTACGCCCATTGACGTTAATCCATACATTGACGTCAATTCACACACACTCACACCTGAGCCAAACAATTACTCACATTCCTTTCTTTTTGTTCACGTTTCTTCCGATAAAATCTATCGATGACAGATTTTCACACTGCGGGTAAATTTAAAGTATAATTGCGTTTGATAAGAATCCCTTGCTTCTCTATTTTTGACAGCCTCAAGAATAATTCTAGTCCTGTAGTTTTCCACTTGAGCAATCTGTCGGTAAGACTGGATATCAATGGTATGACCTGTATTGTAATGGTGCCTGTACAGAGCCGACGTTTTCTGCGTGAGAGAAAGCATCATTCAGGGCGTCTTGCTCAAAGAATGTCAAAAAATATTGTCTACACCTGGAGAAAGAGAAGATCCAATAGGGGCACCATCAAGTTGCCTGTACAACTGTTCATTAAACAAAAAGATAGTGTTTTTGAGACAGTACCTAGCCAGATCTAAAATGTGTGAATGGAGATCTTTTAAAATGGACATACTATAAAGCACTTCAACAAGGGGAACGCTGGGAAATATTTACCTGACATCTAAGCTAGCCAATATGTCACTATCTTCAACTTGAATTTTTCGTAGCACTTGGACAAAATGTTCAGAGTTCTTGATATAGGAAGAGAATTAATGGCTGCACAAGTCTGACCAAATATGTCTCCAGTTTCTCAAGTGGTAAATTAATACCACTCACTATATGTCTCAAAGGAGTGTCCGGTTTATGGATTTTAGGTAACTATATAACTTGAGACATCTACTAGATTTTGTCTCGAGCAATTATCCTGGATTGAGTTTCCTCATCGATAGGAGTTTGTTTAATTATCCGCCTGGTAGTATTTTCTAAGTAGGTGGTCGGACCGTTCTAAACAACTTTGTAAATTTCATCATTTAGGATCTCCTTCATCTTGTCCATATAATCTGAAGAATTTATTACAACAATTGCGTTACAATTATCAGCCAGCTATATGGTAAAGTATCCATTATATTTCATTTTAAAAAGCTCAATATTCTCCAGGACTAAGATTAGGTTTAGGAATTCTGCTAGTACGTAAAATACTAGCAACCTTTTGACGAATTTCTTCAGCTTCAGTTTTATCTATGTATGCTACAGACAATTCAACCTCACCTATTTTTTCTTCTAATGAAGCCTGGTAGAAGCAATAGCAAAGTTAAACGTTTTACATAGGACAGAGATTTCAACATCACTGAGGCTGTAGCTAGAGAGGTTTTTCACAACCAATTCAGATTCCAGAGTCTGACGATAAATTTCAGAAGTTCTAACATTAAGGTTATCAAACCTCTTCGACAGTTTCTTAGTTTCCAGACTTACATTGGATTCTCATCTCCAATCCACTAGAGTATCAATACGATCCCTCAAAATACGATGAACAACATTGCTAAGGTAAATGTGCAAAGTGAAACGTTCCTATTCAGGTAGGAAGGTTCCTCTTAGTGCGATAGATTTGTTCTCTAAGTAGAGCTTTACTGGCATTCTGAAGAATATTTTCTGTTCTTATAGTTTTGGTGTGATGCAACAACTTAGTGAAAGTAGGAAGGACGTTGCTGTTACGACAACGGATCAGAAAACGAATTTCAAAGATGAGAGTATCCTTCCTCAAACTCAGCTTCTCCTATTACTTGATATTTCGGATAATAGTCTCCCCAGAGGGATTTATAATACTGATACGTATTCCCTTACGGATTAAAAATATGATGAACAGTTATTATCTGGAGTACATTCATTCTGCAGTGCATGAAATTGCAATTCCGACCTTTCGCTAGAATCTCATCTACCACTAACGAGGTGAACCCAACAACAATTGAAGTGCGTTTCAGCGACAGCCAGGATCTAAGATGGGTGGTGATGTGACTCAGCGTTAAGGTATCTGTTGGTGTGAGTCGGTTTGCTGTAGACCGAATGGTGAACACAAACATTATGACCCGTCCTAACCAAGACGTCCAGAAACAAGAAGCAGCTGTCATTCTCTAGTTCCAATGTGAAAATTATCCTGGAATGGCGAGAGTTGATATACGTAAGGAACTTATCAAGTTCTGCGCCACAATCTTGCCAAATCATAAAGACGTCATCCATATAATGAAACCAAGCTTTAGGCCTGAGTAAAGCATCCTTCAGGGCGTCTTGCTCAAAGAACGAAAGAGAAAAAAATAGAAAGGCAAGAGCTGTAGCTGACACCCTCTTCTGTAGGTCTCACAATTTAACGGACATTCATTCAAGGGTCCATGAACTTATTACAATGAGAGAGATGCTTAGAAGCTATGGATATACGAAATGTGCCATTGATGAAGCGTTACAACGCCAAAGTGTCCTTTCGGTTGGCGTAAACGATAAAGAGACTCAGAAAACCGGTACTGTTTTCCTGCCTTTTATTAGAGGAGCCACTGATAGGATTGGCAGGCTCTTTGGAAGGCATGGTATACGTTCTGTCTATAAACCTAACAATACCGTCGACAAGGTTCTTGGTAACGCCAAAGATAAGACCATCTTGTTAACCATGGCGTTTACAGCGTTTCTTGTGGAGTTTGTAGGAAATCGTACATTGGCGAAACGAACAGACGTCTCATCTAGGTTTGAGGAGCACAAACTGGGCCTTAAAAACAAGCAGAAAACGTCGGCTCTGTACAAGCACCGTTGCGATACAGGGCATACCTTGATTTACAGTCTTGCCGAATGATTGCTCAAGTGGAAAACTACAGGACTAGAACTATACGTGAGGCTGTCGAAATAGAGAAGCAAGGGAGACTTTAAATGATACTTTAAATTTGCCCGCAGTGTGGACATTTGTCATCGTTAAACTCTATCGGCAGAAACGTGAACAAAAGGAAAAGAATGTAAGTAATTGTTTGGCTCAGGGGTGTGTGGATTGACGCCAATGTGTGAATTAACGTCAATGGGTGAATTGACGTCAATGGGCGTGGTTTCATTCTTTTATATATAGTAGCAGAGTTGTCTGCGCTCTTCACGTGCTCTTCAACTGTTGTTGGGTTCACCTCGTTAATGCTAGATGAGATTCTAGCGAAACGTAGGGACTGCGATTTTATGCATTGCAGTGCATATATATATATATATATATATATATATATATATATATATATATACATACATACATACACATATATATATATATATATATATATATATATACATACATACACACACACATATATATATATATATATATATATATATATAGATAGATAGATAGATAGATAGATAGATAGTTTTATACATAAAGCAGTATCCCATTTTAAATAGCTGTGTTTCTAAATGTAAAGTTAGATCTCGTATTATAATTAGTCAAGAGGTACAACGCTCATGTTTATCGAGAGGTAATATTTTTTAATCCTGCTAATTACTTTACATCGCAAACACAGGAACTTGTTGTAACTTGTAATGAACTGACAATGGTCTGGCAGGGAGACCATGCTTCATTTGGTTCACTCACCGGAGCCTGCTTGTCCTCGTTTATTACATGGCGACATGTTTTATCGTAACTTAAATAACGTATCTGTTTTACATAAACCTCCAGCTCTGACTATTAGAGTTTTTTATTTTTTTAAAGATTTATTTAACTTTAACATTTCTGTTTATTTCAATATTTTGAATTTATTAAAATTGGTAATTGCCTTACTGGTATAATTTCCAATAGATTCCTTACCTATAAATTATATCCTTTGAATTACCAGAGTAGGAAATGAAGCTAAGTGTGTTTATAATTTATATATCTCTTTTCATTCCCAAAGGAATTACTCGGTTTAAATATAACGGCCTTGAATATCGCGCGGTTTTCTCTACACGAACAGGTATTATACGTAACTCTCCTAAAATATTTATTGCGTCATCTTATTTCATTTTCTAATGTAGATTTGCAATATTATAAGGGCGATCATGAAACATGATTAAATAAATTTTGAAGAAAACGTATTTCTTAGGATGGTCCAAAAGCCCAATTAGAGGCCAGGTTATTCAGCCTTATGAAAAATATAAGAGTCCACAAAGGAAAGAGCTCAAGTGAAAACACTGACTTCAAATACATATCGTAATAAAACAAAATAATAACCGACACGAAATTGAAATTTTTCAAATAGGTAACTAAAATAGTTTTCCATATTTTTAATTCACTCTTTTGAGTTGAAAACTGATTTTGAGTTATAGGTTATGTTGTAGAACAGATATTTTAACATATAGGTAATGATACATTATTTGTTCAATAAGGCTAAGGAAAAGTGTATAATACATAGTTAATCAGTTAACAAGTATGTGTATTTATTTAAATTGTGATAAATCTCAATACAAATAATTCAATATAACGATAATATTCAACTTTTTAATCCAATTTTTTAAGTGAAAACATTCCTTATGGCTGATAGCTCTTAAAAACCTATATC
This sequence comes from Prosapia bicincta, assembly GCA_036971475.1. Taxonomy (NCBI): domain Eukaryota; kingdom Metazoa; phylum Arthropoda; class Insecta; order Hemiptera; family Cercopidae; genus Prosapia; species Prosapia bicincta. Next base: position 244,516,182 of record JBAIZL010000002.1, read on the forward strand.
AATTGATTTTGTTAAAACTATTTGTATTCCGTAAGCATCTTATGAATATTTTGATTTACTACAATATTTTATTATTACCTACGGTAAATATTAGAATTTAAATATTACATTCATCGAATTAACATATGAAAACCTAATAAAAAATGCATAGATTCATATTTTCGGCTATTTTCATTGACAGGTTTGCAAAAACAAAGTCTAATTTTTTATATGTTCAACTTTTGTTGTTAAATGTAAAACATTTCTAATATTGTTTCATATATTATAACAAATGTTAAGGTAGTTTTTCTTTTGACAAAAATAAATGTTTTTATCAACTCAAAATATCTGTAAACTTACCTATAATATTTTTCACTTAGGTCGGCTATCCCCCATCATTTACTCTCCTTCATTTGATTTAAAAATTACCATTAATATTATCACAAAATCAATTTGACAATTGAAGATTTGAAAATAAATACTACGTATCCACTAAATAGGTATTTTTCTCTATTTGTGATGTCCTATCTCTAAATAAAGATACATTTCCCTACCACAATCATTTTACTTTAGTTTATAGTTTGCATCTCAGTTATACAGATATTAAGAAACCAATATCTATATAACAAATAATTATTTCTGATAGTTATTTTGTAAACAAAAAATAAACGGTATATAAATTTACTGCAATAATTATACCCAGTTCTAATAGCTGCGTGAGGGAGCAACACCTCGGGTGATAACCTTAAAACTTATCCCTTGTTTAAAGATTGGTAGGATCAGATCATTAACACCTCATTAACACCTTCATGATCATGAACACCTCATATGGGGAAAAGTTCGTAGCTGTCTAATATAATTTATAACCAAGTTGGTGGCATGCAGTATTTTATTGTAGTTTGTCCTCTGCTGCAAACCAAAGAAACATTGTAGATTATTAGACTTAATGTAATGAACGTGTATCGCTAAACTGAGAAAATATGATTACTCATATGTTTGCTGCAGTTTATATAAAGGTTGCTTCAGTTGAGATCCTATAGTATCAATGTTGATTCCGAATCCAAAGAACGAAGCAGGATATTGCAGGTAGTGTGCTAGTGTTAATACAGGTACTTTCTATAGAACTGTGTCACCGATAACAGCCAGTGGAAGAAATAGAGTAACACTACAGCAATGGGGGGGGGGCATATTTATCAGACATGCAATTATAAGCAAACGCTAAGTACTGTAAGAATCAAAACTGTTTTTGTGTTTTCTTAATTGTTTTAACGATCATGATGAAAACAATGCTTCGCCTACGTCACACTGTAATTAATTACACGGAAGACAGAGTTTGTTTTATGTAAAGGAATTTCATTAAAGCCTTTCATCTTTAAAAATGAAGAAAGTGATTTACCTGATAACCATTACTCGGGGGTGTAGTTTTCGAGTGGATAAGCTTTTCAATTATCTCCTAACGATACTGTAAAAAAAATTAAAGTATTATAATTTATATACTTTCTTTGCTAGAAATATACTGAACCAAGTAAGTTGCATAATATCCTTAACCCAAGGTACAATTTCGTTGTATGTCAAGAAAGAAAAATACCTACACTTTTAAACAGTATAAAACAAGGCATTTATAAAAGCTTAAAGTCATTTCCTACTTGGGTTAACAGAGAAAAGTTTTATTTTATTTACTTTAATCAATAATTACAATTGATATAATTATATGTATAGATATGACCGAATAACAATAACTAGCGGCAAAGTACAAAGCTATATTAATTAATGAAGTTAAATATTTAAAAATAATTAAATATTGGCTATTTGAAAAAATTGTATTAACATCAATTGTTATCCAATACAAGCTTTAAAAAATGTATTTGAACTTGAGTGGATGAATAAAACGTATTTTATTACGATTTGAAAATTTGTACAAGATGTATGAATAATTATATATGTATATAAAAAAAATATATTAAAATATATATATAAATATATATATATATATATATATATATATATATATATATATATATATATATATATATATATATATAGAGAGAGAGAGAGAGAGAGAGAGAGAGAGTGAGTGAACTAATATTAGGAATTGAAAATATGATTGTATTTTTATTATCTGACCCCTTATATTTTTTCATAGCTTTTATTCATTTAATAAACCACATATACTTTAATTGTTATTAGTATTAAAGAATTTACACTACAAACATTTATTAAACAAAATCATCTCTCTTCCTAAAATATATATTCCTATGAAACCTACTTTATGCTACTAGGCCGACTCTTCATATTTCTATCTTCTAAATTAAAGTAGAATAATAAATATTGAACCCATCTAATATTTTATGTTTTATACAAAACGAGAACGGCTCATTATATTGTAAAATGATCTAAAAATACGAATTGTTACTATACCACCAACCTTTAAACTTTATATATATATATATATATATATATATATTTATATATATAGAATATCAAATGTGTTTTCCTGTTAGAATATTTTTAAGATCAAATAATATACACAAATACAGGAATATTTAATTTATTGAATAATAAACTCAATATTGAGTTTATTATTCAATAAATTAAATATTCCTGTATTTGTGTATATTATTTGATCTTAAATATATATATATATATATATATATATATATATATATATATATATATGGTGAAATAAAATAATTTTCATAAACAAGAATATACGAGTATTACTTCATTTAATTGTTGATTGAAGCTTTTCGCTAATTTACATTATTAGCATTTTTAAAATGTATAAATCACTGTCCAGTTATGTGACTAGAGTTAGACTGTTGAATGTAATTGTACTATGCTCAGTAAACGGTATCAGTTATCTTTTCTGTTAGATAAATATACTTTAATATTTCCATTTGTCCTAATCTTTTATTTTTAAAATGTCATCAAATATGCTAAAGATAGTATTATGTTTTGATTTAATCTGGACTTGTTCCTCTATTAGTGTGTTCTTAATTTTATTTTTATATATCTCTAAGTTTTCTATTATATTCATTTTTAAGCCTTTTTGTACGTGTTTAACCAACTTCATATTACTAATCTCTGGAAAATCATGATTTCTTTCTATACAATGTGTGGCAAGATTAGATTTATAAATATGTGGCTTTTTAAATGCATTTAAATGTTCTTTGTAGCGATCTTTGATTTTCTTTTTTGTTTGTCCTAAATAACATTTTTGACATGTTGTACAGTTAATACTATATACGCCGTTTATATTAATTTTATTTACTTTAATGTTTGTATTTATTATATTATTAATTGTGTTATTAGTGTAATAAGCTATTTTGACATTAGTATCTTTAAATAATTTTATAATTGGTTTGATTTCATAACCGGTAAATAAGAATTTGGACCAAATAATTACTTTAGTATTTGAATAATAATTTTTATTACCAGGGATTTTATTATTCAATTTATTAATGGTTTCTTTTTTATATCCATTTTGTATTGCTATTTGTTGAATAATGTTTAGTTCTTTCAATTTATTTATCAGGTTTAATGGAATTCGGTTCATTCTGTATAATAAATTATAGAAGCATGCCGTTTTTTGATTGTACGGGTGGTTTGAATGATTAGTTATTATTTTTACTGTTTGAATGGGTTTTCTAAATATTGTAAAATTTAATTTATTGTTTTCCTTATAAATGGTGATATCTAAGAAATTTATGGCATTAAGTTTTTCTATTTCGTAAGTAAACTGTATTTTATTGTGTATATTATTTATTTCGGTAATTATTAGGTTTAAATTTAATGCATTATTTGTAGAAATGTACAGACCGTCATCTACATATCTATACCATTGTCCATTGTTATCATATTTTTTAATAATTTTTATTATTTCTTCATCAATATATTGCAAAAATATTTCGGAAATGATACTGGATAGTGGTGAACCCATTACCAAGCCGTCTTCTTGTCTGTATATTTTGTTATTATAGCAAAAGTAATTTTGTTTTTATATTATTTTAAGTACATTAATAATTTTACTTTTGCTATTCCTTTTGAATTCCTTCAGCCATTCTAAGTATGGTGTCATATACTATTTATGTACTATACTGTTCATATAAAGCATAGATTTGGGACGTGTTAATTCCTTTACTCTAAACTTTAATAATTACTAACATAACTTTCTTCAAATTTTGCTCAAATGATAAAGTCTCAATAGCCACTGTAAATATTTTGTTTCAATAAATATTAAAACCTACGGTCAAAAATATAATTCAATTACCTCAAAAATTTGTGTTTCAAAATAAACAATAATATTTTACTGTACGTAATATTAATTATTATTCGAGATTATGACTCTGAAGAAATCGTTTCATTTAGCTTTCATAAATATTTGTAATTAGTATAAAATATTACAAATTTTATTTAATAGATAGAACTTTTATTTTTTGATTTTCAACTGTGTAATGTCATTTTTTGCAATGGTAGTTCTAGAAAGTTTAAAGAGTTTGTGAAATGAAAATAAAAATTTCACCAAATTGAAAACAATTTGTTCAGAATAAACTTAAGACGCTAAGGGTTGTCTTAGCAAAGAAAAATACTGTCATAAATACAAAGAGAGTGAAATAAATACAAATATATTATTGTTTATTTAAACGTGAAGGAGAATGTAGTTTTATATTGCATAACTTGCATTTATTTATACCCTAAACACGAAGTTAAGCTCTCTACCCTTAGCTTGTCCCACATGAGTGGCATACAACATTTATTATTACATACGAAAATGCCGATATTATTATTATTATTGGGTTTGGGTCTCTTTAATTGTCACTTTTATGCAGATTGTTCAATATGGAATCGATCCATCTTACACAAGATTCACATTAATATATCTTACCCTTAACGAAAATAGTATTATTCGGAATAAATTATTACGAATAAACAAGTAAAAAAAATAATTCAATTCCTATTTAAGTTAACATTTAAAAACTTTATTCTAGTTTTTCTTTCTCTTTAATAATTACAATAAAAGAAAAATGTATTTACATGTGAGATAAACACTATAAAGTGGCAAAACAAAGTGAATTTCCTTGCAATTTTCCATTTGCCTTTCAATGTATGGTAGTGGACTATAATTTTAGTTTGTTACTATTTATACGCTTCCTGTTTTCGTCGATTGCATTGTGTTGTAATTTATTTTCGGTTTCCTTTTGCTTCGCCCGTTTGTGAAGCAAGGTTTTACACCGTAATTACAGTTCTGGTGTTTATTTTATTCTTTTCATTCATTTCTAATGCTAGAGCATTATTTATTTTTTTTGTGTGATAGTCATGCCAACAATTTAAGATTGTGGAATAGATGTTTCGTCGACAACCAGAGGCAGCTAAAAGAAACAATCATATACATCTTTGAGAGTACATTTCTAGCTATGGAAAAGTTTGATCAGTGTCGAAGCACTAGACTTCGAACACAATGTTAGTCAGCTCGAATCCGACCCAAACCGTCAGATTTTTTTATGATTTCATTATTGAATAAATAATATTTAAAACTGTATTAACATCAATTATCATCTAATATAGATTTAAAAAAGTGTATTTTAAATTGATATGATGAATAAAAATGTATACTTTTCATGACTGACACTTTGTACAATATGTGCAGATCTGGAGGGTGTGTGCTAATACAACGAACTCAAAAAGAACTAAATTAATCAGGTATTTCCACGCCTTGAATGTATACACCTCATAACCTTCTCAATTTGACTTAGCTATAAAACGAAGCCTGCATCGGGGAAATAAGCGTGTCACGTCGACTATTCCCTTCATTTCAGTTGAGATTTACAACATAATCTTGCCAATAAATAACCATGTCTCTAATACCAATACCAACTACAATGTAACCTGCGAGCGGGTGTGAGGGTATGATATGGGAACACGAAATAGTATGTTTTCTACTGCTCTTAGGAAGTTGTTATGTCTATACCCGACGATTTCAATTTTTAAAGAAGAAATGTAAATTCCTAATCAAATCGAGCGATTATCAAAACGTAAGAAATGTATGCTTTTCATTTTTACAAAAAATGATAATGATTGTACGATTTTATGATAATAATTTTACAACGCTCTTTATTTATTGAGTTGTCGTAAATAGTCATATATCACAATGAACAAGAATTCTACAACAATTAAACTAGTATGTATCTTAAGCAATTCATTATGTATATTTAAATAAATAATACTTCTAAACCTCGAATAACTTTTATTTTAAACCTTATGTACATTTCAATTGCCCAGCAATCATCTTCAGAGGTATTTAAAAAATACAACTAACTTTAAACAACATAATACAACAAATATAGGCATAAACCGGTAACTACTTCGCCACGCCCCTTATTTTAAAAAACTAGTCGGAACCAATCACGTTGCAGTAGATTCCCTGCAACTTGGTCCGGTCTTTCAACTCCCGTGGTGAAGAGTTACCGTTACAACTATTTCAATTTTACTAAAGAAAAATAATATTATTTATTAACAAAAAAAGGTTATAACTAATCCTAATTAATGAATATAACTGATATTTAGAGATAGGCCCTTTATCACAATTTAATAAACTATTTTCGTCATATTTGTGAATGTACAAACTTTCAAAACTATTCAAAAGACCTTTTGAATTAACAGTTTTCAATAATTTGAGATCATTTAGTTCTAAAGTGTGTTTAGTATTTAGAATATGTTCTGCAACACTAGATTTTTCATGTCTTTGAAATTTTATATGGCTAATATGTTCATTAAATCTAGTTAATATTTTTCGTTTTGTTTGGAAAATATAAATTTTACTACATGAATTACAATTTACTTTATAAATCCTAGATTTATCTGTATTTAAAATAAACATTACGCCACAGTTGCTTCATACAGTTATACATCATTATGTAACTTTAAAAAAAAATTAATAAAAAGGGGATAATATATTGATTAATATAAATAAATTAACACACCATAACATATTCATAAAGATGTCTTAAGAACCTCTGCAATGAGAACTGTAATACAATTGCAAGTCATATCTTAAAATTAAACAAAAACTCCATTCCTGTATATCTCAAATAATAAAAACAAGTCTTTGACAATTATAAATAAATAAAAGCTCTTATATCGCCAAATTATTTACTTATGCCCTGTGTACATTTCAGTTGCAAATCAATCATCTGCTGAGAAAATTACTACAAGAATAACTTGAATAATTTTATAACAAGAGTCTTGTCATTTGCTCTTAAAATAATTGATATGCAACTGAAACGTACATCAAGATATTAATTATACCACAGTTACTCCAAATTAATATATTTTTCATAGCTTAAGAACTTTCATCCCTGCATGCATTGGTTAATTGTATTTAAGGTAACAAAATCTTCTTAAGGGTTTATTATTAAATGTATAAATGCATTGAAAACTTACGATTTGTAACTGTCACGATAACATGTTAGTCATTATTTTTATAAATTTGAATTTTACACCAAGGCACTTTACAAAAATTAAACTTCTTTGCTCGTTAATAGTGTATTGAAACTTCAATTAAATTTAATTATATAGTCAATTTAATTATATATTGAAGTATAAGTAAAAGATAAAGGCGAATTGAGCGAATATGAATCAATGTATGCTTCAAACTTACAAAGAACAGTTTAATTAATTTACGTTACTGATTGAAGTTAGCTGTCAATAATTTTATTCCATGAATATAAAGTACATCAATTTTCATTTACACTGAAATACATCAAAAGATATTTTTATTAATCTTTACATTTTACTCTATTAAATAATAGATTAAGTATTCTATTAATATAAATAAATCATCAACAAATTCCAAATATTTCTTTAGTGATTGTTTATATATTTCTAGTTCATAAACTTCGAGTTTACATTCTGCACGCTTCTGCAATATCAGAAGAAACAAAATTGAAGTAAACTAAAAATGAAAATTTAATTTACATTTTGTCATTTGTATGGTTAATGTGTTGATTTCCACAGGGAAATATTTATTACGAATATGTATTGAAGTACGTTTGACATATTTTTGTTTCCCTAGACACGTTAGAGGCCCACGCATGATGTGCACGAGGCAACCACGCACCTTCAAAATTTAGGCAGTCGCGATTGTTCTTGCTCTTTATTTATACATAAACACCGAAACAAAAATCGTTTAACATTTAAAATCGAGTTAAATATCTGCTGCGATCAGTAGAACACGATTGGTTAGAGTTAAAACGATCAGAAAGATACAAATTGCGTATCGCAATCAGAACCTTAACTTCAATGTCATTGGAGGTCTCATACCGTTGTAAAGTCTAGAAGGAATTATGATCTCGGAGACGAACAATGCGTACGCCAGTTTTCAGTGTTGGAGTGTGAGGTAGCATTTCTGGCAAAATAGTGAAGTAATTCAAGTAATGATTAATTGACGTCTTCATTTTGAATGATAACAGTTTCGAATAGCCTATACACTGTAGGTATAATGAATACAAAATTCATATTCAATAATATTAATAATGATGATCGTTGTGTAGACACATTTTATCTCATTTACTTACACACACACACACACACATATATATATATATATATATATATATATATATATATATATATATATATATTTATATATATATATATATGTTTAAATAAACTGAGTATATTGAAATACAAGTTATTATTTAATAATATTTGTTATTAATTATCAGGATTCATTCATATAACACTCTCGTAATCTAAATCATGCTGTAAAGTTTCTTAAATAAATAAATTTATTGTAACAATTAAAATCCCCTTGGTAATTGAGAGAACAGTGATTATTTTAAATTTATAACCGCCATAATTTATTCCATTCAAACCATAACTATATGAATGCTTTATCAAACATCAATTCAAATTTATTATTACATTCTTTCAGAATTTTTGTATTAAAATTAAATTTTGAAAATTTCGTGTTCCAAATTGTTGAAAATCCTACATCATATCAATATTTCAAGCAATATTTTATTCAATACGAACAGACATCGGTTCAATATGCATGTCTAATAATCAAGTCACATGTGGTTTTAGAAATAACAGACAAATATAGCTCTTAATCTATGATAGAGGTTCATGTAACAATACACTGTTGCATAGAGCAATTCCGAAGCCTTTATATTTATGGATTTCGCTCCATTACAATAAAGTCAAAAGCCCCATTGTGTTTTTATACTTTTCAGTTTACGAGGAACAATAGTAACGTATCTCTATAACCTTTGAATATTTAAAAGAATTGAAGTACACCTAATTTTAGTAAGTACCAATATATTACAATTACTAACAATGTTATAATAAAGGTGAATGGCTACGTTTAAAATCAGATTTTGTTTCAATGTTGCTGGTAATTGTATTACAACATGACTATTTCAGTTTGATTTTATATCAAACTTTCCTTATTTGGAAAGTTATCCTTTCTCCAACGTCTGTTGTTAAGCTACACTCTCCTAATATATGTCGATATATTCAATCGGTAATCGAATACGTTTTTATTCATCCAATCAAGTTCAAATATAATTTTTTTAACCTATAATAGATGACAATTGATGACAATCTTGGCACTGTGCCAACTTTCCAATACGTAAAAATATAAATCCGTAAAATGTATATAAAAGTTTTATGCCCCCATCTGGTTGTCGTCGAAACCTCCATTGTTAAAACTGTTGTCAAGTCTACTACACAGTATCATAAATAGAGTTCTGATGTAACTAAAATAACATTTTTCTTTGTTAACCTCTCTAAGAATTTACTTAAATTTTAATTTTTCTATACAATACTTTGTTTAACCTGTAGTGGATAACACTTGATGTTGCTGCAATTGTTTCAAATAATAATTCAGTAAATAAATTTAAATAATTATTTTTAATATTTGGTGACTTTATATTGTGATTCTGTGATATGTATAAACTGTACATATTTTGTATTATTTGTAATTATTATTTAAAAAGTAACTAAAATACAATTTATTTTTGTTGACTAAAGTAGGATTTGTCTTATTTGTTCCTATTAATACTTGTTACACAAGCCACTTGGATTGTGACAATATTATTATTATATAGTTTAAACATGTAAAATGTTTTCTAAGTTTAAGATTTAACCAGTGTGGAATGATTTAAACGTATATATGTTACCTTCCTGATAGTATCTACGGTATTGCCCTAACGTTTATAGCGTGATTAATTTACTCCACAAACATCATCTACTCAAATAACAAAGTTCCGAGACTTTAACTAAACTTTACTTCAAATAACAGTTAAGTTTTTAATTAATAGTATCGTAATTTCCCCTCGCTAAATAACTGAGAAAACGGTTGAATTTTACGCGCAGAAGTTCTGCCATAAATTTCCGCCATTTAATTAACAAGTAATGGTGTTATCTGAAATGAAGTTAAAACAATAAACTAGGAACAGAAATTTGTCACAACTTGGTTTATAAAATTACTGGTTGAATTTATGAACAATAAACTTTTAACTCTTGAAAAGGATTTTCTGGTAAAGCATCGAAACATGGAATGTAATTTTAAAAGCATGAATTGTTCAGTAATCTGTCATTAACCTTAAAGAGAATAGATAATTTTCTAATAATAACTACGACATTTTGGTATTACTATCAAATAACAATTATTTATTTAATGACGCTGTCTTTTATTCATAACATAAATTCTTTTTTATGTAATTCCTAAGAGAGTTATACCTCTTTTAAACCAAAACATTATATATTTAAATAAATTATAGTGTTATAGAATGAAGCATTTTGTGTAACAGATAACTAACGATCGTCTATCATAATTTAGAAATTTTCAAGCAAAAATCCAACAAAGGCATACCAAGTCTAATGTCACTGTGGCATATTAAATTAGTTTCATCGTCCTGGCGACATAGGGCTGTAATATTATTTTGAAAGTTTGAACTACTTAATTTAAATAATTATAATAAGTAATATTGAGCTGGTATGTGAGTTATTAAAAATAAATAAATAACTGTAAAAGAACTCAAAAAATATTATACTTTAATACCATACGTGTTTCAGTGATTTATGTCATCATCATCAGTGACACTACTGGAAATTTACAGCTGCGACCAAACAGATGAAGCATTGCACTTCTTGTTGACAGATAGAGGTTAGCACTTGATCTGGGCGGTGCGAGATTTACAATCACGCCTCGGTTTACTTAAAACGTTTTACAATAAATAAAAAAAAGAAGACAAAATGTTTACATGAACTGAAATCCAAGATAAACAATTACTTTAAAAAAAAAAATCAGTTTTTGTAAACCAAAAAGAATGAAGAATTATTATATTGACGCTATTTCATTATTAACAATTATATTTTTATAAATAAGCGTTCCCAAGCAGCAAGTTTGAATTGACTTTATTCCCAGAAGGTAGTGTACAGGTGGAAAGGGGTCAACGTATTTACTTCAAGAGATTATAGACGTGAATTGTGGTGGGAGGTCTGGTAAAGGAGAGTTTAAAGTTCCGGTAGTGATTGGTTAGGAAATTTTATAAAGTAAATAAGAAGGTTAATCGTAATGAAAATACTTTTATACACACACTCAAGTCCAAATAAATATTTTTTTAACTTGTAGTAAATTTCACTTGATGTTACACATGTTTTTCAAATATTAACCGATAAAATTAATTAATTAAAGAGCTAATTTAGTTTTACATGGAAGTAAAGAAGTTTCACAAAAGGGGCAAGTTATGCAATATATCTACTGCGTTTCACTGGGGTATAATGAGTCATAACATGATTTCATAAAACAGCTTATTTTATGTTACAGGTTATGTGGGAGAACGCCTCAGGTTATGTTCCTCTATTTATATAAATTGTATTTATGTAACAAAAAGTAACAAAAATAACATTTTTCTTCATTGACCCAAGTAGAAATTGACTTTAAATAATTTATATATATATATTACTTTTTATATATTCATTAAATAACATCAAGAGCATCTAACTTGCAGACAGCTCAAGTATAAAGAGTTTCAAAATATGTTATTTATTTTTTACAAGCTAAAAGTAGAGAAAATTTTTAAATATTATTGACCTATCATAAATAAAATGTCTGCTTCAGTATGATATCAACTATCAAATCCCTGTTTTTGTTTGTTTAGACCAGAGCTTCATCTATGCCCAGACAGTGAATTTATTCTAAATTCTAAGCTGAATGTATTTCCCTACATTCACATACTTGAGCATATAGCAGACGGAAAGACAATCATAGTGTATCTACGAAATACTTAAACTACAGAAAATTTTAATATATGAAGATTACGTAAATAAAAAATGACTCAATCAAATTTTATGTTTGGTTAACTGAAACAAATATTCTTTGAGCTTAGCTTGTGAGGTTATGTTAAAAACAAATAAAAACATACACAAAACTCACAAATTATTCATTTATTTACGCATACGTATTTCAATGACCAAGTCATCATCATCAGTGAGTGTTACTACTACAACCTCTAACTTACAACTAGGGTGAAAGTAAGGTTACACTTTCGTATTTATACAATAGGCGTTGCCACGCCCACTAGTCAAAACAACAGTTACTAACCCTACTTTAAACATGATACAACAAATAGAAATTTTGTACCTAACACAATAATTACAATAAAATTTGTAAACTAAAACATAATTACATATAAATTAATTATATGTATATTATATAACATAATATAAACAAAATTACATATTATATAAACATAATTATACATAAATTAATTATATGTATATTATATGTAAGTTTTTGTTTTCATTACTCCTATTTCAGCAATCAGTATTTCTCAAATTAAGATATATTTAATAATTAAATTAATTAGTAATTTTCTATTAGTAGGTTAGTCAACGGATTTTATTAATTAATAAATAAATTACTATTCAGATATAACATCATACATTTTAAAAAAAACACAGACACAATTTACATTTTTACATAAACAAAGTAAGGAGGAAAATAAGATTGATTGTTTTTATACATATTCCATTGCTATTTCAATATCAGCTGATATCTTCCATGCGTATTATATGTATTAATATACTAATTCTTACATTTATATAGTTACAAACTCCTATGGAACTAATTTATATTAATTCTTTGCTGATCTATTGATGCAGTACAGTTAGTTTCAATACCTAATAATTTAAATCCTACAGTCGTTTTTTTTAATTTTATTTTAACAGCGTTCTAAATATTACGTGTTAATCTTTATAAAATCATGTTACCATACATTTTAACTTCTTCCTTTCTCCGGAACATATATTTATCAAATTCCGTACTAGTACAGATTTAGATTAGTAACAGCACTAAAACCTCTCCTGGAGTAGGAGGTATATTCGGTGAAAAATCTCTTCAGTGAGTTTTCAACTGGTCAACATGTTTTACAATGCACATGCTAATGAAGAGTTATACAAATATTTCACGTTATAAGATTAATTTTTATACATATTTAACCTCCGATAAAATTACTCGATTATCTTCATAGTTAGGTTCTCTTTGTATTTGAATGGATCTATTTTCTAAGTTATAAATAATTTGTAATATCAAAATTCTAATATGAATACTCCACTGCCGTAAAATATACATTAACGTAAAGTATCCCGCAAGAACTGTCGTAAAGTTTATAGCTACTTAAACAAGCCATAACACAATTTACTGAAATTTATGTGTCTTAGAAAGCCATCAAGAGAAACTGAAATACAGAGATTTAGGAAATTTGGATAAGCCTAAAAGTCTTTAATTATTTACGACGAAAATTTAAAATACTAGCTGTACCCTGACTCGCTTTGCAGTGACGCATTGTGGTTGCATGGATGATAGATAAGCAACAAAAAAACATCCATTTCATAGGAATTTGATTTTCCAGTACTTCAGAGGCTAAGCGTATGTTATTTTCTTATCGGAACCGTTGCCAGATTCAATCTGATAAATGTTTTTCTACTTCGACCTACTTCGACAAAGTCCTAACCACCCCACTTCGTCATTTATCATTTGCATTACGCGATCATAAATGCCTTTTTGTTCATTCGGTAACTCGAGAATGTTCGATTGCACATATAACTGGACATCGTCGATGTTGTTACTCTGTCCACGGCGCCAATCTACATCAAAAGATGCCGCCGCAGCTCGGGTACGTGACTGTCACCTATCGCAAACAAGGGATATTAAAATTTAAGAAGCGAGTTGTATGTCGTGTTAAAATTTAAGCTCAATCGTGTTATACATTTTTGAGTATTTTAGGCGCACACAAACAAATAACACATTTTTATATTTAACGATTAAGTATTGGACATGGTTTCGCGACAGATGGCACAGTTGCTGATATACAGATGAAAAAGCAGTTTCTAATGTGATTGCGGGTATTTTACTGACGTGAACAATCTTTGGAAAGAATTGTACGTCGTTACAGCATATAAACAAAATCGTTGGAGAACCTTTTGAGATTTTCAAGTGTACACAAACAACGTAACATTTTTATATATAAAGATTAAAATAGTATCAAATTGAATACTGATTTGGTTATTGTGTTATTACTACTCATCCAGTATACATTTGTAAAAAATGTAAATAAAACGTTATACTAAAGGTTGGTGATAAAGTAAAGAACTTAAATTCTACTTTCGGGCAGCCGTCTTCCTACTTCACATTAAAATCTAGAAAATCTAACTTAAATATGAATCACTTGAAACTCTCGATACAGATATAAAGAAACTCGTTTAAATTAATACTTTAACAATATATTCTGCATTTATTATTATAGAGAAATTCAGTGTAACGCACAGTAGTTGCTTAGGGAAGTTCCGTGTAAAAGGGGAAAACGCAGAACCATTGTTTAATACTTTTCAAAACAAATTGTTCAACACAAAAACATTTCGTTATCCTATTTTTCTTTTACTTGAAAAAATTATTTTCATCATTCGCCATGATGGCCGAACTGGTGGTAAATCCAATTCCGGTTTTAATACAATATCTTTGTATTTTCGTCAGGCCTCTATTCTCAATGAAAAATACATTAGGTTAAAGAAATTCGTTTAAATGTATTTAGTAAATATGTTATACAATCGTAGTTTTATCAAGTATTTAAAAGCTTTACTCCTCTCTTATAAATAATTACGCGAAAACTATTCTTCCTGCACCTGCAACTCGTCATATACTAAGTGCAATACCGAGACACTATTTCCCTCCATTGACAAAACACTTCCAGCCCCTGGGGTGCAACACAACATTCTCCTAACCTCCCTCGCATGCTACAGCAGCCCATTCCTAGTAGGTAACATCAATTGATGCCTTTCACAGTGATATATTTTGCATTACAGAGATTTGTAAGCAAATTCCGTAGCTACATCGGATAGTAATCCTTTCCTGGAGATGCTACACCTATATAATGTACAACCCTACATTGAAAACGTTTTCATATTCAAAGCACAGTTTTTAATTTCGTGCTAGCGATACAATTACAAGGTCTACAGTTAATGGAGTTTAAGATTTTCTTAGTAAGAGGAATATGAAGCCTCCATTATAATAAATATTATGATTTAATATTGCAATTTGTAATCACATAAATAGGAACGACGCATCAAAAGAAACGTCACGACGTGTCAAAAGAAACGTTCTACGTAAACCTTTAATAATGGCGTGAATAAATTACTAAGAACTAATAATTACTGGAAGAGTATTTGAACCTGAGATGAAGGTATTACCTGTAACTTTGTTATGAAATTATTATCCGAGAAAATTTCAGTTTACCTTCTGAAAACAAACAATGCGAAGTAGTAAATTTTAATTTCTTTCACACTCGAATTGACAAACAATGGAAAGGTTTTTATGTTTCGGTCTTCCAATTTCTAATTTTTTTCAATGTAAAAGTACAAAGTTATAAAATTGACAGCTTTGGTTTTATGATTTAAATTTAACGACACATAACATTTAGCCCTAGAATCCTCTTTCTAATACACTCTGGGACTTAACTCACTTTTGAGTATTTTTTTATCTAACTTACCTATGTTATACCTATGCATATACCTTTGACTATGAGTTATTGCTATGTATGGTTGCCTGTGTAACTTACCTAGTATTATTACAAACTGCTGTGTTATTCATTTAAATATTCAACAATTCGCGAGAATCAATTACATGGTTTAAACATTGCATAATGTAGGCTATAGATTTCCTAGACATTACCTGTTTTATTCTTTATATGGAATACATAGATGAGCCCATAACTCATTCTATAACTTATTCATTGACTTATAGTTATGAGGGTTTTTTTATTTGGAAAACACATTGACTTAAATATTTATTTTATAATTTATATAACGTTCATACGTTAGATACTTTTTAAGAACTATTTATTTAAAAAAAATATTTTTAACAAAATTGTACACTGTGCATAGACAGCAATCGTAAAATATGCCAATATGAAACTGAATTCTTCTATCTACCAAAATAATAATAATTCCAAACTAACTGTAGGGAGCAAATTAGGCATATTGAATGTCAAATGTCAAATATGTGTATGCATTATTCCACTTGAGATATTATGTCGATTAGTGGATATTTGAAACGAAATCTAAAATATTTTAAATAGTCATACGAACAAATAGACAACCTCTGATGGTATAATCAATACTATTTGATTAACAAAATGTAAGAGATCTTCAAGTATTATAAGATATGTTTATACCTTGTATGTATTTTTCTTTATTAAGACCTTGAATAATGAACATGATTGACCATATTAGTTAAATGATTATAGCGTAATCACCTATGGTGAGAGACAATTTTCAACACCGCTCAAGTTACGACTATTCAAACCGTAGATCAAATCCAAAACTCATAACAGCTAGACAGACAAGGCTTGCATACAACCGCTTAACCCACAATCTCCCTCACATGTAGCGTTAACGCATAGTTAGCGATAAATATCCCTATGGTAGAGTTTCGGTTAACATTATTCCCTTATTGGATTTATAATGAGATTACTATATTTTTTTATTTTTTCTAATAATATTCTTTGTGTTACTAAAATTGCAGCAACATTGTTGACAAAGGTTTATGTATTTATTACTATAAGAACACCCTACACAAATCAAAACTTTTTTGAAATATTTTACACTTTACGTGGAATCATAAACGTTTGTTTGACTAAATCTACACGAAATGTAAACGATTAGGAGAAAGTATACATACTTAGGCCTACATAATTTAGTATTTACCGAAACTACTAAACCAAAATGCATTATAAATGGATATGTACAAAATGTAAACAGTTAAGAAGTTTTCCTCTAAGTTTATTGTCATTCAATTTAAATAAAAGTTTCATACAAATAAATTGCATTTAGATAGGTTACAAAATGTTCTAATATTTTATTTTAAAAAAAACACTAAATTCTCACATTCTTATGTGGACAAGTTACAACGTTTAATTCGGTATATTGTATGTTTGGGTTGGCTTTCGTGCAGATTACAAGGGTGTAAAAAGCAAATAGCAGTGTGAAACATTCTTTCTAGTAATTTGCAAATGTTTTATATGTGTACGTTTACGGGTCGACGAATTTTAAATCTTAGCTTATTTATTTTAAAAGGCTTCCACATACATAGCCTGGGAAATACGTAAAGCTTAGAGAATTTCATTTTAATTTACTTCACGTAACCGTTGAATTTTTCATTACAAAGGAGTAATTTCCTCCTTCTAAAGTAGCTAAGTGGAAGGTTGCGTTTTGCACGCAGACGTTTAGAAATACATTAGGGCCAATAACTACTGAGTAATTTTAATATTAAAATGATGTACCACAACATACTATACTCAATAAACTGTAAGCTATCAGTTTACGAGGAAATATGAATCTTTCTTGTACAAGTTGCTCTTGAAATAATAGTGAACTAACATGTCAGTTTTTATATTGTATACGCAACAAGCTATGACAGCCCATTAATTGAAAATAATACTTGCTCCAATTTCATCATTATTTATATAAATATAAAATACGTTTTCTTGTTTAATAATTTAAAACAACATAGGTTATTCAAATACAAGAATATTTATTTTTACATATATATTCTTGTATTTGAATAACCTATGTTGTTTTAATATATATATATATATATATTATAGCGTATCTTTTGTTATAATTAAATATAGTTAATTATTTATTAAAAGAAAACTTTATTAACATCCATTATCATCCACTAGAAGGTGGTAATTAAACGTAGGTGCATCAATAAAAAGTATTTTATTACTGATTGAAAATATGAGAAAAATATATAAATAAATATATATATGTAAAGTGTGTGGACTGGTAGTTCTCTTCCAGGAAGGTATTGAAATATTTCTATTAGTAGAGTTCGTTAATAAATAATTTTAATAAATAGACATATTTATTTTTACAACTTTTTGCGTCATTTTTACTAGACAGTTTTTTCAACTTTTTTTTATAAACAGTTGAGTTTGTTATACTTTCTAAATTGTTTTTCAAATCAATGTTCGTAAAAGTTTTAAAATATTGTTTTCATTTTAACAAGTTAATGGTAAAATGTGGTTTATATGATTTATTGTAGTATATTAATTACGATAAATGTATAACTCATATAGGAAATCTAATATTATTTTACTTTATTGAATTATTTGCATTGTTGCTACATCTCAGCCTTGTTTTTTGTAATCCGTTTTAGGAAAAGAGGAAACAATATAAAATATTTGAAACAATTTTATTTTATAAATTATACATAACACTTCCTTTGTTTCAAGTTATAATTCTTCCTAATGAGGGTCACAGTAATACAACAAATGATGCGAAATTTAAACTAAACAACCAACATTACTCACTTGATGGTAAACTTTCTGGAACGTTGCGTTGAGTGTGATTTATTACATCATAATAACGGTTCCTTCTTTAGTCTTGAAGTAACTATCTGTGATAAAACTTATTTATATCTATACCAAGATAATTACGCCTCATGAAGTAATACTAAATAGCAAAGGTTTCATACAGTGTATCAATCTTTTAAATTATCAACAGTTAGTTAGTTTGTAATTAATAAATATCTGAGAACTGTGAACTATTTTTTTTTCAAATTAAATAAATAAAAAATACTATATACAATACAAAAATCGTACTTCTTAAGATGATAACCGTGTAATCGAGATGTAAATAAACGAATTTTAGTAAAATAAAGATTTTTGTATTGTGATTAGTGGGTTTTATTTATTTAGGGTTAAATTTGTTTTTATTGAAAGATTTAATATTCGTGTCTAAAGGCAAGAAGGTTGTTTAGATTTGTAAACATTTTTATAACATTTCAAATCAGTTCTTCATAAAATGATAAGATGGGATTAAAAATGTTTTATTTTAAAAAGTTGTATTTAAATACATAACCTATTATCATCGTTGTATTGAATTATTTGTATTGAGATTTATCGCAATTTAAATGATTGATATTTTTTTCTTTTATAATCAAAACTATTTAATATTAATCTACGTGTGATACGGCTGTTTTACAACATAACGTATAACACAAAATCAGCTGTTACATGAAATCATGTGTTATCATTTAATTCACTATGAGGTACCACATAGCGTAGGATGACAAAATATATGCTGTGAGGGGAAACTAATGATTTAATAATGTTTTAATGAGGTTTAATAATCTCGTGTTTTGTTCAGCACATTTAACGAAAATATCACTTCAAAAATGAAATAAATTTAGACTTTGAGTGTTGATCTTTTTTTGTATATAGTACGAAAGACCTGATAAGAGCTATACAAAATAAACAATAATTCTATTTGAAGCCTAATAAAAGAGGTGTATATTATCATTTTGGTATTCTTTTTGTAGTTTATCCTGAAATGCGTTTAATGAAAGTAATGAGAGTGTAGTGCGCAATATAAACACAAATAAAAAGACGCGTACAAAGTGAATCTTGAGTATATAAGCATCAATACACTTAGAGAAATTAATAGTGGAGTAGATACAATGTGGGAGGTGGTAAATAGTAAAGGTTTGTTTTACTTTTATAAATACACAGTGTATGTTTATGTTATTTCAATATAAAAGCTCCACAACAACTTTAGCTACAATTATGGGAAAGAGTTTGTTCATGTGATAAACACACGTTCAAAAATATTTACTTTATATTGATATGTCTTCTTGAAATAAGACGTTTTTTAAACAATAATTAGTAGGTGACATAAAATAATATTTAACTATCAACTCTTTTATCTAGATTCACGCATATAGACTGTGGTTCCAGGAAAAAGAAAGAATTAAAATTAATTTTCGAATAAGACGTCTCGGGATATAACTTGATATATCTCCAGTCTTAAATGTTTCGTTTACTTTGAGGGTAATATTTTCATTAAAGGGAATTTTAATTTCGTTATTTCGACTTATTGAATCTTTGCCTTAATACCATCAACCATTATTAATTTAATGGAAGGTTTTAATAACAGAATAATATCTAAGAAAACTCTTCTTCATCAAACAAACTTCTTTAATAATTACTCGCAAATGTTTACTCCCTCTTGCGAAAGGAATTCGGAATGAAACGTGGATGTCTGTAAATTAAATAATATACTTTGAACGTCCACTATAGTAATTATTAATCCTATTATTATTTATTATTTTACATTTATTATATTTAGTAAGAATAAAATCACATGTTTCTGGTGCATAGTTTCTTTGTGTTATATGTTCTATTGTATATAATAGAGTTCATTTATGCTCCTTATTTGTAATTACAAAATATTTTCTCCGCACTCTGAACGAATAGTTCAAAACTACTCCCTTTTGTATTTTAAATTGTTTTAAATTCAAAGTCGTACTTTATTTTTACATTCATAGGCGTAAATGTAAGCTTTAAAGTATGTAAAATTAAAGGTATATCTGCTAATGGATATTATATTTACATACAAAAATCAAGTCAATCAAACCAAAAACTGTATTTGGCACATGGGCGAAATTAAATTTCGTAAATTGAAGAAAAAAGGTAATTCTAGCTATGTTAGCGACGTTTCATTTTTTATTCGTTATTACTGCTTCGAAATAGTTGCTTCCATTTTTTTTCCAATAGGTAAGCAATAAGGATAAAAATATAGACTATTTAAAAATATACATTATTGTAATAGTTCCTAGAATACTGTAAAGAAATAAGAAAATGAATATAATTTCAGAGTTATTTCCATAAATATTATTTTTTTTTATATAGGCTAATGACAGATCACAGACAATTAATTCATGCTTTTTAACGCTCAGCATTTCGAATTTCGTGTCGAAATCCTTTTTCAAGAGCTAATTTACATTAAACAACCAATATAAAAGATAGCTTACAATTTATAAAATTTATAGCATTACTCAAAACATAATAAAAATTAATAATACAAAACTCTTAATAAATATTTTAATTTACAAGTCAAAGTTTTAATGACAATAAAGCAAACAAATCACAGATACATACCCTAACTCATCATACTATTAACAACAGAGTCACCACTTTACATATTTTAAAACAACACAATCATTATAATAAATAGAATATCGCGAGTAATCAAAACACCTACAAAAATGTTATATTTCATTACCAAAGCTTCATATGCAGATGGAAAATCACTTAGTTCTGTCATTTTATTCAATGAGTCTCTTCCTTGTTTTTTTTATATATCACATTTCCGCAAAACTCCTCTGTCTCCAATCCCTTTCCTTATGTAAGACTGTATTATACAAGTCCATTTGATGTTTATTCATAAACTTTTTAATATGTTCAAAAATAACATTATAATATTTTTCATCATCATTTATATTATTTTTATGCTCATTCATTCTCGTTTCCAAAAGTCTATCAGTTTGCATTGCATAACAGATATCACACTCTTTGCAATCAATCTTATATACCACTCTTTTATTGGGAAAGGAATTTCGGAAAGAAATTCGAAACGTTGATCGTAAAAAACAATGGATTTCGGAGAGAAATTCGAAACGTTGTGTTAACAAAGCACGAATTAATTGTCTGTGATCTGTCATTAGCCTATATAAAACATTTATAGTTATAAAACGCCATTAAAAAAATTTTTTTTTCTTATTGATTTAATTACGTGTTCTTTCTTAAATATTATAAATAAGAAATCACTTTCTTAAAAGACTACTCTTAGGATATTTTGTTGTCAAAATTATTATATTTGTTTGAAGAAAATCAACACATCCATTTTGAGTACTAGTTCATAATAACATCATCAGTACACGAACAACGCCAGGTATCCAACACCTCGTAGCCAAAGTTGTTATAGGTAGATAGTTAAGTAGGGGAAATTTACTACAGAGACCTCTACTTACTGGTGTTTTGCAGCAGTCGCGTATTGCACTTGTTCAATGCTGCGAGTCACGGACAAGTCTGTTGCTCAGCTGCGTTTTATTACTGTCTATATTGAAACACACCAAAGACCATGAACGTAAAAGCTTTTTTAACAATGAAGCTCAATTTTAAATATAAATAAAAACAAATTAATATTAATTACGAAACCCTATTTCTAAAATGTTTGTTTTTCGTTATCTTCAAAACTGCATAAACTTTCGTGAATCATAGATAACAATGTAATATCCAAATATTTATCTAAAACCACTACTCGCTGATATATTTCAGCAGATGCGATTCGCAGTACATCAGTGCATTGCTCAATGCTTTGAGTCACCGACAAGACTGTTGCTCAGCTGCGTTTTATTACTGTCTATATTGAAACACACCAAAGACCATGAACGTAAAAGCTTTTTAACAATGAATCTCAATTTTAAATATAAATAAAAACAAATTAATATTAAGTACGAAACCCTATTTCTAAAATGTTTGTATTTCGTTATCTTCAAAACTCCATAAACTTTCGTGAATCATAGATAACAATGTAATATCCAAATATTTATCTAAAACCACTACTCACTGATATCTTTCATCAGATGCGATTCGCAGTTCATCACTGCATTGTTCAGAGCTGCGAGTCAAGGACTAGACTCTTGCTTGACTGTTGTATTATTGTGAGTCCTTGGTGTTTTGGTGTTCTGTGGTGTGTCATCGTAAAAATAAGCAATAAACTAAACACAACAGAAAACTTCAAAACAAACAAACAATAAAAAAACAAACCACAACACGATAAAATGCTCTCAATATCATATATATATATATATATATATATATATATATATATATATATATATATATATATATTCGGACATAATTAACTACTACTCAATGGACAATGATACACCACAGAACACCAAGACACCACAGACCAACAATAATACAACACTCAAGCAACGGTCTTGCCCGCGACTCGCAGCTTCGAACAATGCACCGATCTTGTGCGAAATGCGTCTGCTGAAAAATATCAATAAGTAATGGTTTCTTTACAAGTGTTATACACAGGTATACATTTAAAAACTTCAAGATATACATCACAAGAACTGCAAGTTCTAATTTAAAATAATATCTTGGGAATGTTGGAAATAATTAATACAATTGGCAATTAAAAGTTTTGTCTATGTTAACACT
Source organism: Prosapia bicincta (assembly GCA_036971475.1). Lineage (NCBI taxonomy): Eukaryota > Metazoa > Arthropoda > Insecta > Hemiptera > Cercopidae > Prosapia > Prosapia bicincta. The sequence goes on from JBAIZL010000002.1 coordinate 244,539,746, forward strand.
TGAACAAGTTTACAGAACTTAGCCAGACAAGGGGAAAGCATCTGACAGGTAATGAGATTGAATGACTTAGATTTAGTTTGTATTATAACGAAGTTTCGATTACAGTTTCTATAACAAGACAAGGTGGTAGCTCGTACCGGTCGGAAATTTGCATTCATTAAACAATAAATATATGATTACTTATTTACCTGAACGTAATTAAACAATGACCATTGTTTAAAACAATGCAGTTGCCTAATTATTCCACTAATTATAAACAATATTTTATACAGTTTTATTAAAATAGCATTTTAAGTTTTAAAAGTGTCATTGTTGTCTCCAACGATGTTAAAATAGTTTTCTTTTTCCTCTAATGATGTCCAACGGTTTCGAGGTAAGCTTTTAATAATAGTTTTTATTTTATTTAGTAATTTTTTGGGTAGTGTTTAAAACTTTAATTAAAAACTAATGATCTATTACTAAAGGTAAACATTTTGTGGAAAATATGTTTTTTGTTTTTAATTATAAAATTTTGTAAACGTACTTAGAATAAGCATGGGAGTACACTATAAATTAGGTTAAAGAATAAACAGACATAATGTACTTATCTATGAAAAAGAGCCTGTGTAAAATCTGAAAAGAGTAAGTTACAAAAAGTATCGAAACCGAATGAGGGAGAAATAACACAGTAGATACTGTACTGGTTGCAGCATTACAAATAGTTCATTAGGATGAAATATTTTATGCAGATATGAAAACGTGTTTAATATTTAGAATGTTGCACAATAATTTGTTTTGTATTAATTAACATAAAATTGGCAGAAATATTAAAGATTATTTTATTTCTGATATAATGTCATTGGAGAGGATTTGGGTAGGGATTGATACTAATCATCCAGGTAACCAATAAAAGCCTGCTAATTTGGAAGTGTAAGGGGAAAATTCTGGGGACAAAGAGGGACGAATCTTGAGTATTGGCATGCTCTTTTTAATAATGCTAAACCTTATTATTAATTTAAATTGATATTGGTCAAGATTTTTATATTGAAATTTCAAAAATGATATTATTTATTTAAATCTTTTTTTTCACAATTTAAACCTGAAATTTAATGTAACTTATCTTTAATCAGAACGATTTGAATAGACAACGAGTATGTCTAAGTTAATTCGTTAGATACAGTTGGTAAGGTAAACAACTGACCCTCCTGTGAGATTTTTTAAAGTCTTATTATTAATTTTTGTGTAAATAAAGGTTTCGTTACTATAGTTAACTAAAGGTAACTATACGCATTTCAAATTAAATGGGGGGGGGGGGGTTGTATTGCACACTTTAGCTTTGTTTTTTTAAAACATATGAAATATAATGTCAGGATCATACTTCAAATATCTGGCTTTTTACTCATATTTACTACAATAATATTATTATGGTTATCTAGAAATTTTAGTAAATTTTAATATAGGGTATATATTAAAGTGGTCCATTTCTCCTAAGGATACGTTTTTAACCAAGCCAACTAGTCAATTCTTTGTAGGGACATTTGGAAAGAAGTATCTCACAAAGTAAGAAATAAAAGCAGGAATAATTAAAAAGTACTACCATAAGATAAAGGATTATTATTGGTAGAGGAAAAAATTAAATTTATATAATGATATTCCTAACTTAGTTTATTTACGTTGTTTTTAGATTCCGTAAATATTAACTTAGTATGTTTACCATAATAAAATTACTTATAAAATAGACTTATTTATAAATATGTTATCCTTTACATAAATATATTTTCTCCAATATGAAGGGTTGTTTGTAATTAATGGCCAGTACCATAGCTCTACACAAATGTGCTTCATAGCAATGCGACCAAGGTAATTTCTAATGTATATAACTAACAGAAAACTATGAAAACGTGTTTGCTCTCCTTTTAGACGGAAGCAGAACGATTCAGTAAATATATCAAAGGAAGCTTAATATCTTTAGGTTTTCTTATAAGGGAATTGTTTGTATATAGAAGATGTTGAGACGAGGCACCGCGAAGACACAATGGATGATTGATTGAGAAAGAGATTTAGTTCCTAGAAGGTGGTCATGCTGGATACTTTCTCAATACCGCACCGTATTTAATGACGTAACTATCTTCCGAATACGGATATTCCTTAATACCTAGGCTACAAGCTAATGGTTTCCGCAAAAGTAACTCAATTGATAAAGTGGCAATGGGTGAATATGTTTTTAATAAGTTTTATTTTATTATTTAACACAATTTCGTTTTGAATAGTCATAAATAGTGAAGTAAGATTATTGATAGATGTTTATTTAGAGGATTGATTGATTTAGGTCTTCATCACAAAAAATCATTCATTTTAAATTTAAAATAACCGCATTTTTCCAAAATTATTACGTCTTCTTTTTTCTATAAATCTTATAGGAAAAAAAATGATTCTTCAACATAAATAAGAATTGTAAGTTTTGATGCAATGTGCTGAGATATTATTTGGGCATTTAATTTTAATAAAACCATGTCGAATATGAAAAAAGTCGTTAAAGTAAAGTTTGGGTTAAACGTAACGCGAAGATAAATTTATTTAAATTAAACAAAATTGTTCAAGTCTTTGTAAATTTTATGTAAGGAAAATAATGCTTACATTCTGTAATATCATTGAATGTAAAGTAATTAAACATTTTCATGTAATATCAATAGTAGGTTGTTACAGGTCGTCATGTTTAACCTAGCCAGTGACCTTGGAATGCCCATGAGCAGTTTAGTTGATGCGTATGGTTAGGGTAACCACTTACAGTCTCTTGTTAACGTATATGCAGTGAAAGGCAGTGGAGATTATAATACACTAGTATCCGTCTGCCGTAACCTAATGCGGAATTCAATGTCAGGATATAACTGACGACCGTATACTCTGAATGTTATTTTCAAAAAATCCTTTTTCAAGCAGGAATCACTTGGTAATTATTTCTTCTTTCAAAAGATTAGTTCTTTCAATGTCCAGCATATTATCGGAAATATTTTTACAAAATATAGACATTGATATAGATAAGATTATTAAAACATATGATCAAAATGGACACTGGTTTAGATATGTAGATGATGGATTATACATATCAAATAATAATGGTTCAAACATTGACAAAATATTAAAATGTATAAATAATATACACGAAAATATAAAATTTACTCATGAATTTGAAATAAAAAATAAAATAAATTATTTAGATATTACAATTACTAGAAATAAAGAATCATTTGAATATAATATATATAGAAAACCAACGCAGACAAATCAAATAATACCCAATTATTCAAACCATCCATACAACCAAAAAATGGCAGCGCTTTATAATTTACTACATAGAATGCACAAAATACCAATGAGTTTAAATGATCAAATAAAGGAGAAAAATATAATATATCAAATTGGCTTAGAAAATGGATATAAAAGAAAAACTATAGATAAATTAAATAATAATATAATAAGAAAACAGAAACTCGAAAATAATTTTGTACCTAATAAGAGAGAAAATATTTGGACAACTTTTACATTCACTGGTAACGAAATAAATAAAATTACAAGATTATTTAAAGAAACAAATTTACAAATTACATATAAAACCGATAATAAAATTACAAATTTAATAAACAATAACAAAAATCAAAATAATATGCACGATAGAAATGGAGTATATAATATAAAATGTCAAATTTGTAACAAATTATATGTAGGACAAACAAAAAAGAAATTAAAAGAAAGATACAAAGAACATTTAAACGCTTATATCAAACCAAACATATACAAATCCAATTTAGCTACGCATTGTATTAATAATGGACATGAGTTTCCAGAAATAGAAAATATGAAATTAATAAAAGAATTAAATAAAGGATTAAAAATGAATATATTTGAAACATTGGAAATTTATAAGCATAAAGTTAAAGACAAATTAATTGATGAACAAATTCAAGTGAGATCAAGGCACCAAACTATTTATAAAGTCATTGATGTTATAGAAAAATTTACATAAGTGCAATAATTATAAACATATGATTCTTTGTAGTACATATGATTTAATTTTGTAAAAGTATTTTATTAGATAATTATTTTTCCTGAAGATGCTGATACTTTTTTATCGACGAAAAGCTTTGAATAAATATATTCATTAAAAGTATTCTTGTGTTTGAAATATTTTAAATTTATTAAATATATATATATATATATATATACTATAGTATATATATATATATATATATATATATATATATATATATATATATATATATTTATAATAATTATAATTATATACAGACTATATAATTAGTCGTCGAAAGTCATGTTATATGAATATTAACTAAGATTCTTGTTTAAATAAATTATAGTGTAGCCAAAGTGATAAGTGAATACAAGAAATCAGTGTTGCTAAGGTTATATATATATATATATATATATATATAATGATGAAAATAGTGCAGGTATTATTTTCAATTAATGGGCTACCATAACTTGTTACGTACAAAATACAAAGAATTGCCACGTTAGCTAACTATTATTTCAAGAGCAACTTGTACAAGAAAGATTCATACTCGTATTTCCTCGTAAACTGATAGTTTACAGTTTATTGGGTATAGTATGGCGTGGTACATCATTTTAATATTAAAATTACTCAATAGTTATTGGCCCTAATGTATTTCTAAACGTCTGCGTGTAAAACGCAACCGTCCACTTAGCTACTTTAGAAGGAGGAAGTTACCTTTTCGTAATGAAAAATTCAACGGTTACATGAAGTAAATTAAAATTACATTCTCTAAGCTTTGCGAATTTCCCAGGCTATGTATGTGGAAGCACTTTAAAATAAATAAGCTAAGATTTAAAATTCGTCGACCGGTAAACGTACATTACACATATAAAACATTTGCAAATTACTAGAAAGAATGTTTCACGTTGCTATTTGCTTTTTACACCCTTGTAATTTACACGAAACCAACCCAAACATTCAATATACCGAATTAAACGTTGTAACTTGTCCACATAAGAATGTGAGAATTTAGTGTTTTTTTTTAAATAAAAAATTAGAACATTTTGTAATCTATCTAAATGCAATTTATTTGTATGAAAATTTTATTTAAATTTAATGACAATAAACTTAGAGGAAACTTGGTAATTGTTTACATTTTATGCATAACCATTCATAATTCATTTTAATAGGTTCTGTAAATACTGAAAGAGGTGGGTCTAAGTATATTTACTTTCTCCTAATCGTTTGCATTTCGTGTAGATTTAGTCAAACAAACTTTCATGATTAAACGTATACTGTAAATTATTTCTAAAAAAATACTGATTTGTTTTGGGGGTTCTAAAAGTAGTAAATACAAGCCTTCATCAACAATGTTGCTTCAATTTTAGTAACACAATAAAATTATTAAAATAAAATAAAATCCCATTATAAAACCAATAAGGGAATAACGATAACCGAAACTCTACCAGAGGGATATTTATCGCTAACTATGCTTCAACACTACATGTGCGGGAGATATTGGGTTAAGCGGTTGTATTCAAGTCTTGTCTGTCTAGCTGTTATGAGTTTTGGATTTGTTATACTGTTTGAATAGTCGTTACTTGAACGGTGTTTAAAACTGTCACTGGCCGTAGGTGATTACGCTATAATGCTTTTACTAATATGGCCAATCATATCCATTATTCCAGATCTTATAAAACAAAATGCCCAAGCTATAAAATTATCTTATAAAACTTGAAGATATTTTACATTTTTTTCATCAAATAGTATTGATTACACCAACGGAGGTTATATATTTGTTTATATGACTATTTAAAATATTTTTAATTTCGTTTCCAATATCCGTTAACCGACATAATATCTCAAGTGGAATAATGCCTACACATATTTGACATTTGACATTCAATATGCCTAATTTGCTCCCTACAGTTCGTTTGGAATTATTATTATTTTGGTAGATAGAAGAATTCAGTTTCATATTGGCACATTTTACGATTGCTGTCTATGCACAGTGTACAGTTTTGTTTATTTTTTTTTTTTAATAAATAGTTTTTAAAAAGTATCTAACGTATTAATGTTATAACACTCTATATAAATTATAAAATAAATATTTAAGTCAATGTGTTTTCCAAATAAGAAAGCCACATAACTATAAGTCAATGAATAAGTTATAGAATGAGTTATGGGCTCATCTATGTATTCCATATAAAGAATAAAACAGTTAACGTCTAGGAAATCTATAGCCTACATTACGCAATGTTTGAACAATGTAATAGATTCACGCGAATTGTTGAATATTTTAATGCATAACACAGTAGTTTGTAATAATACTAGGTAAGTTACATAGGCAAGCATAAATAGGTATAATACATAGGCATAGGTAAAGACATAGGCATAGGTACCTATATGCAAAGGTATACATAGGTAAAACGTACATAGGTATACATAGGTATAACATAGGTACGTTAGGGAAAAAATACTTCAAAATGAGTCCCAGAAAGTATTAGAAAGAGGATTCTAGGGCTAAATGTTATATGTCGATAAATTTAAATTATAAAACCAAAGCTGTCAACCTTTCAACTTTGTACTTTTACATTGAAAAAAATTTGAAATTGGAAGACCAAAACATAAAAACCTTTCTATTGTTTGTCAATTTTAGTGTGAAAGAAATAAAAATTTAATTCTTCGCATTGTTTGTTTTCAGAAGGTAAACTGAAATTTTCTCGGATAATAATTTCATAACAAAGTTACAGGTAATACCTTCACCTCAGGTTCAAATACTCTTCCAGTAATTATTAGTTCTTAGTAATTTATTCACGCCATTATTAAACGTTTACGTAGAACGTTTTTTTTGACACGTCGTGACGCTTCCTTTGATGCGTCGTTCCTATTTATGTGATTACAAATTGCAATATTACATCATAATATTTATTATAATGGAGGCTTAATATTCCTCTTACTAAGAAAATCTTAAACTCCATTAACTGTAGACCTTGTATTTGTATTGCTAGTACGAAATTAAAAACTGTGCTTTGAATATTAAAACGTTTTCAATGTAGGGTTGTATATTATATAGGTGTAGTATTTCCAGGAAAGGATTACTATCCGATGTAGCTACGTAATTTGCTTACAAATCACTGTAATGCAAAATATATCACTGTGAAAGGCATCAATTGAGGTTTCCTACTAGGAATGGGCTGCTATAGCATGCGAGGGAGGTTAGGAGAATGTTGTGTTGCACCCCAGGGGTTGGAAGCGTTTTGTCAATGGAGAGAAACAGTGTCTCGGTATTGCACTTAGTATATGACGAGTTGCAGGTGCAGGAATAATACATTTCACGTAATTATTTATAAAAGTGGAGTAAAGCTTTTAAATACTTGGTAAAACTACGATTGTATAACATATTTACTAAATATATTTAAACCAATTTCTTTAACCTAATATACTTCTCATTGAGAATAGAGGAATGACGAAAATACAAAGATATATTATTAAAACCAGAAATCGATTTACCACCAGTTAGGCCTTCATAGCGAATGATGAAAATATTTTTTTCAAGTAAAAGAAAAATAGGATAACGAAATGTTTTTGTGTTGAACAATTATTTTGAAAAGTATTGAACAATGGTTCTGCATTGTCTCCTTTTACGCGTAATTTCGCTAGCAACTACTGTGCGTTACACTGAATTTCGCTATAGTAATAAATGCGTAACATATTGCTGAAGTATTATTTTAAAGGTTTTTTTTGGGGGGGGGGGTATTATATCTGTATCGAGAGTTTCAAGTGATTCAGATTCAATTTGGATTTTCTAGATTTTAATGTGAAGTAGGAAATTTTAAATGTGATTTTTAATCTTTATGTATAATAATGCCCTGTCAGTTTGTGTACGCTTGAGAATCTCAAAAGGTTCTCCAACGATTTTGTTTATATGCTGAAACGACGTAAAATTCTTTCCAAAGATTGTTCACGTCAGTAATATACCCGCAATCGCATTAGAAACAGCTTTTCCACCTGTATATCAGCAACTGTGCCATCTTTCGCGACACCATGTGCAATACTTATTCGTTAAATTAAAAAATGTGTTATTGGTTTGTGTGTGTATAAAATACTCAAAAATGTATAGCACGATTGAGCTTAAATTTTAACACGACATATAACTCGCTTCTTAAATTTTATTATCCATTGTTTGCGTCAGGTAACAGTCACGTACCCGAGCTGCGACGGCTTCTTTTGATGTAAATTGGCGCCGTGGACAGAGTAACAACATCGACGATCTCCAGTCATATATCCAATCAAAAAGGCATTTATGATCGCGTAATGCAAATGATAAATGACGGAGGGGGTTGTTAGGACGTTGTCCTGGTTGCGCTAAGATGAAGTAGAAAAACATTTATCAAATTGAATCTGGCAACGGTTCCGATAAAAAAATAACATACGATTAGCCTCTGAAGTACTGGAAAATTAAATTCCTATGAAATGAATGGTTTTTTGTTGCTTATCTATCATCCATGCAACCACAATGCGTCACTGCAAAGCGAGTCATGGTACAGCTAGTATTTTATATTTTCGTCGTAAATAATTAAAGACTTTAAGGCTTATCCAAATTTCCTAAATCTCTGTATTTCAGTTTCTCTTGATAGCTTTGTAAGACACATAAATTTCAGTAAATTGTGTTATGACTTGTTTAAGTAGCTATAAACTTTACGACAGTTCTTGGAGGATACTTTTTATGTTAATGTATATTTTACAGCAGTGGAGTATTCATATTAGAATTTCGATATTATAAATTATTTATAACTAAGGAAATATATCCATATAAATAGAAAAGGGAACCTATATATGAAGATAATCGAGTTATGTTCCTGAAGAATAAATATGTATATTAATTAATCTTATAACGTGAAATATTTGTATAACTCTTCATTAGCATGTGCAATGTAAAACATGTTGACCAGTTGAAAACTCACTGAAGAGATTTTTCACCGAATATACCTCCTACTCCAGGAGAGGTTTTAGTTGTGTTACTAATCTAAATCTTTACTAGTACGGAATTTGATAAATATATGTTCCGAAGAAAGGAAGAAGTTAAAATGTATGGTAACATGATTTTATAGAGATTAACACGTAATATTCAGAACGTTGTTAAAATAATTTAAAACAAAAACGACTGAAGGATTTAAATTATTAGGTACTGAAACTAACGGTACTGCAGGAGTAGATCAGGAAAGAAGTAATACAAATTAGTTCCATAGGAGTTTGTAACTATATAAATGTAAGAATTATATTAATACATATAATAAGCATGGAAGATATCAGCTGATATTGGACTAAGTAAAAAAAACAATCAATCTTATTTTCCTGCTTACTTTGTTTATGTAAAAATGTAAATTGTGTCTGTGTTTTTTTAAAGTTTATGATGCTATATCTGAATAGTAATTTATTTATTAATTAATAAAACCCGTTGACTAACCTACTAATAGAAAATTATTAATTAATTTAATTATTAAATATATCTTAATTTGAGAAATACTGATCACTGAAAAAGGAGTAATGAAAATAGAAACTTACAGTTAGTGTGAGATCTGGTCAGCTAATTAGCCTGTATAGATACTAGCCGGTTTAATAAACTAATAATTTAATAATACTAAATTTGGTATAGATTTAAGTAAAGATCTTTAGGCCACTTATTATAATTTTGGTTGATTATATTTTGTGTAAGTTTTATAAATTTTAATTGTTAATATTAAACAAATTGCAAAAACAAATGTTAACAAGCTCCGTAATGGGTATCATGGGACCTACTTGAGCGGCTTATATTACAATAGCTTTATCGGCGTCTTGTATTCTGGGCTGGATATTGTGGAGCAGAAGAACGACAACATTGTGATCGGAAGCATGCTAAAATTGCATAGAATTTATTCACTCTTCAGCATGTAAACATATATGTAAGCCAAAACATGGTTCACGTAGACAAACAAAATAGAGAACATAGTTTACTTCATACGCGAACTACAATTTTACATCAAACAAGTGAGAAATTTTAATTTTTAGACTACAATTCCATGAGCTTTTCTTTTGTAACTAGTGCTAGCACTAGTGCTAGCATCAGCATAGTAGCAGTAAGGTCTCTGCTACAATGCTGTGGTAAAATAAATCCGCTAAGTACTAAGTGAATGACATTTCACCGAAATGAGTTTAAGGACCCATATTTAGACACTGGGTTATATGTTGGAAATTATAATATATAGTTATGCACGCCTAGGTTACTGTTACCTTAGTATATGTCCTTTGTGCTATTACCATTGTCCTCAAACACAATGATTTTTAAAAAACCAGTAGACCAATTATAAAATTTGATTGAGTTATTCTTTATTTACGCGACCTGTATATATTAAAATTTGCTGTTTTTAAGTATTTCGTAGATACGTTATGAATGTCTTTCCGTCTGCTATATGCTCAAGTATGTGAATGTAAGGAAATATATTCAGCTTAAAACAAGTGAAACATCAAGGGAAATTTACTACAAGTTTAAATAATATATATTTGGACTTGAGTGTGTGTATAAAAAGTATTTGGGAAAAAAAATAAATAAATAAAAATAAATAAATAAATAAAAAATTAAAATAAAAAGTATTTTCATTACAATTAACCTTCTTATTTACTTTATAAAATTTCCTAACCAATCGCTACCGGAACTAACTTTAAACTTTCCTTTACCAAACCCCCCCCCCAATACACGTCAATATTTTCTTGAAGTAAATACGTTGAACCCTTTCCACCTGTGTACTTCCTTATGAGAAAAATGTCAATTCAAACTTGCTGCTTGGGAACGCTTATTTATAAAAATATAATTGTTAATAATGAATTAGGGTCAATATAATAATTCATTTTTTTTAAATGTAATTGTTTATCTTGGATTTCAGTTCATGTAAACATTTTCTCTTCTTTTTTTATTAATTGTAAAACGTTTTAAGTAAACCGAGGCGTGATTGTAAATCTGGTCCCGCCCAGATCCAGTGCTAACCTTTATCTGTCAACAAGAAGGGCAATGCGTCATCTGTTTAGTCGCAGCTGTAAATTTCCGGTAGTCTCACTGATGATGATGATGACATAAATCATTGAAACGCGTATCGTATTAAAGTATAATATTTTGTGAGTTCTTTTATAGTTATTTATTTCTTTTTAATCTCAACGCACATACCAGCTCAATATTACTTATAATAATTATTTAAATGAAGTACTTCTAACTTTCAAAATAATATTGGAACCCTATGTCGCCAGGACGATGAAACTAATTTAATATGCCACAGTGACATTAGACTTGGTATGCCTTTGTTGAATTTTTGCTTGAAAATTTCTAAATTATGATAGACGATCGTTAGTTATCTGTTACACATAATGCTTCATTCTATAACACTATAATTTATTTAAATATATATTGTTTTGGTTTAAAAGAGGTATAAATCTTTTAGGAATTATATTAAAAAAGAATTTATGTTTGAATAAGAGACAGCGCCATTAAATAAATAATTGTTATTTGAGAGTAATACCAAAATGTCGCAGTTATTAATAGAAAATTATCTATTCTCTTTAAGGTTAATGACAGATTACTGAACAATTCATGCTTTTACAAATACACTCCACGTTTCGATGTTTTACCAGAAAATCGTTTTCAAGAGTTAAACGTTTATTGTTCATAAACTAAACCAGTAATTTTACAATTATTTTATTCTATAATTGGCAATTTATAACATTCATAATCAATAATTTTAATATGATTAGAGTTAAATATTTCATGATTCTTGATTAATATTAAAATTTACCAGTCAAATTGTACTGCAAGACAAGTAAAATAATGATCAATTTACTTGTCTAGTAGTGCAATTGTAATTATTATTCAAGAATCATGAAATAATTATTTCTAATATGTTAAAAGTATTTTTTATGAATACCAAAAATTGTTATTTATGATTTAATCATAAAGAAATAAACTTTTAAAACTTCAAAATAATTTTCGAAATGAAAATCGAAGCGTAGATTGCATTTTTAAAAGCAGGAATTGGTCTGTGATCTGTCAATAACCTTAAAAATAATAAATAGTTATTAGCAGACATTAAACAAAATTAAGTAAGGAAATATTGACATAAAACGAGAACTTAAACTAATATGTAAGTACTTGTTTACATTTCCGAGTGCTGAATAAATCCAGCAGTTAAGCTTAGTTAGGTTATCAATATTCATCAACAGTAAATATAGCTACAGAAATGTCCAGAAAACTCTAAATGAACTGTAGGTTATTATTTAAACTTGTAATATTATCTCTGTTTGCGATTATATTAATAAACTAAACTATGACGAAAGTAATTAAATATTCTTCCAAGAAAACTAGAAAATCCAGCGTAAATTGTGTCATTATTTATTGAAGAAAAACTAGAAATGTAATAAATGGAAGTTTTTTGTTCTTCCATAAACCAAGTAGTGACAAATTAGTGTTCCTAGTTTACTGTGTTAACTTCATTTCAGATAACACCATTACGTGTTAATTAAATGGCGGAAATTTATGGCAGAACTTCTGCGCGTAAAATTCAACCGTTTTCTTAGTTATTTAGCAAGGGGAATTTACGATATTATTAATTAAAAACTTGACTGTTATTTGAAGTAAAGTTTAGTTAAATTCTTGAAACTTTGTTATTTGAGTAGATGCTGTTAGTGCAGTAAATTATACACGCTATACATGCTAGGGCAAACCCCTACATTCAGGAAGATAACATATATACATTTAAATCCTTCAACAGTGGTTAAATCATAAACCTACCAAAGATTGAACATGTTTAAACTATAATATTGTGACAATCTAAGTGGTTTGTGTAACAAGTATTAATAAAAACAAATAAGACAAATCCTACTTTAGTCAACAAAGACAAATTGTATTTTAGTTATTTTTAAATAATAATTACAAATAATACAAAATATGTATAGTTTATACATATCACATAATCACAATATAAAGTAACCAAATATTAAAAAATAGTTATTTAAATTTATTTATTGAATTACTATTTGAAACAATTGTAATAACAACAAGTGCCATCCTCTACAGGTTAAACAAAGTATTGTATAAAAATATTAAAATTTAGGTAAATTCTTACAGAGGTTGACAAAGAAAAATGTTATTTTAGTTACATTAGAACTCTATTTATGATACTGTGTAGTAGACTTGACAACAGTTTTAACAATGGAGGTTTCGACGACAACCAGATGGGGGCATAAAACCTTTATATACATTTTACGGATTTATATTCCTAGGTATTGGAAAGTTGGCACAGTGCCAAGACTACCAAGATAATTAGTTTGAATCTGGCTCTACCCCACAAATTTTATAATTTAATTATTGAATGGATATTTGAAAAAAACTGTATTAAACAGAACACCAACTCAACATTTTACAATCACTTAAAAGAAACAGGACACAAATACACAGACATTTATCATAATTTAGAAATCCTACACATCAACAAAAAAGGACCACATCTCAATACACTAGAACAATATGAAATTTACAGACACACACAAACACAAAACACAAACATATTAAACGAACAAACACAATACAAATCACACATACTCTTTGATACTATCGAAAACCTACCTTTAAAACCGTCACCGCTTGACCCGACATCTCCAAGCAGAAGACACTAATGAAGATCGGCACATAGCGATCGAAAACGTTCTGTCTCAGTATGATTTAACAAATTTACTAAATTCAAAGTTCGGATAGTCATAAACTATTGTTTAAGTGACCCTTGGCGTTCTAAGTTTATTCTGAACATTTTTTTTTCAATTGTGTGAAATTTTTATTTTCATTTCACAAACGCTCCAAACTTTCTTGAACTACCATTGCAAAATATGACATTACACAGTTGTAAACCCTAAATAAAAATTCTATCTATTAAATAAAATTTGTAATATTTCATACTAATTACAAATATTTATGAAAGCTAAATGAACCGATTTCTTCAGAGTCATAATCTCGAATAATAATTCATATTACGTACAGTAAAATATTATTGTTTATTTAAAAAAATAAAAGTTTGAGGTAATTGAATTATATTTTTGACCGTAGGTTGTAATATTTATTGAAACAAAATATTTACAGTGGCTATTGAGACTTTCTCATTTGAGCAAAATTTGAAGCAAATTATGTTGGTAATTATTAAAGTTTAGAGTAAAGAATTATCACGTCCCAAATCTATGCTTTATATGACCAGTATAGTACATAAATAGTATGTGAGACCATACTTAAAATGCCTGAAGGAATTTCTCACCTTTGCAATCGTATTGAAATTTATAGAAATGACACATTAGAAGCATTATCACTGTAGATTTGTTATTTTGTGTAAACATTTCTTGTTTGTTACAATCTATTCATTTTGTTACATTTCTATGTTGTAATGTTTTTTACCCACCCGGTATTAAATTATATTCTTTTTACGTAAATTATCGACTTGCTCAGCATATTAATATATATATATATATATATATATATATATATATATATATATATATATATAATATATATAAAATACCTTTTGTTTTTCAATAACTAATCAAAATTAATCAAATAGAAAAAATAATGTACAACTCTTTTTGACATTAGCTTTTGAGGTTATGTTAATACAAATAAAAGACGTACACAAAATTCATAAGTTTATCATTCATTAGCTCAGACTCGTTTCAATGACAAAGTCATCGTTATCATCAGTGAGTAACTTAATGCTTCTACAAACTCTAACCTACACTAATATGATATCCGTAATGACCTCCGGGGCCCAGGGTGGATAACATCAACCTTATCTCCTGGAATTTGCCGTAAGTACAATATAAAATTGATCGAAACTCGTTACTCGGGGTTTTTGGGGTAACTGAACACGAATATATTATCGGCGATGATCCTCGGAGAACCAGAGGCCAGGACGGGTGATATCAATATTTCCATAAGTACAATACAAAATTGATCGTAACTTGTTAATCGAGGCGTTTTAGAGGTCGATGAATACAAATATAATATCGGCGATAATGATTGAAGAACCTCAGGATTCAGTTACCCCAAAAATCCAGGAGTAACGAGTTTCCATCTTTTTAGAATCTTATTTATTTATTTGACGAAATATAATATGTGACGTATATAATGAAGGAAAACAAACTTGAAATCTTCAATAAACATTTTTTTAATAAAAATGTAAATTGTATTTACATAACTTAATCATTCTCTTCGTTGTCATTTTCTTCATCTGCTTAATCTTCATCCACATTATCATAAGATTCTGCTTCCGAACACTTCTCAATATTGGTTCAGTTTAACCCAGCACAATTCTTGCATGCGATGTTGCATGCTAACCCGAACTTTCTGCATCCGCACGAATTACCGCAGTCGGTTTTGCATGCGCAGAATATCAAACTCAATATTGTGGGGACCGGGTGACTGAGTCATGCTTACGGGGATCAAGGAATTATCTATGAGCGCTCACCCCCAGTCTGTTGGATTTATAGAATTTTCTCCATCCAACCAATTCTGGACTTGCAAATACAACTATTTCAAATGTTGCGTGAAAGAATTTGTAGTTGGCAGGATGTTTCCCATGTTCACTTATTTATTTTTTGCAACAGCCGTTAAATACATCCTGTGTCTATAAGTCTCTGCTAACTGAATATTGCTGTTTGTATTCATCGGGTATATTTGGCCTGCGAAAACTGAGTGGAGCATTATACATTGCCGGAATTAGTTGGCAACCGTGTTCAACCAACTCTACAGTAGACAAACCTATTTCTTTAAATTTCTGTGCATGCAAAAGGTCTGGAAATTTCTGGATTGTTTTGATAAACTTTATTTTTTCTTGGTTAAAAGTTGCCGATACTGTATCGCATTCTGTGAAGGCATGGAGTAATAAAATATTTTCCAGAATATGCGGTGTGTCGTTCAAACTATTAGAAGAATATACCACTTCGGGTTTATTCGGTCGAGCGGGTTTTAAAACGGATACTTCGGAATCTGATGGAGTTAAGGCAGCAACTAACACAACGATGTCGGTATCTTCCGCGACAATCACCACTTTCTTACGAATATCCTCTGCGATTTCTATTGCAGTGGTAACTATCGTTCTATCAGCATTAGCTGCACATTGAACGAAATCGATACCTACTTCTGTCAATTTTAGGCGAAAAGTTGTTATAAAATTATTTTAATTTTTTGTGTTGAGTAAGAATTTTTCCTGCGCTATTTTTATGACATTGTTTCATTAAAATGAATTCGAGCCGAGACTATATGTGTTGCACGACGATTTCTCTCTGCTTCTTTGGTGGTCACACTTTCATACCCATCGAATACCACAGTAGAATATTTACTTTAATTACTCATATCATATTACTCTATATTTACTCTTATTTTTCCATCTATCTACAAGAATACATATTTTATTGTTTTAATACATTATATACAACATGTTTTCTTGCACAATAATTAAAATTAACTGAGGTATTTAAATACAAATTAATAAATAACTCTTGTACTTGAATACGTCAGTGTTTTATATATATATATATATATATATATATATATATATATATATATATATATATATATATATATATATGATGTAGTCATAGATATCATATACCCAAATGTAGTCATCGAACTACAAGGTAACTAGTATTTTTTGATATTCCTGATATTTCCAATCAGCGAACAGCTTCAATGTGTATGGGAAAATAAAATACAAATTCTTGTTAATGGAAGTGTTATTTAACCATATATATATATATATATATATATATATATATATATATATATATATATATATATATATATATATATATAAAGAACAAAAGTCAAAATACAAATACAAGAATTATATTTGAATTTACAATTCAAAGCTTTTCGTTGGCTAACAGTACCAACATCATCAGGAATATTAAACAATTAAAATTAACATATGTGCAAATTAGATCAAATAAATAGTTATGCCAAATCAATTACAATGTTGTTAATTTTTTTTTTTTTTTTTTTTTCTATTTTGCTGCCCTAACATTACAAACACTGAATATATTATCGAATTTAGATTTTACTTGTATTTGTCCATTTATCAACTCATTATTAGTATTATATTTATGTATTTCTAAAGCTTCATAAATATTCATTCTCAGGCCTTTGTTAATTTCTTTTATAAGTATCATATTATCTATATTAGGAAATAAGTGATTATTATTAATACAATGACTAGCAAAATTTGATTTATAAATTTCTGGCTTTTTATATGCATTAAAATGTTCTTTATATCTATCTTTAAGTTTTTTCTTAGTTTTTCCTATATAAACTTTATTACAATAATCACATTCTAATTTATATACACCGTTTTTTTCATGCATATTAATAATATTATTATTATTCATTATATTTATTAATTTATTATTAGTATTATAAGCGAATTTTATGTTGCTACCTTTAAACAATTTTGTGATATTTTTTACTTCATTACAAAAAAATGTAAATGAAGTCCATATGACATTTTCATCATTATTTTTGTAAATTAGATTATTATTTTGTTTCTTTAAAATATTATAATTAAGTTTATCAACAGTTTTCTTTTTATAACCATTCTCAATTGCAATTTGATAGATAATATTTTTCTCTCTTATCTTGTTTTCATTATTCAGAGGTATTTTATATAATCTATATAATAAATTGTATAATGCAGCCATTTTTTGATTATACGGATGGTTAGAATTATTAGGTATAATTTGGTTAGTTTGTGTCGGTTTACGATATTTGTTAAATTGAAATTCATTAATATGTCTTATAATTGTTATATCTAGAAAGTTGATCTTATTATTTTCCTCCATTTCATAAGTAAAATTAATATTTTTATTTATCATATTTATTTTATCTAAAATAGTTATTAAGTTTATACCATTATTATTAGATACATAAAATCCATCATCTACATATCTAAACCAATAACCGTTTTTATCAAATGTCTGTATAATTTTATTTATTTTATCATCTATATATTGTAAAAATATTTCAGATATTATATTCGATAAGGGAGAACCCATGGCAAGACCATCTTCCTGTTTGTAAATTTTATTATTATATGCAAAATAATTTTGATTTAATATTATTTTTAATGTATTTATAATTTCTAATATTAATTTTCTATCTTTTTCATTTTGCTCTAATCTAGATTTTATAATATTAAGAGTCTCTTTTATAGGAATATTTGTGTACATATTTTTTATATCTAATAAAAAATATTACGATATTTATATATATATATATATATATATATATATATATATATATATATATATATATATATATATATATAGTTTGAATACGAACTAATAGATGGAATTGTTTAAGGGATTAAATAATAGAAGGAGTTGAAAAATATAAGACTTTGACAGTATAGTAAACTTTCTTTGCTAGTAATATATTTATAAGAAAATGTCTTGTTTTAAGTAGTAAATGTGAGATTTTAAAATCAACATGATTTATCAAATAGGTAATTGATCACTGCCTCACAGGCTTTCTGTAATCGAAAATAGGCTGTAATCAGTATTGTTAAGCTAATAACTTGGTTCTAATCCAGGCCAAACAAATGTCCGTTACCCATATGATTATTTACTTGATAACATTTTCACCTTCACGTTTCCGTTTAAGTTTTAGTCCAGTTCTTATCTCCTAACTATGTTTTCTAACATTTTTCGTATGAAAGATTAACATTTTGAAATTTACCCAACTTAAACTGATATGTACGTTCCCCGAACAAACTCGTTTGAGAGTAAGGCCTAGGTTTTGCCAGTTTCTAATGCAGAAAACATATGCCAAAGTATCGCATAGATGTTTTACTTTCGAAGATATTGATTAATTATTGTTTTTACTATACAGTTCAATTACCGCCTGAAATATTGCAGATAATGTTTAAAAATTAAGTATTTCTTGAATTAACTTTAAAAATGTACTTTTTAAACGTTTTTACGTATCCTTGTGATATTCCTTTCTGAAAACATTTTAACACATTAAAAATGTTAAATTCAGAATATTCCACCAAACAATATGGAACTAAGATATTTTCTAAACAACCATTATATAATTGACTGGGAAACCGATAAACATGCTAGAAACCACATTGAAAAAACTCCCAATCTTTTTATTCAATTCCTCCTCATATTATTCCTATATAGTATTTTCTAAAATCATTCCCATGAAGCATAAATAGGTAAGAGTAAAGAATTATGTGTATATTTATATATATATATATATATATATATATATATATATATATATATATATATATATATATATATAATATTATATATATAAAATATGGCGATATGTTTTCTTGTAATATAGTTAATAAATTTAAAATATTTCATAAACAAGAATACTTTTAATGAATATATATATTCAAAGCTTTTCACCGATAAAATATTATCAGCATCTTCAGGAATGACACCTTGATCTTCAGATCAAGACATCAAACTATTTATAAAGTCATTGATATTATAGAAAAATTTACATAAAGTGCAATACTTATAAACATATAATTCTTTGTAGCACATATGATTTAATTTTGTAAAAGTATTTTATTTGATAATTATTTTCCTAAAGATGCTGATACTATTTTATAGGCGAAAAGCTTTGAATAAATATATTCATTAAAAGTATTCTTGTTTATGAAATATGTTTAATTAATTAATTATATATATATATATATATATATATATATATATATATATATATATATATATATTACGTTATCCATTGTTTTTCTGTTGTACTGACTTTATGAAGTTAATATATTACTATTGTAAGTAATTTTAATTTGTAAGTAATTACTGTTGTACAAAATTAACACTTACAGTAACATGATAAATAAAGCAATAAAATACAAACAAAATAACAAACAAAAATTAAATGAAGAATTAGATAACATTACAAAAATAGTAGCAGAAAATGGATACAACAAACACCTTATGAAAAATATATACAATAAATTCACAAAAAAACCTAACCTCAACACAACACTACAACCGGAAGACAAAAATAATAAAAATAAAAAATTAATTAAAATATAAGTACACCAATAACAAAATAGAAAAAATAACAAATATATACAACAACGAATACTACACTCCAACATACAAACCAAATAACAAAATAATAAAATTTTTTAATAACACAAACCACAAAACTAATTCAGAAAAACATAACCTATCAGAAATTTACAAAATTACATATAACAACTGTAACGCATTTTACATAGGGAAAACAACCAGATCATTTAAGATAAGATTTGAAGAACATTATAGAGCATTCAAAAACAAAAATTCATAGGTATCAAATGTTGCAGCACACCTAATATCACATAAACATGAAATAACAAATTACGAAAATAACCTAACCATTCTTGAAATAAATAATATCCCAATAGAATTAAACTCACTAGAAAAATACCACATTTATAAAAACATACACAATAATTTAATGAATCTACAAACATATTCAGAAGACATACTATTCAAAAACATTATACACGAGACTCAAGAGGAAACGTGTATGACGTCAACAAGTACCAACACCACGGACCGAACATCCACACCAGAAAAATTGAGAAAAAGTAATCAGTGATTCGACAATGGTCAGGTGACCGAAAATTGCCTCATCACACAAGGTAAAATCATTGCACTTAGTGGTGGATAAAATTACTTACAATAGTAATATATTAACTACATATATATATATATATATATATATATATATGTATATATATATATATATATATATATATATATATATATATATATATATATATATATATATATATATATATATATATATATATATATATATAGTTTAAAGGTTAGTGGTATAGTAACAATTAGTATTTTAGATCATTTTACAATATAATGAGCCGTTCTAGTTTTGTAAAAAACATAAAATATTAGATGGGTTCAATATTTATTATTCTACTTTAATTTAGAAGATAGAAATATGAAGAGTCGGCCTAGTAGCATAAAGTAGGTTTCATAGAAATATATATTTTAGGAAGAGAGATGAGTTTTTTTATAAATGTTTGTAGTATAAATTGTTTTATACTAATAACAATTAAAGCATATGTGGTTTATTAAATGAATAAATGCTATGGTAAAAAATATATGGGGTTAGATAATAAAAATACAATGATTTCTTCAATTCCTTCTATTAGTTCACTCTCTCTCTCTCTCTCTCTCTCTCTCTCTCTCTCTGTGTGTGTGTGTGTATATATGTATATATATATATATATATATATATATATATATATATTTATATACATATATATTTATTTATATATCTGGTTCAAATTTTCAATTCGTAATAATATACTTTTTAATCATCCACTCAAGTTCAAATACATTTTTTTTAAACTTGTATTGGATGACAATTGATGTTAATGCATTTTTTCAAATAGTCAATATTTAATTATTTTTAAATATTTAAATTCATTAATTAATGTGGCTTTGTACTTTGCTGCTAGTTATTGTTATTCTGTCTTATCTATACACATAATTATATCAATTGTAATTATTGATTAAAATAACTGAAATAAAACTTTTCTCTGTTAACCCAAGTAGGAAATGACTTTAAGTTTTTATAAATGCCTTGTTTTATAATGTTTAAAAGTGTGGGTATTTTTCTTTCTTGACATACAACGGAATTGTACCTTGGGTTAAGGATATTATGCAACTTACTTGGTTCAGCATATTTCTAGCAAAGAAAGCATATAAATTAGAATACATATATTGTTTTACTGTATCGTTAGGAGATAATTGAAAAGCTTATCCACTCGAAAACTACACCCCTGAGTAATGGTTATCAGGTAAATCACTTTAATCATTTATAAAGATGAAAGGCTTTAATGAAATTCCTTTACATAAAACAAACCCTGTCTTGCGTGTAATTAATTACAGTGTGACGTAGGCGATGCATTGTTTTAATCATGATCGTTAAAACAATTAACAAAACACAAAAACAGTTTTGATTCTTAAGTAGCGATTGCTTATAATTTCGTGTCTGATAAATATGCCCCCCCAGTGCTGTAGTGTTAGGCTATTTCTTCCACTGGCTGTTATCGGTGACACAGTTCTATAGAAAATACCTGTATTAAATTTATAACAGTAACACTAGCACACTACCTGCAATATCCTGCTTCGTTCTTTGGATTCGGAATCAACATTGATACTATAGGATCTCAACTGAAGCAACCTTTATATAAACTGCAGCAAACATATGAGTAATCATATTTTCTCAGTTTAGCGATACACGTTCATTACATTAAATTTAATAATCTACAATGTCTCATTGGTTTGCAGCAGAGGATACCTTTCCTCATATGAGGTGTTCATAATCATGAAGGTGTTAATGAGGAGTTATTGATCTGATCCTACCAATCCTTAAACAAGGGATAAGTTAAGGTGTTGCTCCCTCACGCAGCTATTAGAACTAGGTATAATTATTGCAGTAAATTTATATACCGTTTATATTTTGTTTACAAAAAAGTATCAGAAATAATTTGTTTTCAGTTATATTTCAGAAATATTGGTTTCTTAGTATCTGTATACTGTAATATATGTATAACTGAGACGCAAACTATAAACTAAGGTAAAATGATTGTGGTAGGGAAATTTATCTTTATTTAGAGATAGGACATCACAAATAGGGAACAATAACTATTTAGTGGATGCGTAGTATTTATTTTCAAATCTTCACTTGTCAAATTGATTTTGTGATAATATTAATGGTAATTTTCAAATCAAATGAAGGAGAGTAAATGATGGGGGATAGCCGACCTAAGTGAAAAATGTTATAACTACGTTTACAGAAATTTTGAGTTGATAAAAACATTTATTTTTGTCAAATGAAAAACTACCTCAATATTTGTTATAATATAAGAAACAATATTAGAAATGTTTTACATTTAACAACAAAAGTTGAACATATAAAAAATTAGACAATTGGACATATTGGCAAATTTGTCAATAAAAATAGCCAAAAATATAAATCTATACATTTTTTATTAAGTTTTCATATGTTAATTTGAAGAATGTAATATTTAAATTCTAATATTTACCGTAGGTAATAATAAAATATTGTAGTAATTCAAAATATTCATAAGATGCTTACGGAATACAAATAGTTTTAACAAAATCAATTGATATCAGTTTTTAAGAACTATCAGACATAGGGGATGTTTTCACTTAAAAAATTGGATTAAAAAGTTAAATATTATCGTTATATTGAATTATTTGTATTGAGATTTATCACAATTTAAATAAATACACATACTTATTAACTGATTAAAACTATGTATTAATACACTTATTCCTTTGCAATGTTGAATAAATAATGTATCATTACCTATATGTTAAAATAGCTGTTCTTAAACATAACCTATAACTCAAAATCAGTTTTTACCTCAAATGAGTGAATTAAAAATATGGAAAACTATTTTAGTTACCTATTTGAAAAATTTAAATTTCGTGTCTGTTATTATTTTGGTTTGATTACGATATGTATTTGAAGTCAGTGTTTTCACTTAAGCTCTTTCCGTTGTGCACTCTTATAGTATTCATAAGGCTGAATAACCTCGCCTCTAATTGGGCTTTTGGACCATCCTAAGAAATAAGTTTTCTTCAAAAGTTATTTAATCATGTTTCATGACGGTCCGTATAATATTGCAAATGTACATTAGAAAACAAAATAAGGTGATGCAATACATATTTTAGGAGAGTTACGTATAGTACCTGACCATGGAGAGAATAACCGCGAGATATGTAAGGCCGTTATATTTAAACCGATTAATTTCTTTGGGAATGAAAAGAGATGTATAAATTATAAACACTTTTACCTTCATTTCCTACTCTGGTAATTCAAAGGATATAATTCATAGGTAAGGAATCTATTGGAAATTATACCAGTAAGGCAATTACCATTTTTAATAATTTTAAAAATATTGAAATAAACAGAAATGTTAAAGTTAAATAGACCTTAAAAAAAATTAATAATTTTAATAGTCAGAGCTGGAGGTTTATATAAAACAGATACGTTATTTAAGTTAAAAACATGTCGCTATAAAACATGTCGCCATGTAATAAAATAAACGAGGACAAGCAGGCTCCAGTGAGTGAAGCAAATGAAACATGGTCTCCTGGCCTGACCATTGTCAGTTCATTACAAGTTACAACAAGCTCCTGTGTTTGCGATGTAAATTAATTACCTCTCAATAAACATGAGCGTTTTACCTCTTGACTTATTATAATACAAGATCTAACTTTACATTTAAAAACACAGCTATTTAAAATGGGTTAATGCTATATCTATCTGTCTATATATATATATATATATATATATATATATATATATATATAGATGCCCTGCAGTGCATAAAATCGCAGTTACTACGTTTCCCTAGAATCTCATATAGCATTAACGAGGTGAACCCAACAACAGTTGAAGAGCAAGTGAAGAGCGCAGACAACTCTGCTACTATATATAACAGAATGAAGCCACGCCCATTGACGTCAATCCACCCATTGACGTCAATCCACCCATTGACGTCAATTAAGACATTGACTTCAATCCACACACCTCTGAGCCAAAGAATTACTTACATTCCTTTCCTTTTGTTCACGTTTCTGATGATAAAGTCTAACGATGACACATTTCTACACTGCGGGCAAATTTAAAGTATCATTTAAAGTCTTCCTTGCTTCTCTATTTCGACAGCCTCACCGTGGTGCTTGTACAGATCCGAGGTTTTCTGCTTGTTTTTAAAACCAAGTTTTTTGCTTCCCAAACCTAGATGAGATACGTCTGTTCGTTTCGCCAATGTATGATTTCTTACAAACTCCACAAGAAACGCTGTAAAGGCCATTGTTTTCCAAGAAGATCTTATCTTTAGCGTTACCAAGAACCTTGTCGATGGTGGTGATAGGTTTGTAGACAGAACCTATACCAAACCTCCTAAAGAGTCTGCCAATCCTATCAGTGGGCCCTCTAATAAAAGGCAGGAAAACAGTAACAGTTATCTATATCTCTTTCCAACCGAAAGACACTTTGGCGTTGTAACGCTTTGTCAATGGCACATTCCTTAGCTTCTAAGCATCTCTCTCATAGTAATAAGTTCATGGACAATTGAATCAATGTCCGTTAAATTGTGAGACCTACAGAAGAGGGTGTCAGCTACAGCTCTTGCCTTTCTATTTTTTTCTCTTTCGTTCTTTGAGCAAGACGCCCTGAAGGGTGCTTTACTCAGGCCTAAAGCTTGGTTTCATTATATGGATGACGTCTTTATGATTTCGCAACATTGTGGCGCAGAACTTGATATGTTCCTTACGTATATCAACTCTCGCCATTCCAGGATAATTTTCACATTGGAACTAGAGAATGACAGCTGCTTCTTGTTTCTGGACGTCTTGGTTAGGAAGGGTCAGAATGTTTGTGTTCACCATTCGGTCTACAGCAAACCGACTCACACCAATAGATACCTTAACGCTGAGTCACATCACCACCCATCTTAGATCTTGGCTGTCGCTGAAACGCACTTCAATTGTTGTTGGGTTCACCTCGTTAATGGTAGATGAGATTCTAGCGAAAGGTCGGAATTGCAATTTTATGCACTGCAGAATGAATGTACTCCAGATAATAACTGTTCATCATATTTTTAATCTGTAAGGGAATACGTATCAGTATTATAAATCCCTCTGGGGAGACTATTATCCGAAATATCAAGTAATAGGAGAAGCTGAGTTTGAGGAAGGATACTCTCATCTTTGAAATTCGTTTTCTGATCCGTTGCCGTAACAGCAACGTCCTTCCTACTT